>CM053622.1:483922315-483945347 GCA_028646595.1 Phalanger gymnotis | reverse complement strand
AAAGATCCCAAAAAGAAAACTCCTAGGAATATTGTCACCAAATTCCAGAGTTCCCAGGTGAAGAAGAAAATACTGCAAACAGCCAGAAAGAAACAATTCAAATATTGTGGAGACACAATCAGGATAACACAAGATCTAGCAGCTTCTACATTAAGGGATTGAAGGTCTTGGAATATGATATTCCAGAGGTCAGTGGAGCTAGGATTAAAACCAAGAATCACCTACCCAGCAAAGCTGAGTATAATACTACAGGGCAAAATATGGGCTTTCAATAAAATAGAGGACTTTCAAGCTTTCTCAATGAAAAGACCAGAGCTGAATAGAAAATTTGACTTTCAAATACAAGAATCAAGAGAAGCATAAAAAGATAAACAGGAAAGAGAAATCATAAGGGACTTACTAAAGTTCAACTTTTGTTTACATTCTTACATGGAAAGATGATATTTGTAACTTGTGAGACCTTTCGCAGTATTAGGGTAGTTGAAGGGAATTTATAGACAGAAGGCACAGGGTGAGTTGAATATGAAGGGATGATATCTAAAAAAAAATAAAATCAAGGGATAAGAGAGGAATATATTGGGAGAAGGAGAAAGGGAGAGATAGAATGGGGTAAATTATCTCATATAAAAGTGACAAGAAAAAGCAGTTCTATTGGAAGGGAAGATGGGGCAGGTGAGGGGGAATAAGTGAATCTTGCTCTCATTGGATTTGACTTAAGGAGGGAATAACATACATACTCAATTAGGTATCTTACCCCACAGGAAAGTAGGGGGAAGGGGATAAAAAGGGGGAGATGATAGAAGGGAGGAGGTAATCAAACCCAAACACTTTTGAAAAGGGACAGGGTCAAGGGAGAAAATTAAATAAAGGAGGATGGGATAGGATAGAGGGAAATATAGTTAGTCTTTCACAACATGACTGTTACGGAAATTTCTTGCATAATGATACACGTATAACCTATGTTGAATTGCTTGCCTTCTCAAGGTGGATGAGTGGGGAGGGAAGAAGGGAGATAATTTGGAACTCAAAGTTCTAAAAACAAATGCTTAAAAAAAGTTGTTTTTACATGCAACTGGGAAATAAGATATATGGGCAAAGGGGTATAGAAGTCTATCTAGCCTTACAAGAAGGTAAGGGGAAAGGGGATGGAGTTGGGGTGACAGAAGGTGGGGCTGACTGGGGAAAGGGGCAATCAGAACATATGCCATTGGGGTGGGGGGAGGGTAGAAATGGGGAGAAAATTTGTAACTCAGAATCTTGTGGAAATCAATGTTGAAAACTAAAATGTTAAATAATAAAAAGCCAATGCAACAACAACAAAGAGAGAGATCTGAGCTCCCTCTTCTTCTGAAGCCATGTTTGAGTGGGACTTTTTTTTTTTTTGTAGATTTTGTTGCCTCATTCTTTAAGCAAAGTCAGGACTGCTTTTGATTTATGTAAAGATTTTTCATGTGATTGGTTGCAATGTTAATTTCGAGGGACTAGGGCTGCTGAAATTCCTTGGTCAAAATGCCCATATTCTGTCATAATCTCTATTTTAGATAGTAGGCTCAGAAGAGCGGAATAAGCCAGTCATTAGTATTTATTTGTTTATAGCAAAGTGTGCCATTTGTTTTCCATTTTCAAAGACAAATTTTTACCTGTATAATCTTGAACAAGTAAGTAATCTCCCCAGCCCTCAGTTTTTTCATCTGTAAAACTAATGGATTAAATTAAAAGGTATCTATCTGAGGGCCCTTGTAGCTCTAGACTCATGGAGGCATTTGCTTTAAATTGGTTTGCATATGGGTGTAATTTTTCTTGGGAAGTAGACTCTGCTTAACGGGGCCATCTTAGCAAGTATGGCCACTTGGTAATGAATTCTTTGGTCATGACAGCTTAAAAAGGGAACAAAACAAAAAATTAAAAATGACCCTCAGTTTTGTACTGCCTCCCTCTAATTCTACAGGAACAATGACGGAGTTGTGGAAAGTGGGGCATAGGTTTTTAACTCTCTCCAAAGTTTAACTTTGCTTTTGGTACTTTAAGTGTGAGACCCTTGTCTTCAACAGTGACTTGTTAAGAGAGGAATGGTTCATCAGGTCTATTTCAATATTGCTGTTACACACGAAACCAGAAGGAAAAAGGAAGTTGTAGCTAAAAGACAGGATGCTTCTTGGTTTCTCCTTGGAGATGCAAATAAAGGAGTTGTTGGAGTTGCTTTTATTGTGTATTCAAAGGCAATGTAAAACATCCTTCAAAGGAATATTTGATCATCTATTATTGTAGTGCATATGAAAAGTATTTGCAAAATATAACCTTTTAAATTACTGTGATTTTTGGTCCATAATTTATTGCAGAGGATGCTGAAGGAGAAAAATTCTATGGCAACTTAGGAACCTTAATTAACATATATTTTGATACTCGGTGACTTCAGTGACAATGTGGGCATAGGAGAGAATGGTGAAAAGTCTTGGAAAATTTGATTTTGGAAGAAAAAAGACTTACAAACGCGAGTAGGCTTGTCAACTCCTCAGAAGGTTCATTCTCATTACATCATAAATACTTCCTTTGAGACCAGAATCAGAGGGTGCAGAACACGTCAAGCACCAAATAATATTTTTTTAAAAGTTGATTATATTTTAAGAGGAAGAAAATGACTTAACTTGTTCTGGCATATGAGTCATCCTGAATTATTTGACTGTTTTGTTCAGAATACTGATTTGTTAAAGCAAAACTAAAAATTAATACATAGAAAGAATAAAAAATGAGAAAAGGATGCTTTGTGTAATTGAAAACAACTCCATTGTGACCTATCTAGTGAAGTGAAGCAGAAAGGGGATGAAGCAGTGGATGACATCATTAATTACAAATTTTATACCAAAGTTTGGGCAGCTAGGTGGTAAGAGATAGGCTGCCAGGCCCAGGGTCAGAAGGACCTGAGTTCAAATCCAGCCTGACACTTAATAGCTGAGTGACCCTGGGCAAGTCACTTAACTCTGTTTGCCTCAGTTTCTTCATCTGTAAAATGAGCTAGAGAAGGAAATGGCAAGCCACTCTAGTATCTCTGATAAGAAAACCCCAAATGGCGTGGGCAAAGATTAAGAAACAACTGAACCCCAAAAACACCCAAACAAACCCCAAAACAAGGTTTAGCAGATTAAATTAATTGCTAAACCATGGATACCAGAAGATTCCAGGAAGCACCTCAGCCAGGAAATATGTCATCTCCTTGCCTAGCAGAGAGATGATCACCAAGGGCTGCTCTTCTAGGTTAGAATAAAAAAGTCATTAGTGAGATATTACCAAGAAGGAAAATGGAAGACAATGAGCAATATTCCTTAATAAAACAACAAGAAGGAGCAATGGGAGATCTTTAAGTATACAGTTGGAAGGACTTCAATAAGTGCAATAATGGAAAATTATGGATTGTAATGAAAATGGAATGGAAAAAAGATTGTAAAGATTTTTTTTTTTTGCAAAAAATACTGTTTTCCTGTCGAGCAAAGTAGAGCCACAACATCCGGACTCTGACATTATACAATCTTCCATGTGTTTCTAGAGGAAGTATAAATGGAACTGAATTTTTTTTTTAAGATAGCAATAGGGACTGGAATAGAACAAGTATGCACAGAACAGGCTTGTGTTGGAAATGATAAGTTTTAAGAGCTTTAAGACATTGATTCTCAAGGTATTTGAAAATGGGAGAAAACTAAAGGTATGGGGGGAAAAATAAGCTTGATTTTCATTACCCCCCCAACCCCAAAAGACAGCTGAGAGAATTATAAATAAGTGACAACCTTCTCGCATATGCCAAATGTTTATGAAATAATCTCTGCATAAGTTAAGGCCATCTTTGAGTTGAGGGTATTGGGAGAGATTCTTATGGCTTTTCCAAATAGTATTCCACAGTGGAGTACTTCTTTACAATAGTGTAATTGTCTGAAAGCGTAGATTATACAAAATTCCACTTTGCTTATTGTTTGTTGACTCTTTAAAAAAAAAGAAAAGTTATTTGATTTGGCAGTGTAAAATGCTGCCTTTAAGATGTTTTCAACAGGGTGCCTCCATGAACATCTCAAAATCATTCGAGATGACTTTGAAAAATGTAACAACAGGGAGCTTTGTCTCCTTGCTTTATTAATATTAATTGAGGTACAAGAGGCATTAAGTGAACACTTATTAATTGTTTATTATATTCCAGGTAGTAAGCGAAGTAGTGGGAATACAAAAAAAGGACAAAATATAATCCCTGCCCTCAAGGAGATTGCATTTTAATGAGGGAGAACATGTAGGCAGCTTTGTTCATACTAGATATATACAGAGTCACTGAAAGGTTATCTCAGAGAGGGAGGGCATTAACATTAAGAGGGATGCAGAAAAAAGCTTCTTGTAGAAGGTAGTATTTTAGCTGGGAATTAAAGAAGCCGGAAAGCAGAGAAGTAGAGATAAGGAGAGGGAGCTTTCCAGGTATTGAGGCCCAGCTGTTCAAAATGAACAGAATCAAAAAGTTACGCCTCTTGAAGGAACAGCAAAAAGATGGGTGTCAGTGGATCATTGAATATGTAGAGGGAGCAAAGTACAAGGAGGCTTAAATTCAACCAAATTCACCAAATTCAAGGAGACTTAGATTCAACCAAATTCACCACTTGTGGTAGAGGAGATCCAACGAAGAGTCCCCTCCGCATATGGATTTTTCTATAGATTGTGAGTTCTTCCAGAGATGTCTGTTTATGAATGATGTTATGCTGATTACATCATTGGAACATTGAAGAGCTTCTGAAGTAAGATCTAGGTGGGTCAGTGGACAGAGCACTGGGCCTAGAGATAAGAAGACCTGAATTTAAATCTGTCCTCAGACACTTACTAGCTGTGTGACCCAAAGTGAGTCACTTAACCTTGTTTACCTCAGTTTCCTCATCTGTAAAATGAGCTGGAGAAGGAAATGGCAAACTATCCCAGTTATCTCTGCCAAGAAAACCCCAATGGGGTCAGGAAGAGTCAGACGCAACTGAAAAACGACTAAACACCAAGACTTAGGAATAAAATACAACGGGATGAACTTCTTGTCCCAGTTTTGATAGGCAGTTAGATCAACAGCCCGTAGAGTTTGCCTGTCAGTCAGTGTCTAGGACAGGCACTTCAAATGGATCATAAACTGTCAAAAATTGCAACGATGTTTTTTTAGACAGACCTTTCCCCAAAGGAAAGACTCACCTTTTAAATGCCAGGATTCCTCCAGTGACGTACTGAAATTTTGAAATTGACAAAGAATGGAAATTGAGGCTCACCCAAAGGGCAACGGAGGCGGGCACGAGTAGGCCTCAGCACGTCAAAGAGAAACGTATGTCTTCAGAAAAAGCTGAGCTTGTCACTCAGGGAGGAGGAGGGGCACAACACACGAGTTCAGTCGGCGTCTGTGTAGTGAGGAGTGTGCGAGAGCTAGATCCATGTGGCAATGAGCCAAGTAGAATGGGTAGGTCCAGTAGACTGGCGTCCTCCAGAGGAGTGACTGGGTTTTTTGGTCTTTCTTTGAATCCCCAGCGCTTAGCATAGTAGTTTGCACACAGTAGGTGCTTAATATATTAATACCAGTTGACTGACTGCAGACATGGATGGTTCAATGATCCATAGCATTGGAAGGACTATCTACTTAGCTGTCATCATGAATTTAATGGCATTTTGAATCTGTTTTTTACAGAACCATCCATGTTCTTTCTCCAGTTCTCTAGCAATGGAACACATTTGTGAGTTTCTTGTCTAGGATCAGGGGTATAATTTGTGGCCATATCACATTGTGCGTGTGTTTGTGTGTGTGTGTGTGTGTGTGTGTGTTTCTTTGGCAAACTAACCCCGATGCATAGGGATTGAAGTATAAAATTGTGGTCTCACTAGCACAATTCTGTTTACCCTACACCAAAGTAGAACTGTAAGGTAGTAAAACATTTTGATTTTATGATTTGAACAAAGACCATGAATTATTAAAGCAGTGCCCCTTAAATTTAGAGGCTTATGTGTGTTTTTTCCTCTGCTTAATTTTTCACAGACTAAAGATTACAGTGGAAGGGAAGATTGACATGGTTCAACAGTGTCTTGGAAAAACCCATAACTAGATGTTATTAGAAAAACCCATCACTGGAAAATGAGCACTGGGAATATTACTGATAACTTCTCAAAGGTTCTTTATTATCTTTTAACAAGCATAAAACATGTGCATTCTTATTTTAATCACATTGACAGCAGAGCATTTAATTTTGACTTCCTCGTCTGTTTTCCCCTTTCAATTTTTCACCTTTTTTATACTTCGTTATTAGAAGTAAAGCTCTAGGGTATGTTTTTTGTATGATGTCTTCAGTAACAAGGAGCAGAGAGGAGTGTTCTACTCAGTGAAGGAGAGGAAAGCTGGAGAATGGAAATTCTCATAATAAAATTCAGTTGAATGAACATTTATTGAGTTATTACTGTGTGTGAGGTACCGCTAGGCTGGGGAAATCAATGCAAAGTTAAGGCCCTACTTTCAAGGAGTTTATGTTCTCCTTTAGGGGGAGGGGATCAAAAAGAGGGTTTGAATGTAAAATGATAGGTAACCACATAATTCAGTGGAACAGTTTTTATTAAACTGCTGCAGGTTACGAGGCTCTGAGGTAGGTACTTGGAGTGGGAAGGGGAAGGGGTGGGGCAGGGAGAGGAGATAAAACCGAAACCAATCTCTAAGCTTATATTCTTTTGAGGATATTTAAAAGAAAGTTTTATGGGATTTAAAGTATAATTAATGCAACATGAGAATTTTAATTTTTCTCAGCCAATCACATAAGAACAGAAAATGGTTGATAGAATTTTCTTTTATTTTCATGGTTGCTCACTTTCACTCAAATAATATTTAGCATCTACTGTATAGAAGATTTGTGCAGTCTCTTCTACTATGGCTGATGGAGCTAGCCAGTTTGGCCCCTGTAGGCAAAAAGAAGGGTCCGAGTACTTATTTGGTCCAACTCCCCTAATTTTACCAATGAAGAAATAAATCCAGAAGGGTGGGCTGGTGACTTGCCCAGCTTCACAGTGGTGGTGGGTGGTAGGTGGTAGGTGGTAGGACTAAGATTAGAAACCAGATTTTGGCTTAAAATGTACTATGTGCCAGGCACTGTGCTAAGTGTTGGGGTTACAAAAAGAGGCAAGACTGTCCCTGCCCTCAAGGACCTTGCAATCTAATGAAGGGAAGTTCGGGGCAGGAGTCTCTGTCTCTGTCTCTTTCTCTCTCTCTCTCTCTCTCTCCCTCTCTCACTCTCTCACTCTTTCACTGAGGTCAACAAAATAAGTCTTCATCTTATTCAGTGCAACCTGTATATGAATGAGTTGTGTCTAAAACATATTTGAAATTAGTTTTTTCTTCTTTTCTTTGAGGACTCCTAGTGAGGGAGAAAAGCTAGGCAGAAGATCTGAATTAAAATCCCTCTTTGGACACTTATCAGCTGTGCAATCCTGGGCAAGTTGCTTGACTTTTCTTTGCCTCAGTTTCAGAGGATATTTGCTGACCTCTAAGGGCCCACTCCACTTTGGGATTATCAATCACTAGCATTTATTAAGTGCTTACTGCATACCAAGCACTGTGCTGATGCTGAGGATACCAGTTCAAGCCAGTGAGACGGATAGCCAGTGCCCTCAGAGAGATCACATTGTAATGGCTGAGGCAACGTGTGAATGACTAGGTACGTACAAGTTATGTAGAAAGTGCATGTGAGGTAATCTGGAGGGACAGGTGAAAGCAACTGGGATATTTGGAAACTACCAGCAGAAAGTGAGATTTTAGTTGGGTATTAAACAAAGTTGGAGAAACTAAGAGGAAGAGATGAGGGGCCAATTGGAGATAGCCAGTGAAAGGGTAGAGGCAGAAGAGATGACCGTCTGTGACCCCATTCAGGGTTTTTCTTGTCAAAGATACTGGAGTGGTTTGCCATCTCCTTCTCCAGCTCATTCTACCAGTGAAGCAACTGAGGCAAAGAAGATTAAGTGACTTGACCAGGGTCGCACAGGTAGTAAGCATCTAAGTCCAGATTTGAACTCAGGTCTTCTGGCTCCAGGCCTGGCTCTCTCTGTCCACTGTACCACCTATAGAGTACATGGAGGGGAACAAATTTTTTTTCAAATTTTAAAAAAATTATTTATTTTTAATTTACAACATTCAGTTCTACAAGCTTTTGAGTTTTAAATTTTCTCCCCTTTCCTTTCCTCCCCCCTCCAGCTCTACACATAAATTCATACTAAACATTTTCATGTTAGTCATGTTGTAGAGAAGAATTATAACTGATGGAACGAACCATGAGAAAGAAGAAACAAAACAAAACAAAAAAGAGACAGAGCAAATGGTTTGCCTCAATCTGCGTTCAGACTCCATAATTCTTTCTCTGGATATGGATAGCATTTTCCATCATGAGCCTTTGGGAGCTGTCTTAGAACCTTGCATTGCTGAGAAGAGCCAAGCCTGTTAAAATCAGTCATCATACACTGTGGCTGTTACTGTGTACAGTGTTCTTCTGGTTCTGCTCCCCTCATGCACCATCAGTTTATACAAGTCTTTCCAGGTTTTTCTGAAGTCTGCCTGCTCATCATTTCATCTTACATTCATGTACCCATACACCACAACTTGTTCAGCCATTCCCCGATTGATGGGCATCGGAGGGCAACAAATTTTAAGAAGCCTGGGAAGGTAGGGAGGAACCTGGTTGGGAAGATTTTTAAATACCAAACAGTGGTTTATATGTGATCCTGGAGGTAATGGGGAGCCAGGAGCATTTATTGAGAATGAGGGGGTGGGGATGGAGTTGAAATGGCCAGACCCAGGCTTTAGGGAAGTCACTTAGGCAAGTGAATCCCCTCCTGGACACTTATCAGGTGTGTGACCCTAGGCAGACCCTAGTGCTTGGCCTCTCTTTGCCTCAGTTTCCTTATCTGTAAAGCAATATTTGGTGACCTCTAAGGTCCCCTTCAGCCCTAAATTGATAATCCTAATAAACTTGCCTGCCAAACCAATCCATTCTACTTTGGGATAAAGTGAAAGATATATCAGAGTAAGGAGAAAGCTCTTGCAGTAGTCTAGGTAAGAAGGTCTCTTTTGGGGTAGCAGCAGTGTGACAGAAATGGAACACATGTGACAGATGTTATAGAGGTATGATTGTGGAGTGAGTAGGACAGGAACTGACTCTGAGATTGTAGACGTGGGTGACTGGGAAAATTGTGCGCCGACACTAATGGGGAAGGTGGAAAGAGGGGTGTGGTTTTGGGGAGAAGATAATGAATTCTTTTTGAGAATGTTGAATTTGAGATCCCTGCAGCATATCCAGTTTTTGATGCTCCAAAGATAGTAATTCAGGACTATAGCTCAGGAGGGAGACTAGGGTTGGATATATTGATAGAGCTGGGCATTATTTACAGAGACATGATCATTGAACCCACAGGATCTGATGAGATTTGTACAGGAAGGAGAGAAGAGGGCCAAGAGGGAGAGCCTCAGGTCATACTTAAGGTTAGTGGAGTTGGCATGGATGAAGATACTGAAGAGAAGAGGTTAGGCAGGGAGGAGCAAAGCCAAGAAGAGAGTAGTGTCATGAGACATGAGACTGTATCCTGAAGAGGATGATCAACAGGGTCCGAGGCTGAAGATAGGTCAGTGAGGATTGAGAACAGTCATTGAATCTGGTAGTAACAGATCATTGTTAACTTAATTAAGTAGGCCCCAGAAAAGTTACGAAACACATAAAAATATAAGTTAATAGGGCTAAGGGGATTTGCCTAATGGGATTTTGTGTCTCCAGATTACCCAACATGGTGAGGGTGGTGGTTGTTGGTCAAAGTTTAGGCTTCTTCTCCCAACAGAAAGAGAAAAATTTGAGGGGAGGAAAAATATTACCTGTCACCTTCGCTTATTCTCTAAGACCTCCTCTTAATTCTCAGTTGTGGGCAAGAGGCATATGCCTGTTTGCAACTAAGGCATGAGGTGAATTATCCTGTGAGGCCAAGATAAAACAGTAAGAGAGAAAAACCTCACTGGATTCTTTACAGAAGTCACCTCCCATTCCGTGTTTGGACAGGTATTTATTTGACTGCTGCCCATATGCCAGATTATTTTACCAGGCTGGCTAGATTGTGGGAGTTGGAAGGGACCCTTAGAGGTCCTTCAGTGTAATTATAGATTGCCAGTTTAGGGCTGAAAGTAACCTCAGACATCAGTTTACAGAAGAGGAAATTGCCCAATCTAATTAATAGGTGAAATGGAACTTGAACCCAGGGCTTTTGGCTCTCAAGTTCCGTTTTCTTCACAGCTCTCTCATTACATCATGCCGCCTCACTCAGTTCCGTCACTGGTTTGTTTTGTCAGTCTTCAGAGACCAGATGTTCTGTGACCTTTCTTCTCTGTTCCAAAGTACACTGACTATTCCCGTAAGAATTATCTCAGTCTTGCAATGTAAACTCATTTCTTTTTTTTTTATTAGCGATAAGGAATAGTATATTTAGTAGAATATTTCTAATAGTCTTTTTATTTTCCTTAAGATTTACTCATCTGAGGATCATAGGTTAAAAACTGGAAAGGACCTTATAGGCAACCTCATCCAGCCCTATCATCTGACAGATGAGTGAAGTGGGGCTGAGAAAGGTTAAGTGATCTGCCTAAGATCACAGGTGTAGTAAGTGGATTCAACCCCAGGCCCTTTGACTGCAAACCCAGCGTGGTTTCCACTCCCATGCTGTCTTTTCACAGGTCCCATTCTTCTACCCTTTAATCATCGAGAAATTCGATTTCCTTTTTTCTAGTGACTAATATAAATTATACATCATAGTTCCATTGGCAGCTGCAATCTCTCATGATTATTATTAGCTATGTAAATCTTCCTTTATATTCATTTTACTTTGAAAAGGAAGTCATGACACAGTCATAATAAAGAAAAATAACCCAATCTCAAAACAGTAGACCACAGGGCCAAAATA
Organism: Phalanger gymnotis; assembly: GCA_028646595.1. NCBI lineage: Eukaryota > Metazoa > Chordata > Mammalia > Diprotodontia > Phalangeridae > Phalanger > Phalanger gymnotis. Next base: position 483,934,388 of record CM053622.1, on the reverse strand, counting down.
ACAGTTTTGTTCCCTAGTATTAAAGATCGGATCCTTCAATAACAGGTTAGATTTGAGAAGCATTATTAAGTACCTACTAAGTACTGAAAATCGACACATCCCTGCTCTCATGGTGTTTCCATTTTGTAAGGGGATAGAATACATAACTTAACTAAACAAAGTACAGAGTAACATCTAAATGGAAAAATGCAGACAGAATGCTGCGGAGGAGAAGGTCATGATCTAATGGGGGCAATCAGGGAAGGCTTTCTGGAAGAGGTTGTATTTTAGTTGGGGGTTTAAAGGATGAATAGGAATTCACTTGGCAGGGGAGGGGTGAGAGGGCATGTCAAGAATAGGAGGCAGAACATTTTCAGATGGTGGGTATGACTCCTTGTCTGGAGCGTAGTGCTCGTGGAAGGCAGTAGTATGAACCAAGCCCAGAGAGCTGCATCTCGTGGAAACACTGAATACTAATGAAAAGGAGTTTGAATTTCACTTGGCTGGTTGTCAGGAGCCATTGAAGGGTTTTGAGCAGAGGGGTGACATCTGGTCGATGTGCAGGAAAGATCTGATAGCTGTGCGAAGGGTTTGCTGTTGCGAGACTCATTACGAGGTTATTCAAGTTTTTCAGCCAACTGGCAATGAGGGCCTGTAGTAGGAAGGTAATTGTGATAATAGAGAAGGGGGGATAATTATTAACAATACTAATATTAACAATATTACTAACGATACTGCAAAGGTAGAAATAATTGGATGTGGTAGTTGGTTCCCTGTGAAATTTGAGGAAGAAGGAAAAACTTGGTATTTATCTAGGTTTGGTTTTTTTTTTTTTTAATGGGAGAACTGTGTGAATGGTGGTAGTGTTACAGAAAGAATGTGCTAACAAGGTAGATTGTGGAACAGATATCCAAGTTTTGGATATGCTTAGTTTGAGATGTGAGCCAGATCTCTGCCGAGAGGCCAGAGCCAGAGAGATTCCCAAGGCTCGTGCTCTCTTCTGAATGACTCTTGGTTCTTTTCCTACCTACCTATCTGACTTCTTGGTCGGGTCCATCACCTGTGGGTGTTTAACAGAGCTCTTCTCCCTTGATACAACTCTGATCTCATTAGCTTCTGTGGATTCAATCATCATCTCTGTGTTGATGTTTCTCAGATCTGCTTACTAGCTCTGACCCCTCTAATGAACTCAATTCTCACATCTCTAAATAGTTATTAGATTAGACCACTTGTGCCAGATGGGCCGTTGGTTGCTGTTCATTCGTTTTCTTCATGACCCCATTTGGGGTTTTCTTGGCAGAGATGCCAGAGTGGTTCGCCATTTCCTTCTCCAGCTCATTTTACAGATGGGGAAACTGAGGCAAACAGGTACATGACTTGCCTAGGGTCACACAGCTAGTGTCTGAGACTGGATTTTAATCAAGATGAGTCTTCCTGACTCCAGGCCCAGGGCTCTATCCACCATGCCACCCAGCTGCATTATGCACCACGTTCAAAATTAATTCATTATTATTCATAATTCAGAGGAAAACCTCTCCCCTTCCAAATTTGTTACTGTCGTGGGTACCCCCATCTTCCGAGTCTCAGCTTCTCACTATCTCTTACATCCTGTCAGTTTTTACTTTTATGACATATTTAATATTTACCCATTTCTCCCTCTGACACTGCCACCACCGTGACTCAATCCCTCATGGCTTCTTTCCTGGACTGTTTTTAATAGCCTGCTTGTTGGTCTCTCTGCCATGAGTCTCATCCCATTCCGGTCTGTCCTCTACTCTTTGGTCAGAGCAGTCTTCCTAAAGTAAGGTCTGTTACCCTGTTACCCTACTCCTTACCTCCCCCCTCATTCAGTCAACTCCACTGGCTTCCTATCACCTCCAGCGTCAAAGATAAAATCCTCCAGCTTTCAAAGGCCTTCATAACCCGTCTCCCCCATCCTTCGTAGTCTTCTCTCTCCCCCTAATGACACTGGCCTCCTTATTGGTTTTTCAGCAAGATTCTCCATCTCCTGAATCTGGGCATTTTCACTGCCTATCCCCTGCAGCGAGAATGCTCTCCCTCCTCATCTCTACCTCAACTAAAATCCCACCTTCTACGGGACCCATTCGCATCCCCTCTTCATCCTAGTGCCTTCCCTCTGTTGATTATTTCCATTTTGTCTAGAACATAGCTCATTTGTACATAGTTGTTCATATTGACTCTTAGTTCCTTGGGAACAGAGACTGTCTTTTGCCTTTCTTTGTATCCCCAGCGCTTTACACAGGGCCTGACTCATAGTAGGCCTTAATAAATATGTATCGACTTCTTATCTGCTTATTTGGTTTTTTACCAGGTCTGCCTCAGGAAATCCCACTTTACTTACTAGAACTGTTGAGTCCTGCTATAATGGTAGAAGGGATGGTTGGTGGTAGGATATCCCTGGGGAGTAAAATGAGACGGGAAGTAGGATTGTGTAGGCTGCCTTGTTTCCCTTGGTGTTTAGTATATGAGTTCTATATAGATTAAAGACATTAATTTAGTTTCACTGTAAAATATTTCACCGAAGATGAAGATGAAGATGATGATGTTATAACAATTTATTGCATGTCCACACTTTATTGCATGTGCATTGAAAAAGTTAATGATCTAAATTTGAGAAGAAACAATATTATAATTGAGAGAGAAGCCACAGTTAAATAAGAAGAATTCCTCAATGTCTACAGAGGTCTGAACATTACATGTTATAAATAGCCTAAATGAATTCGTCCATCTACCACACACAGTCTTAAATTATACCTGAGGTATAGCTTGCTCACCTGACAGGGTCTAGTACATTCAATTTTAGGTCAGGACGGTAATCATAAGTCTGTCTGCAGCAGGAAGGGTCACCTTCAGTGTCTGGGCAAACCTGTTTTTATCTACACATCAAAGTTGTAAAGGTGCCAGAAAAATGAAACTGGTGGCACCTTTCATCATGGTAACGAATGATCAGTTGAGATGATTAAAAAAAAAAACTTTGTAAACCTTAAAGTGCTACATAAATGTTAGTTATTATCACTAGTTGTAGTAGTTGTAGTTGTAGTACTACTACTACAACTACTACTACTAAATTACTTTGCAAACCTTGAAGTGCTACATAAATGTTAGTTGTTATCAGTAGTAGTAATAGTAGTATTACGGCTGCTGCTGCTGCTACTACTACTACTACTACTATATCAAATGAGTGTGCAGGATCAAAACTTAAGGCATTAAAATTAGAAAAAGGAGAATGATTCACTAAAGGTGGATCATCTTTTATCAAAATTTAGACTAATATAAAAAAATCCTTTAAGGAAAAATGAATATTGAGCAGACTGATAGATTAGAGGAAAGCCCAAAGAATTTGCTTTGCTTTTGAAAACAGCCTCTCAATTTAGTAGCCATATGAATTTTTTCATCCTTCATGGGGAGAAAAGAACAAAAATGGCCCGCGTTTATTAAGTATGTACTATGTGTAGGTCATTGTAATTAAGTTAGTTGATCCTCAGGGATGTGACGTTGGAGAAGGGGAATGACAAATGCATTGACAGTGATAATGTTAGTTATAATTATTAAGCACAAAGGAAAGGACACAGGGAGTAGTGAGAGGAATTCGTAGAATGGTTGTCATAGGAGGTTGGTCATCAACTCACATGGAGACCCAAATTGGAGTATAGAGAATGGGCAGAAAACAGAGCATATTAATTGATGACATTTCTGAATTTGTGATTATTTTAAGATTCCTTAAATGGACAGTGCGTTACACAGGCATCCCTAGGGCACGGCCACTTCCAAAGCCAGACTTTAGGAGTCTGTAGTAATTCACGTGGAGCCACTGTGATGGAAGAGCTTCTTGAGCCTGCACAAGTGGGGAACCTAAAAAGCTGCTATCAAGGATTATATTATGACCCTCTTCTGTAGGAAAGAAAATGGTCAAGACAAACATGATAACAGATCAAGCCATGTTCTGAAAGTGCATAGTTGTTCATTCATTTCAGCCCTATCGTGTCCATCTCTTTCTGACCCCATTTGGGATTTTCTTGGCAAAGGTACTGAAGCACTTTGCCATTGTCTTCTCTGGTTCATTTTACAAGGGAGGAAATGGAGACAAACATGGATAAGTGACTTGCTCAAGGTCATACAGCATAAGTGTCTGAGACTGGATTTAAATTCAGGTTTTTCTCACTCCAGGCATGGAGTTCTATCCACTGTGCCACCTAGCACAATAACATAGAGCGTGCCTATCCCGTTGTATGGACGCCGTTTCTAAGTGCCTCTTAACTTCTCATTTTAAAGTTGCCTGTCAGAATAGCCGAGATCCCAGAAATATTCCACGTGTAGTCGTGGAACAAAACTATTATTTTGAGTTGGGCTTTTTATCAGCATTTGTAGGAACAAAGGGTCAGATCTAGAGGAAAGCATGAACCTTTTTTTTGAGTCACCATTGAAGAGGGGGGGAGGAGGAGCTTAAATGCCTACTCCCATTTCCAGGTACCCTTTTTATTCTTTGTCTACAAGTTGAATAAAGATAAACAGCACTTTAAATGTAATATTTACATAACCTACAAAAATCTAGGTCAGCCTAGCAAAATGTGGACTCTGAGGTTAATTCAGTCCCATTGAAGGTCTTAAGAGTGCCTGATGAAGGCTTTGTTAGGATTCACGTGAAAAGGGTAGTTTTCATTTTTTATGTCCATAAACTACCTATTTGGCAGAGTATTCCTTTTTGTGTGGAAAATTTCTGAAGATTTTAAAATTAGTAATGCTATGATAATTTAAAAAAAGAATATATCTCTATCTCTATATCTATATCCATATATCTCCATGCTTTTCTTAGCTGCTTGAGGACAGGGACTATTTACACCTAGAAGAGTGTCAGGCACATAGTAGGTGCTTAATAAATGCTTGTAGATTGACTATATAATCTTTCTAACTCCTCTGTTTTAATAGAGACAGGTCAGAATTAGAACCCTTGTCAAATCCAGACACTTGTCAGATGTATGACCTTTGGCAAGTCACTTAACTACTTTGTTTGCCTCAGTTTCCTCCTCTGTAAAATGTAGATGATAACCACACTTACGTTGCAGGGTTATTATGAAAATCAAATGAGACAATATTTGTAAAGGGCTTAGCACGGTGCTTGGTGCATAGTAGGCTCTGTGTAAATGCTTATTCCCTTCCCTTTCCCCTATTTTAAAAGTTCTCTGAATACTGTGTGTATATAAAATATAAATAAATGCTCGCTGAATTATAATTCAACAAAGTATTTATATAGTATGTCTTTTGTGAAAAAATACTATGCTGGGCACTGAAGTAGGTATTCCGTAAGTACCAGCCCTTACCTTTAGTATTCTTGCCAGGATAGTGGAAAGATTCATGCTGGTCCTGAGTTTGAATCCTGGCTCTTTTTCCCAGCCATGTGATATTAAGTAAGTAATTTCACGTTTCTGACCCTCAGCTTCCTCATCTGTAGGGTGAGGATGATAATATTTGTACCACTTCCTCAACATAATGTATTTTATAGAAAACATTTCAGGGTGCTAGGGACTTACCTGGTGAGTTTTTATTTGAATCTCTAATAAGAGAGATTAGGCGGGTAAAGCAGTGTGGCTTAGCGGTCAGAGATGTGGTCTTGAAGCCGGGCCTCTGACATACACTTTGCTGTGTGAATATGGAGCGGGTCATTTACCCTTTACTGCTCTGCCTGTGTGATGCTGGGATGGGCCCTTTATCTTCTTAATATTCTAGGGAATTCTCTTAGCCTGTTAGCTGTAGAGGAGGCACAGACTGATGTTGTTAGGAGGACTTTCCTTACCTCCTTAGTTCTCTATTCCAATAAAATCACAGGTCTAATTCTTATCCCTCAAGTAGTTGAACAGATAACCAAAGTAGAAAATAGAGTATGATAAAATGAATTAACAAAGGCTTGTGAAAAGAGAGAAATCATTCCCTGCTGGTGGGGGAGGGGTCATGGAGAAAGTAGGAATTATACTTTTTCCCTGGAGGATGATAAACATTCTGTGGAAAGGGAAGCAGGCGGGGAGAAGAAATTCAAAACATAAAAGTATGGAGATAAGGGGAAAATTAAATGCAAAATCAAGTTTTGAGCAAGTAAAACTTACCATGATGACATATGTTGCGTAATGTGTTCTATTTCTTCAGTGTGCCAATCATACATTCTGGTCTTAAGGTGTCAATTGCTATCATATTAGTACTTGTACTGGCTTTGTGAATAATTTTGTGGGTTTAAGAAAATTTATGTTCTGATAATTTTCTTTGCATACATCCTTTTGATTTTTTAAAGAATGTTGTTTCAAAATTGTTTTAAGGGACTGTTGCATCAGAAATGGTAGTATGTGATTCGTTCATTCAGTTAACATCTATTAAGTATCTTCTGGGCATGGTAGGAAGTTTAGATAAGATGCTGTTGGTTCTTGCCTTGGTGAAACACAGCCTAATAAAAAGACACAAACAAGCGCTTCTAGTAACAGACCTACCGATGTGTATTGAACAATTGCAGAGGAAACCATGTGAGGTCATAACTCCTCTAACTATAGGATATCCCTATTTTCTGTGTATTGATTTATGGGATCCTAGGATTTACAGTGGAAAAGAATTCAATCCTCCCCTTTTTCAGATGAGGAAATTTGAGGAGCAGTTGACCTCCATACTCTGTTCTCCCTCAGTGAGTCAGTGGAATTCATGACCTTGAACTCCACATTTGCCCTGTTAACTATACCAGCTGCCCTGTGGGAGAACAAGAATGCCTGATTGCATAGTATCGTAGAGGACTTTAGAAACTTGAATAGGTCTTGATCCAGAGTGCTTATGGAAAGGCAGAAGGCCATCCCCATTGGTTTTGAATATTTCATCGTCCCAGCAAATGAACGCTCTTTGCCATCATGACTCCTGTTTTTACTTGAGCCCATGATGGTTCTGAGCCATTTGCAAATTGTAGAAAGGGGGTGGATAATGTGGGACTTCATGCTGCTGTAAACGATGTTGCTTCTACAGCTTCTTGTGTTATTGATTCCCTGTAGGAGTAGGCAAAAAGACCCAAGAAGCTGGCTCCTCTTTTCAGTACTCTGCATATGGTTTAATAAGTGTTGAATTGAATGGGAGATTTTTTTTTATTAACAAGTTCTTCTTTGGGCGCAAATACTTTGAAGAATTCTAAGTTTGGCCTCACGATTAGCTAGAAGAAAGAAAGGAAAATTTTGGTACATCAGGAACTTCAGGGTAGCATCTTGGGACCAAAAATGTTGGGCAGTTTAGGAGCTGGGGAGAGGAGAGAGATTGGATGAGTGGCGAATGAACATGGTCTTCTTTTAAGTTTTTCAGGGGCTCTGGTCTGCCCCTGACGTGTATTTCTGTGCGGTTGTACATTGCAACCTTCTGAATTGGGAAGTGGGACTAAAGTATAGAATTGGCTTTAGAGCTAGGAAGACATGGGTTCATGTCCAGCTTGCGTGATCCTATGCAAATTACTTAATTTGTCAGTGTCTTAAGCAACTTTCTTTAAAAAAAAAAAGGTTTTTATTAATTTTTTTTAAATTTGTGGAATAAAACAAGCATTTCCATAAGCTGGTACAACAAAAAAGATGATCGCACATAAAATTGCAAATCTACTATGTACAGCTGCTGTTCCTTTTAAATATACAAGAATTATGATGTAAATTTCCTTTTTTTCCTCCCCTCCCCCCCATCCCGGAGATGGCTACCATTAGACATAAATAGGCACACACACACACACACTATATATGTGTATATATATACACACATATATATATATATATACACACACACATATCTCTATATATACACATATACATATATATATGTGTGTTATTCCTAGGTATCTTCTAAGACTTCTAAGTTGGAAGGAGGGTTTTGAAGTGCTTTGGTAGAGGGACTTTCCTCACCTGGGAGTTCTCTGTGGATGCAATTTTCAGACAAGCCCCTATCCCTATTCATCCCAATGTTGAGACAGTTCCCTGACTGATTGGCACCTGTTTTGCTTCCATTTCTTTGCTCATACAAAGAGTACAGCTTTAAGAAAAAGGAATCAGAGTCCAGAGTAGCTCCAGAGGATGAGTCCTAGGCTCCACTGGGAGGAAGATGGGGTTGATGGCTGGGGAGGAGGCAGCATGCATGGCACCTGGAGATTTTAAAATGTTTGCTAAGTGCAATGCAGGATAAAACATAATCCTCGAAGATGGAGATTACCATTTACTCAAGATAGGACAAATACACCAATAATTGCTATATATCATGTTCCCCCCCCCAACATGGTAATGCATTAGAAAACACAATGTGACATCCAACAGGGAAAATACCCTCTCAGACATTCTCCAAACGCAGAAAGCTATTATCCCCAAACTGACTTAACACATCCCAATAGTGATTTGTTTTTGGCTGCATTTTCACAGCTGTTCTCTGTCAAAGTGCATCTTTTAGGAGCAGTGGGGAAAAAACACACCACAGGGGAGTATCAGCTTAGAGTGGGAGGAAAGGCTTGTGGTATGACGGTTGCTATACCAGCTACGGGGATGAGAACAGATCAAAACAGAGTGAAAGGCCAAGTAGAAAACCCTGGCCATCAGCTTCGCCATTCTGGGAACCCTTGGGAGAGCTGGAGAGAGCTTACTGGGTGAAGTTAACTGGCAGTGATTATCAAGATTTGGTGCCCTGAGGCCTGAGTTGATGTTTGACTGTAAACAGAAAATCCAAAGACCTGGATGTTGAACCAAAAATCCAATAATGTGTATATTCTTAAGGGCATCGGACAAGATTAAGGAAACTAGTACAACCCTTGGAATGGAAAAAAAAATAGTTAGAAATATGTTAGACATACACTCTTCTCTCTCATTCTTGAATATTATTACATTTGGTGTGTATTTAGGACAGAGTCAGCTTGGGGAGGAACCCACATTCCTTTAAAACAATAGGCTTGATACTTCGAGAAGACTTCAGGGATATTGTCCTTTCCTTTTATTTTGAGGATTTTATTAATTATGCTGTATCACTGTCTCTCAGTAATGACAAGGGTAATTCACAAGCATCTTTGTGTAGATTGTACACTATGTAGTAGATGGATGTTCCTCGTTTGTTGTCGTTGGGTTTTTTAAAAAATCTTTCTGGCTGAGTATTTTATCTCTGAAGTAGTTTCTTTGACTTTACAGCTGAAGGACATTAGCAAGTATAAACTGTAATAGTACTACCAATTATGTTCATTTTTTTTTTCCCAGATTGGGTAGAATAGAGGAGGGAGTAATTGACTACTTCCATTCATGTTGGAAGAATTTTGTTATTTTCCCCTTATGATTTATTCGTTTCCTTTTCAAAATCCACCTGCAGTCCCAAGGCTCTTCATAACCTTATTTTAAGGACTAACCAATACCAATTTCGGAAGTGAAAGATTTGGGTTCAAATCTTATGATCTGACACCTTTCCCCCGCTACTTCCTTGACCCTCTTGCCCTGTAGAACCTTATGTTCTAAGGTAAGACTTTAAAACTAGACAGCAATGTCGTATGTACTGTTAACTGGCTTTGTGACCTTGTAAAGTAATGATTGCACTTATATTGTGCTTTAAAGTTTGTAAAACACTTTACATATGCTCTCTCATTTGAGCGTCACAATAAACACGTTAGGTGGTATTGAGTTGTTTCAGACATATCAGACTCTTTGTGTCCCCATTTGGGGTTTACTTGGCAAGGATGTTGTTATATGTTAGGCGGGTATTATTATTATCTCGTTTTACAGATGGGGAAATTGAGTCGGAGAAGTTAAGTGACTTGCCCGTGGTTACATAGCTAAGTGTCTGAGGCAAGATTTGAACTCGGGTCTTACCAGCTCCCAGTCTAGGAGGAACACCTAAGATGCCTTGTTGTTTTCGGTTTTGTTCAACTCTTCACAACCGCATTTGGGGTATTCTTGGCAAAGATAATGGAATGGTTTGCTTCTCTAGCTTATTTTGCAAATGAAGAAACCGAGGCAAAGAGGGTTAAGTGACTTGCCCAGGATTACACAGCTTCTAAGTGTCTGAGGCTAGCTTTGAACTCAGGTCTTTCATGACTCAAGACCTGGTGCTCTATCCACCCTTGTCACCTAGCTATCTGCTCGTACCTAGATGCCTACTGATTACTTAACATTCCAGCATCTTAGTGCCTTCTATGTGCCAAGCGCTGTGCTAGGGCACGAAGGTATACAAAAAGAGAAAGCACAAAAGGAAAACCTTAACCTCTCCCGGCTTCAGTTTCTTCATCTGTGACATGAGGCACTTGTACAAGATAACCTCCAATGTTCCATTCAGGTCAAAATCATGTGTGTATGATCTGAATCGCTTAACTTTCCTGGGATTCAGCTGCTTCTTCTGTAACATAAAGGAGTTGGATTAGGTGACCACCTAATTAGGGGCTTACTATGGGCTGGGTGTACAAAGAAAGGCAAAAACAGTTCTTGCCCTGAAGGAGGTTACATTCTAATATGGTGGGGAAGAGCCCACACGTAAATTGATTGGTACATAGGTTTCTGATTCTTGCCTGCCAACGGCCTGACCATATTCCTGCCCTTGGGGGAAGCCCTAAAAGTAACTTTGAAGTGTGAAACAACTTTTGCCTCAGTGTCAGGCTCATTGCTTGGGGATTTATTTCAGAACCCCTACAGAAATTAGCCACCCGACTCAGTTAATTCTGGCTCCTATAAACGTTTTCAACTGACCCCCAAGATTCCTGACCTCTTTCTTAGTAGTTGGTTACTCCACAGCCCTGGTTGTGACTCCCTAAATCTTGGATGTTGTGCCCTTCATAGTCCGCCAATTACCTTCATCTGTGGTGACCTAGATATTTGCTCTCTTGCCTTATCTTGACAATTTTGAACCCTCAGCTCCTGGACTGTAGCCTTACTCTCCCCAGTCCCTGCCTTGTCTTTGCTGTTCTAGGATTAACCACTCCCAGCTCGACCTGGCCGTCTATGTCATGTCTGAAGCTAGGTCTCGTACTAATATTCAAGCGTGAGTGTCAGACGGGAGAGCAGTAGACAGGTGCATGGGGGGTGAAGGAGGTGGGGAGTGAGCTGGCAGCAACATGGAAGTAATGAGGAATTTTGAAAAACAGGACTAAAGGCTGTAATCCAGGAATTGTATGAAATAAAGAAAAGGTGGGATAGTCATGGGGCAAACGATGGAGATGGTGGGTGGACGGCCATATTGCCTCACTGGCATCCTCCAGATCTCGGGAGAAATCAAAGAAGGCCCTCAGCTCATTGGATGGATCTCCTGTTTCATACTTTTGGGAGAAACATGGACAAGAGTTACACAGGATAGGGACACATGGATGGGCTGCAAATTGCTTCCCTGGAAGAATCTTCCGAATTGTTTTGTTATTTAGTCGTTTTTTAGTCCTGTCTGACTTTTTGGGGCCCCATTTGGGGTTTTCTTGGCAAAGATGCTGGAGTGATTTCTCCCACTTCGACTATTCATTTTCCACATGAGGAAACTGAAGCGAACAGGCTCAAATGACTTGCCCAGGGTCACACAGCCACTTAGTGTTTGGACTCAGGAAGATGAGTCTCCCTGATTCCAAGCCAATACAAACTAATTTTGAGGGTGGGAAGAACACTAAATTCTGGGGAAGGGGAAACCAAGCACCTAGTGGCACCTGAACTGAAATTTGAAAGTTGGTAGGGATTTTAAGTAGGGAAAAGTAGAGAGATAATTCTAGTCACGAGAGGCAGTCTGTGCAAAGACATAGAGGTGGGATATGGAACTCTGTACAGTAGGTCAGTTGGACTGGAATGGAAAAGGTGAATACTCTATTGTGAAACAAGTCTGGAAAGGCAGGTTGGAGGCTCGATGATGAATGGCTTTCAGTACCAAACAAAGGAATTCGTATTTTATCCTAGAGGCAATAGTGAGCCTACTGAAGTTTGTTGAGGAGGGTGGGTTGATAGACACAGTCGATATCCAAGTCTCTTTACTCCCCAATTTAATGGGTTTTTTTCTGGATTTATTGAAAATAGAATCTTAGTGGCTGCGTAAGTATCATGAGCAGAATTTCCATAGTGTTTGACTGCCAGATTATATATAAAGATGGTGG
>CM053622.1:483864214-483921815 GCA_028646595.1 Phalanger gymnotis | reverse complement strand
GCTGGGCTCTGCTTGGCTCAGCTCCGCTCCCCTCAGCTGGGGGCTGGGAGTTCCGTTCGGAACAGACCTTACCCCGAGACCATCCAGGCAGTCCTGGGCTGGAGCCCTGCTTCCCTCTGCTACTTTGTGGGTTCTGCAGTTCTAGCATTGTTTCAGAGCCATTTTTTTATAGGTTTTTGGAGGGACTTGGTGGGGAGCTCACGCCAGTTACTGCTTTCCAGTCGCCATCTTCCATGGTATAACTTCTTAAATGACTCAAATAGTTGGGAAAAAGAAGTCACACGGCAGTTTTAAAACTATGACAGGATGTAATTAGTTTAAACAAGTTTGGGAAGTAATTTGTGCCATGTTCTCCTGATTAATCAATTTTCCTGATTTGTCGGGAGAACATGGTAAAGAAGAGCACTGACATTTTGGTTGGTGCATATGATCCAACATCATAGCATTTGAGAGCTGAAACAAATCCGAGGCATCGTCTAGTGATCACTCATTTTGTGGGCAAGGGAGTTGAGGCCCCAGGAAATTAAGTGACTTTCCCAAAGTCACAGAGTTATGAGGTCAGACTCCAAATTCAGGATATTTGCCATGATGCCACCTACTACTAATTAGAATAGGATCTTCAGAATTCCATGGTGTGTTTATAGTACCTTTTAAAGATGTATCTGCTTAGTGTAGAGTCACCCCAGGAATAAATATGGTTCTAAATTTTGCAAGTTAAATGGTATAAAAAAGCAGCTGGTTATGATTCCTGTGTGTGTTTTCCATACAGGAGAGGAAGCTGAGGCCATATGTAAGAACCAGTAGTGTGTTCTCTTCAGGCTACCTGGTGTTAACGAGTCTCTACCCTCCCACCTTGATTTTGTTACTGCCTTAATCTCCATGCTAGCACTTGATCTCCTTGCTGAAATCTTAGTAGTGGGATCACAAGCTCTTTGGGGATTTTATCTCCTTTGGGCCCTGTTAATTGTCTTTAATCAGCAGGATTGTACAGACCCTTGGCTGCTAATTCCTTTTTCAGGGAGTATTTCTAGCAAAAGAAAAAACGAGAAAAAAATATCCTAATGATGACTGAGTTCTTAACCTTTTCTGTACCAGATCACTTTGACTGTCTGGTGAAACCTATGTACCCCTTCTCAGAAGAATGTTTTTAAAGGCATAAAATAAAATACATAGAAAATAAAATATTAAGGAAGTCAATATTGAAATAGTTATCAGAATACTTTAAAAAATTAATGGCGGATCCCAGGATACGAACTCTTTATCTAAGGCTCTCAGAAAACACCCGAACTTCATTTTGCACAAGAATAAGAATTGTGTAGTCCATCCCTTTTAATACCAGGTTCTGATAGTCTTGAATGCTTTGAATCAAAATGAGATAATAGTCGTAAAAGGGCTTTGAAAAGCAGAAAAGACCATACAAATGTAGGTGATTGTTATTAAAATATTGTGAAATGCGCTGCAACAAAGGGAAACTTTGCCTTTATGAATAAAAAAAGGTGTTTGTTTCCTCTGTCTTTTCTAGGTAGTAAAAACTCTATACTTTTCAAGGACTATGGTGTGAATCCTCGGTAGAATAAGTATATTCTATACAAAATGGTCCTTAAAATTAAATTCCATGTATTGAGTCTTCTTTTTCATTGATTCTCATGATGAAATCAGACACGTGTTCTTTAAGGAAAAAAACTTCTTAGGGGAATGGAGTCAAGAGAATGGGATGTAGAAAAGATGGAATTGTAGAGAGGGATAGAAGTAAAGCCACAATTGCAGTTACACTTCTCTCTCTCTCTCTACCATCCCCTCATCTTCCCTTCCTCTTTAACCCAGTATACCTGTGTGTGCCTCTCTGTCTTCAAAATCCTCTCATGTTTTTAATTGTCATTTAGCAGACACTACCGAGTGCCTACTATGAGAGCCTGCCTTGGATTTAGAGACTTAAGTTCCAGGTTACCTATGTGACCATGGGCAAATTCCTCAATTAACTTCTCTCAATTTAAATACCTTCACTTCTTAAATGAGCATAATTCCTCTTGTATCACCTACTTTCACAGTTTTGTCGTGAGGATAATTCAGCTTTTCCTTAAGAATCAAATTTCATAAATTGGATTGCCCTACAATATAGACTATGTATCTATACTCATCCCAATTTTTAAACTCCTTAGACTTAACCTTCCTGTATTTGTGATCTCCTGAGTCCTTATTATCTATTCAGTTGTGTTCTTCACAGGTGAAAATCTAGGTCAACACAATAGTAACAGTGAAAGCAAACAACTACCAACTTTTACCTATCAGGTTTGCACAGCACTTCAGATTCCTGGTTTTAATTGATCATCACAACGGTACTTTGAGGTGGACACTTTCTGGTGTCACACCCATTTTAAAAATGAGGAAACTGAAGTTAACGGATAGCCCGTTTGTACTCCTAGTTAAGTTTCAGATCCCTCCGTGAAAAAACTAATCAAGTGATGGAATTGTTCAAAGTAATGAAACTACTGATTTTTGCTTTCAAAGCTTTCAGACTTTTCTCATCTGACACCTTTATAATCCAAATAGTTCCAACTCATTCATTGCCTAGATGAAAGTCCCCAAATCTTTGTTTGTTCAAGTATGTGGTTGTTTTTGAGGTTGATTTTTGCAATAAAAAGGAGGTGGGGTAGAGGAATGAGAAGAAAGACCTTGTCTAATCTGTTGGGAAATTGATTTATTTGTACGACAAAAGGAAAACAGGGCTAAAAGGTTTGCAGAAATGTGTAGTGAATATAGTATTTTGTCTGTGAATCTTCTGATTAGGAAAAATAAACTTTAACAGTTCAAAGAATTATAAATTGTATGCACTGCTTTATATGTACACCTCCTGTTCATCCAATTTTCTTTTTCATTTTATGATGCTTTGTTTTACAAATAGCTGCAAAACCTAATTGTAGCTTCTTAAAATGTCAATTCAGCAGCCAAATTTCTTTGTGTAGAGGGTGACTTTCCTCATTCCACCTTGAAATAAATTGTTTGTAAGCAGTTGTCCCTATGAAACCGTACTTTTTCTGACCGCTATACAAGTAGTGTGTCGTTGTATAGAACAGTCATGTCATTGTATAGCATGTTTTCTGACATGTTATAGAAGGGGAGAAACTCAATAGAGCTGACTTCCAGTTTTTTAGGATCTAATGCAGCTTTAGGGATTATTCAGTCACCTTACTTCTCTGCAAGATTTAACTACTCCCATAGCACTGCTTTCAAATTACATGATACTAGAAGGTAAAACTCAAGTCCCTTTTACATAGAATATGGTTATTCTTTGGTAACTCAGAAAAATGGTTAAAAAGGAAATCAATTGTTGGAATTACTTGTGTCTTTCAGTTATTGATGTAAACCCTGTTTGCTGTCCCCAGAATGATGAAGTGTTATCTATAACATACATGCATATATATGCCTATATTGGACTATATACAAGCTCTCCATTGGGGATGGGAGAGAACACATAAACACTATGAGAATTTTTGCCAAATTTTTCATATGAATATGTTTTCTCTTTTTTATGAAAGAGCTTTCCCTTGTTGGATTTTGTGATTACTCATGTCTTTTACTTGTCCTCTGTGCACAGGTATATCGAAGACAGAATAGGAAAAAGTAGGCATAAAATAAACTCTTTCCTGGGCTATTAAAAGAAATAAGAATAAATTTGAAAGTAAAGAAGAAAGTAGGAATGTATTTTACACTTCTGTGTTCTTGATGAAACAGATAGTGAGTCTGCTTTTATGCCCAAGTGGGCCCCAGGAAACTGGATTTTGAACATCTTGACAGAAGGTTCTCAGGGAGGTAGGAGTATAAGTCATGTGGTCCACTAGCTTGTGTTGTAAAGCATTGGCTTTTGGTGGGATTGAGCATGGGATTGGTGCCAAGGACTGTGCCCTGGAACGTGAGTACAGAGAGCTCCTGGTTTAACTCCCTTAACCTGTGTAAAAAAAAAAAAAGTAATGTACTTGATTCAGAGCTGAAATAAACGAGTCTGAGTGTATATTTAATTACTGGGTCCCACATGATGGAACCTTTAACTCTTAGTTATATGCAGCAGATAAAAGTCAAAGCCATCTATGTAAATGAAAAAAAAAGCCCTTTGGAGTAATTTAATTAATTAATTTAATTAGTTGAATTAATTTAGAAATGGAGCCAAGTGCTTATGTGAGAAATTTACTTTGCTCGAATACTTTGGATTTGTTAGAGATCGTTTGTTAGAGATCAATTATTCTGTTACTGTTCAGTATTTTAAACATTTCTAGGTATTCTTTTGTAAAATTTGAAGTGGCATTATTACATAAAATCCCAGAATTGGAAGCTGATTTAGAGGTCACAACCCTAACTCAAAACACAGATTCTGCTTGAACCTTTTGAAAAGTTGTTAGCCTTTAGTTTCAGAGGAAACTGGGAAGACCTGTATGAACTGATGCAGAGTTAAGAAAACAGAATTGAACAATTTATGTAATGATAGCATTGTAAAGAAAAACAACTTTGAAATATTTTAGAGCTCTGGATGCAGTGACGAATCTCTATGCCAGAGGATGGAGGATGAGGAGTACTAGCATAATTTGTTACATATTACCCTTCCTCCCTCAACCCCCACTCTGTTTCCAGTATTTTGGTAACGCAGAAAGACCTGCTATAAGCATTTTTATAAATGTGGGTCTTTCTCAGTTGTGATCTTTTTTTGAAATGTGTGTAATTTTAATAACTTTGTTAGTGATTGTTCTAAATGGCTTTCTAAAATGAACGGACCATTCTGTAACGACACTAAGAGTCCATTTAGTCCTCCTTTCCTCCTATATCCCTTCCAATAACTGTCATTTTTCTTTTTAATTATCTTTGCCAACCTGATGCATGTGAGATGTAACCTCAGAGTTGTTTTCATTTGTAATTCTCTTGTTGGTAGTGATTTTGAACAAGTTTTTTTCATATAGCTTATAGCTTTTCTTCTTATGAAAACTGCTTTCTCATCTTTTGACCATTTATCAGTTGGAGGATGACTCCTCTCTCTCTCTCTCTCTCATTTTGGCTTTCAGATCTTAATTAAAGAAATTTACATGATTTTTTCCCCAGTTAATTTATTCTCTTCTAATTGTCACTGCATTTATCCTATTTCTATCTAAAAAACCCCAAAACCCTTTTCATGTTTCATGTAATAGTAATAATAAAAAGTTCCATTTTATCTCTCATAATCTTTTCTCTCCCTTGTTTGGGGAAGAACTCTTCCCCTCTCCATATATCTATATATATATATCTATATATATTCATCATAACTTCAGAATTGTCTTGGATCCTTGTGTTGCTGAGAATAGCTAAGGCATTCATAGTTGATCGACATACGATATTGTTGTTACTATGTACAGTGTTCTCCTAGTTCTGCTTATTTCACTTTGTATCAGTTCATGTAAGTCTTCACAGGTTTTTCTAAGACCATTCTGCTCATCATTATTAGTACAATAGTATTCCATCACAATCATATACCATAACTTGTTCAGCCATTCTCCAGTTGATGGGCACCCCCTCAGTTTCCAATCTTTTGCCATCACAAAAAGAGCTGCTATAAATATTTTTGTACTTATAGGTCCTTTTCCTTTCCCTTTGATCTCTTTGGGCTACAGTACAGTAGTATTGCTGGGTCAAAGGGTATGCACAGTTTAATAGTCCTTTGGGCTTAGTTTTTTCATGGAAAAAATTCTGATTTTCACTGATCTCAAACTCAAATTTATAATTTCTTTTGATTATGAAATTTTAAAAAGTTAAAACATTATTTTCAGAAGAACTCTATAGGCCTCCTAAGACTAAGATGTCCATGACCCACAAAAAAGTTAAGAACCCTGGGTCTAAGGCTGTGAAAAACAATAAACACATTAGTAAAGTTTCCTTCCCTTTTTACTTATTTTCCCAAAGTTGATTGTTTAATCAACTTTGTTAATGCTTTCTGTCTTGATTGACTTATAAGCACTGAGTTCCCTGGGGTGAAATATAATACCTGTGAAATGAAAACATGAAATGCAAATAGCATGTTTGTTGACTAATTCCTGAAGTTAGCTTTAGAAATATTTCCACGATCCTAATTTCTTTGGTATTGGTACTTGCTAATTGTTTTTTATTTGTTAGCATCATTAGTTCCTGTTCTGATTTATCATAATGTCAAAATATGCAAATATATGGATCTGGTAATTTAATGAAGGGAGAAGGAGCTATACATTTATTAAATTCCTATTGTGCGTTAGATTCTGTGCTAAGACTTTATGAATTTTATCTTATTTAGTCTGAGTTGAAGAGATGTCTTGAATTTATTTACATTTGTTTTAAAAAATTGTTCACCAAATATTAAATGAAATTGAAAACCATACTGTTGACCTTTCTAGATGTGGGGTGAGTAGGACATTTTTTGCATATGTCCTTGCAAAAGAAACTGAAATATGAACACTGTATAGACATATGGTATTTGCAAATTTCGAGTATGAATTCAGAGATAAATAATGTATTTTGTAATGATATTTAAAATTTTGTTTAATGCTCAGTGCAAATTGTGGAGAGGCAGTTCTTTTCAAGATTCAAAACAGATTGTTTAGGGTTCTTTTCAAAGTGCCTTAGTACCTTGTGATGCATTTAGTCATCTATAAACTGGAAAATTAATTAGTACCATGGCATAAAGATTATTTAGGCTCCTATGAAACATTAGGCTTTAGAGCTGTGCAAATTTATTTTAATAACTTTTCACTTAAAAATTAGCTATGTATGTGAGAAAAAATTACTAATCCAGCTCTATCTGATGCATTCATTGTCTTTAATCATTAAGATATTTTCCTTAATAAAGATTACATTAAACCTCATTCAGAACTATGAAGTAATATGGAAGTTTAATTGCAAAACAGTTTAGAAAGAGAAACATTCAGTTAGAAATCATACCTCAATGGATCTGTGATCTCTTTGTGTGTGGTCCTTCCTCTAATTATGCAGATTGCAATTTGTCTACGTCTTACCATTTTGTACAACTCTTGTCCGTGTCTTCCGGTAAATCCTCAAGGGAGAAGAGCAGTGGGATCTGTCCCATATGCTGGGAAGCTTTTTTCTGTTTGTCTTGACATTTTATGGATACCAATAGAGTAGGGCCAGGTCCTGATTAGTTCCAGCAAGGAATCCCTTGAAAATTTGCACTACAGATTTCCATTGGGCTGGAACCACTTAACCATATTTTACATAATTATAATCTTGAATAAGTGTGAATATGAATAATGCGACCACTTAGGGGGATTAATTATTTGCACTAAAGGGACCTTGCAGTATGCCAACTATCCATCATTTTTGCTATATGGTCTACACAGATCTTTTTTCCTCCTATGTAGTTCTGTGATGATATATCTTCTTTCATCCTCAATTGATTGTTTAAAAAAGGAAAGGAAGAAAAGTTTTATTAGTGATTTTTTAGCATCACAGTCATTTTTTCTGATATCACCTTCTTCCTCAACTATATGCAGCTCCTACATTTTGATAAAAAAAAAAAAGCACTAGTAAGCAAAGGCGGTTTGATCAAGTTTGACAGCACATGCCTCATTCTGCCTCTGTCTTTCAACATTTCATTCCAGAGAGGATGGAGATATGTACGATCACCAGCTCTCTGGAGTTAACATTTGTCATTGTATTCATCTGCATCCTTATAAGATATGATAACTTATTAAAATTCTATCTGTGATACCTAGGATTCCCTCAGTGAGACTTAAGTCTAGCTAAATAAGTCAATTATATCTTATGGAATCGACTGACTCATATTATTATTTTATCATTTTATGAGACTGACATACTAGATTTGCATGTAGCAGATGATCTTTAAATAGGAACTTTGATGTGTAAAATTCACTTTATTTCCACGTGGAATTTGTATAGCCTCTTGTAGTTTGGATAAAGAGATTATTCATAATTTTATGTCACTGAGGATCTGATACAAACAACACGATGGATTCATTAATTGCACAGAAGAAATGACCAGTAAGACAGTATGCATGTCAACAGCAGTGTATATACATGTATTTTGCAAGTATTATCGACAGGAAATGTATGAATTTGCAAGCCTGAGGTTCTGCCAAGAATAAATATTATTTATAACTAATACATCATCAAAATGTGAAAGTAGTTGGCATTAGTGGCTTGTCATTCCTATTATTTTGGATTGCTTTAATTTTATGGTTCTGGTTTTACATTGTAAAAGTTACAAACGTAATACAAATTCATGCTTGTTCATTATCTAGCTCGAAAAGGGATGAGTGAGAATGGTGGAGAGAGTGGAGGAGATGAAATGCTAGCAAATGACTGAGTGAGCTAAGCAGCAGCAGCAGCAGTAGTAGTAGTGGTTTGTAAAGAATTCTGCCTGTCAATCCTTTTCTAAGTGAGAGTTGTGTCCTTCGATATTCATTACCTTAAAGGGAGCTAGTTGACTTCCTTCTTTAAAAATGCGGTAAATCAGCCCTTACGTCAATGAAAACAATTAGTGCAAGGCCATATAGTAAGTACAGTTAACAGATACCATATAATGTACACATAGACATTTATCCTTTTTGTTTTAAAATAGATGCTCTAATATGTTGTACTGTGTTCTCTTTTGCCTCCACTCAGAAGTACTGTGTATTTCAGGTGTTCCGGATGCTATAGTCTACCTACCACCAAAGGTCCATGCTAGTAAAACAATACGGATTACACAGACAATACAACACAACACGACACAATACAATACCACATTTATTAAGCCCTACTCTGTGCCAGGCACTGCGATAAGTGCTGAGAATCAAATAAAATGTCCGTTCTTTCTGGGAGTTTACAAACTGAATGGGGGAAGACACTCCCCCGCCCCCCAAAAGGAAGGGATAAGTCAGGGGAATGATGATATTAAAGCCAGGTAGAGCAGCTGGTGGGAAAGGAAGAGCTGGCTGGGCTCTGTAAAGGAAGGCTTTGGGAGGAGTTTTGCTTTCCACGCTGTAGCCCTGTAATCAGAGTTAGACGTAACTGCTGTTACTGATGAAATGTGAGTACCAATGATCAAACAGTCTGTGTGGGGATGAGCTTGTGGGGAGGAGGGTGTAGAGATGATAGCTAGGGGGTTGAAACCAGGAAGAGCATCTGATGGGAAATGAACAACACATTAGCATATGTTTCCTTCAAGCATCAGCTACCACTTTTAGTTTCTGGTCTGGTCAGATAGAGGGCTGAGATGGCAAAAGTTAATTTTCTTTTAATGTATTGGGCAGAGCCCTAGAAGCAAATGAGACTTTCCTGCCACGGTGTAGAGGATGTTGAAAATATGTTTTCAAAATTGTTTTTTGTGGTAGTGCTGTATGGAATTCTCCATGGTAGCAGGGATTATGATTCTCAGTATGTATAGCGCTGCTTTACTAAATAGAATTCTTCATAAAATACTGGGCAAATACTCTTTTGCTCACTTGAAGTCCTCAGTCTGGTCACCTTGGAGATATTTTTCTATAATTGGGACTTAATCTTATAATCTTACTTTATACCTCATAATCTCATATATACAATATTTAACCATATGCATATGCTATTCATTGAAGGACAGTTGTCTCGTTTTCTAAAGATAGGACATTCATTCTTATATGTATGTATACATATACAGACA
This sequence comes from Phalanger gymnotis, assembly GCA_028646595.1. Classification (NCBI taxonomy): domain Eukaryota; kingdom Metazoa; phylum Chordata; class Mammalia; order Diprotodontia; family Phalangeridae; genus Phalanger; species Phalanger gymnotis. The sequence continues at coordinate 483,912,172 of CM053622.1, read as the reverse complement.
TTGCACTTTATTTATGTATATGTTAGGGATGGAGGAGAATGAAATTATAGCAAGTACCAACACTATTCTTCCCCTGGGCTCCAAAAAGTTATGAGTTTAATTATAATTGCTGCAAACCCCCCAGTTAAGACAATTCCTAATATTTAGGCCAAATTCGAGCTGTCTTCCTAAATTTACATTTGTGTCTCTCTAATCAACCTCTGGCCCTTTTGTGGCTGAGGTAAAACTCAGATTACTGGAAACATTTGGGTAACAGAAAATCAGATTATACTATTGTCTCTGTGGATAGACAGGTAAAAGGAACAACCTTCAATTCTTGCAGAGGCCTACCACTTTGAATGTTAGTGTCAACCCAGAGCATGTGCTCTGAGATGCCTGTAGAGATGCTCTCCACAATAACTTCTTTCTCTACCATATCACAGTCCTACCATCTCTTCTTTTGCTTGGTTTTACTGGAGATTCTGGTTCTTGGGTCAGCTCCGTATGACTATATTCATTTTTCACTTTCAGACCTTTGCAGTGTCTTTTCCACTGTATCCCACACCCCTCCCTGTGAATTATCTCTTGTAATAAAGAACAGACAAAAAAAAGTTATCTAAGACTAAACTATATATCAGAAAAAATCTCATGTTATTTTCAGTGTTTCATGCTCATGGTCTCTGCAAAAAGACCTCTGCAAAGAAGTGTGTGTAGGGGATGAGAGGGAGGCAATATCTTCTCTGATCTCTCAGGTGGGGCCAAGTTTGTTCATTATTCGGTTTTAATTGTTTTGTTGTTCATTTACCTGCTGCAGTTGTGTCTGTTGTTTTCCTGGTGCTACATACTTTATTTTGCATCAGTTGATAGATGTTTCCTTGCTTCTCTCTATTGATCATGTCCATTGTTTCTTAAAACACAATATTTTATTATGTGTTCTGACTACAACTTGTTTAGCATTTCCCCAGTTGATGGATATGTTCTGAATTTTCAGTTCTTTGCTACCACAGAAAGTTCTGCTATCTTGTCATTATATCTTTTAAAAGGGGGCCTAAATTTTTAAGAATGAGGTATGGTGGTGGTTCTACTTTACAGATTAAGAGTTTTGCAGTGGATCTAGATTCTTCATAAAAATGAAATTCAGAATTTTTCTGATTATAGGGTAGTTATGAATTTGTTTTAAGGCCATGTTACTAAAACTTTGTTGTTGTTTTTCCTATTGGCAGGTAATTGAAGGTAGAAAACTGGCCTAAAAGCAAAATCCAGAGAAAATTGGGAACTTGCCTTCATTTGCTCCTGAGTAAGTGAAAGTATATATAAAATGGAATTCTTTTTACCCAATTAATATCCTATTAGTGCCTGCAGATTTTCAGTCCTTTAAAAATAAATGTTAACCGTATTGGCTTTATGTGCTGGAAACTATGAAGATTACTCAAAATTTCTTGGATGAATTTGGCTGATTGAAAACAAACAAAAGTATCATATCATATGTCTCCATTAGTTCTTCACAATAAACTCCTTTTATAGGCTCTTAAATACCAGTATAAAAAAAGAAGAGAGGCAGTAGTTAAAAAATAACATGCGTATTTCATTTGAACTACTTTTTTAAAATGAGCTTTCCCGATCTCAATGATAGATATTTCTCTGTGTTCAGAAGGCTCATAGTAACTTTATTTTGATTTTTACTTGTCTTTAAATCACACTTGAACTTTTTCTCAGGGTTTGGTGGGTGGGGTGGGATTTTTCAGTTCAGAAATATTATGTTAAATATTTTTGGAGTCTGGAACCCTACTTAAATTAACCTTAGGAAAGTAAGAGACAAAAATTGCAGAAATGGTTTCTCCTAAGGACTAGCAATAGAATCTTGCCTCTCATTTTTCATATAGGTTGAAATATGTCCTGGTCTTTTCCTGATTCCAAGGGTGTCATCTCCAAAACACTCAGGCTTTCCAGAAATGGAATCAATGGATAGCCACAATTAATTGATCACACAGTGTGAGCATAATCTAGGAAACCGTGGGTGACACAAAGAAATATATGACTTAGTCCTTACAATCAAGAGCTTATAGTCAAGTTGGCTCTATAAGAAACAAAAACAGAAAGCTAAATAAATAAATTACCAGATAGTTTGATTCAGTATCAAATTAATGACACAGACATAAAGTATTTCAGAAAAGGAAGACCAGTGTAGACTGAAGACAATGAAAGCTGTCTGTACCGATTATACTGAAGAAATAGAACTTGAGTCAATTATAAAGGATGTTTAGTATTTTTGGGAGTGGAAGAAAAGAGAGATAAGTATTCTGGGTACAGTGAATTGACAGTACTCATAGGGAGCCGGTAATGAGTAAGTGTCTTTTTAGTCCAGGAAGGAGAACTCTAGCTAGAGTGGAAGGTTAATGAATAAGTGTTGGAAAAGTATAAGAAATAAGGCTGGATAAGTAGATTGAGGACAGATAATAGAGGCATTGAATGTTGTGGGAGTTTATATTTTATTTTATTGTCAATGAACATTTTTAAGTTAAGGAATTGAAGAGTGATACAAAAATAGTATTTTAGGAAAGTTACTTTGGCAATGGTTTGTAGGATGTTTGGAAGGCAGACTTTAGGAGGAGACACCAGTTAGATTTGAAATACTTCAGCCACTAGGGACTAGGATCAAGACAGGGAGAATGGAAATGATAGGGCAGATGTGAGGAAAACTAGGAAAAGAATAATACTAAAAATAATACTAAAAATACTAAAAAGAAAATACTAAACATCCTTTATAATTGACTCAAGTCCGATTTCTTCAGTATAATCGGTACAGACAGCTTTCATTGTCTTCAGTCTACACTGAAGTCTTCCTTTTCTGAACTTAGTGAGTGAAGGTTCTGGAGGAACTAGGGAAAGGGAGCAGTGTCTCATAAGCCTGGATAGCTGTGAGAATAGTGGTGCCTTTGACAGTAAAGTAGAGTAGTTGGGGGATTGGGGCGGGGACACACCTGGTCTTAAAAGGGGATAAGATGTGGATTCTAAACCTCCTTCAAGGGAAGAGTGTTTGATCTTCCTGTGATAACGTAGCCATAGGTGTGCATGGAATATGAGCAGGCACATCCTAAGGGAGCATTCTCAGTGGCCCTTTTTTTCCTTTCAGGGGATTCTAGCCCGTGTTTTATGCATGCTTATAAATAGAGCTATGTAGGATAGGTTTGAGGGGTGGCCTATACACTAGCCAAAAGAGGGATCTGGTAGTAGTTGTCCAACAGTTTTTGACTCTTTGTGACCCTGTTTGAGGTTTTCTCCACAAAGATACTAGAGTGGTTTGTCATTTCCTTTTCCACTTTTACAGATGAGGAAACTGAGGCAAACAGGATTAAGTGATTTGCCCAGGGTCACACAGTTAGTATGTGCCCGAGGTCAGATTTGAACTCACCAAGGTGAGTCTTCCATGACTTCAAGCCCGGCGCTCTATCCACTACACCCCCTAGCTGCTGTCTCTAGTGGTAGAGAGTAGCTCTCAAAAGAAAGGAATGAACTGAGATATATGGAACACTTGCTTTAGAAGAAATAAAAACATCTAAATAAAGCAAGGCTGAATCATTGTTCAGAGATCTTACTATCTCGGAGAGGACTTATTAAGACGGAATGAAAATTCATTTATAAGTGTAGAAATTTTAAGTACTTAGCCCAAAATGGGGTAAAATTTAAAGGATAGTCTGGATCGTCAGCCCTATGTGGAGGTTGCCAGAGTAAGCATATTTTATCCCATCAAGATAATTTTATATACTTTATGTATCTATATGTGCATATGTATATAAACACACATATATTCATGTAGGAATTGCTGTTATAAACATTTGTCCTTCGGTTGAACGGGATTATTGATAAATAAGAAGTATGATTGCCAAGTTCTAATCTAGACGATTAGATATAAGTACTGATGGCTGTGGTTTTGCATCCTTGTTGGCGTTGGTGTTTAGGAAAGGAGTTTTTACTTAAACTTTGCAAGGACCAGTTACTCCCGCTGCAAAAGACCAGTCAGTTGTTTTAAAATGAATTGAAGAAAAAGCAAAATTTTCAATTTATTTCATCATTCTTGTGCAGCACCAAAAAGTAGGGGCCAAATCCAGCCTGATTAAAGGTCAGGTAATACCCCTTACTCATATCATCCTTTCCAAAGGTGATTAGAGGAGCTACCCACAGTGGACTCAATGATGGCCCTATGAAATCTTGAGAAGATGGTTTAGATGCATTTCTGATACTAACTACTTCGGTGCAGTGCTTGAGCTAACCTGTTTGGAGGAAGCAATTCCCTCTGGCCAAACAGATAAAACAACCAAATTGTATTTGAGAACTAACAACTTCTGAATAATGGTATTGATCAAAAAAATCAAAGGATTGAAGACAAACTTACAATGTTTGTCTCAAGAGGAATGCTTATGCTTCCAAGGATTCCAGTTTTATGACAGAGTAGAAGTAGATTCAAGTTAACGAGGCACTCTTCAATAGGATAATAAGAAATCTCTTGAGGTCTTTTCGGCTTTCAGGGTGATTAAAGTAATACCTAGGAATCTATCAGGTACTCAGATGATTTTATTGCCCTGTGTATCTCAGTAAAGAATCACCATGCTCTGGTTATAACTCCAGTGACTTTTTAAAAGAGGCACAGCCATTTTAACACTTTCTTTATTCAGCTGCTAATGAAAGATGAAACACTCTCCTTTTGACCAGTGGTTTTATTTTCTTGACATGAAAGGGAAGGCCTTGAGACTAGATTCAAAGAATTGTAAGCTTTGGAAAGGGCTGCCCTGTCAAACCCGGAGCCAATATACAAACTCCATCTATAATATTCTTGACAAGTGCATTTGGGTTAAAAAAAAAAAACAACTCAGTTATTCAAAGAAAGGGCGGGGGAGGTGTGATTAGACAACAATTCATGTGGGGGGAAAAAAAAGATCTAAGAGTTTTAAATGCCTGCCGGCTCAGTATGAATCAACGGTGTGATGTGACAGCCAAAAATGCTAATGTATTCTTAGGCTGCATTGTTAAAGGCATGGTATCCAATACTACCTGTGATGAAAGGTGGCTCTGAGTCATGGAACACTACGTTCTCCAAAGAATGAAAATTTTGTATAGAACGATACCTGATATGGTATAAGTCGATTGCAACTTATTGCCGGTGTTGACTTGTGCTCAAGGAAGAGCCAAAAAATAGAATTCAGGAAATATTTTTTGTCAGAAAAGGAAGTGGGTGGGTCATATAAAGAAAATGACATAATGCTATAAATGGGTAGAAAACTACAGTAATATCTCCAGAATGTTAAAAGACCAAGGAGAAAGTGTCATCGCATAGGAGAGATCTTCTCCAGAGAATTTTTGGGAGGCCATGAATACGGATTATATAAAATGCAGAGGTGTGTCTAGGTTATGATCAACATCATTAGGGAGTTAGCTTCTTCGAAGTGTATAGTGTCACTGATAGACTATTGTCCTAGTTGTGGATTGGTTAAACTGTCCTGCAAAAGAATTTGGAACTAAGCTAGAAAAGGCACCTCTCTCTTCCTAGAGTTTGTAGTTCAGTCATTCAGTCACGTACGACTCTTTGTGAGCCTATGGATGCTGGGCCCTTCGTTCTTCCACCATCTCCAGAAGATTATCCAAGTTCATGTTCTTTGCTTCCATGATGCTATTTATCCAGCTCATCCTCTGCTGTCCCCTTTCCCTTTTGCCTTCAGTCTTTCCCAACATCAGGATCTTTTCCATTGAGGGCTGTCTTCTCGTTATATGGCCACATTTTTTTAAGCTTCAGCTTCAGTATTTGTCTTTCCAGCAAAGAGTCTGAATTAATTTCCTACACTTTGACCCAGCCTTAGACCATTACTAGGCACCTACCTGAAGGAGGTTGGAGACAGAAGGAAAGGTTGTCGTATGTGCAGAATAGTCAAAGCCTTACATTTGAGGGTATCAAGAACAAAAAATTGAAATCAGAGTGCGTGCCTATTGTTTAGATAGTAACAGTACAAATTGTGTTACTGGAATGTTGTAGACCATCACATTCACTTTTACAAAACTTAAAGACATTAGAATATTCAGGCCAATTCAGTGATGCAATTCAGACCTAATTCAGATGCCGCAAAAGTGATAATAAAACATGCTTTTCTCTCTTTTCTCAGTAGACAGGTCACGGACTTGGGTGAAGAGTGAGGTATACATTATCGGATACAGCCAACATGTTAGCAGGTTTTGTTTAACTGCTCTCCTTTGTAGTAGGAGATGGTTCTATAGGGACATTATTATAAAGCGACATAACATATATACATATGGCAAAAGGCAACAGTAAAATATTTTTAAAGTTCGTTGTCTAAAGTGAGGGGAGAGATAGTCTTATTGTACTCACCTCTAAATAGACAACAGTTGAGGAGGGACATTGAGAAATTAGAGTCCACAGAGGTGGGTAACTGGGATGGTTAAGACGATTTGGCTAGAGATCACACCAAAAGGATTGGTTGAAAGAATTGGCCAGCTCTTTAGCTTGGAAAAGAGAGAAGGCTTAGTGAGGACCATCAAATAGTTGAGTTTGACACTTTTTGAAGGTTCCATCCAGAAGAGGGATTCGGTTTGTTGTGCTTAACCCCAGAGGGACCGAACTAGGTTTTGACTTGATATAAAGAAAGACTTCCTAAAATGAGAGCTTCCCAAAAGTGGAATGAGGAATGGGCCGTGGTTTGCCATTCATTGAAGATCTTCAGACATGGACTTGATGTCCACTTGTCAGTAATCTTGTAGAGGGAATTCCTGTTTTGTTTTCATTAGGTTGACCTCTAAAGTCTTTTATAGCTTTGAGATTCTGTAATTCCTGGTTGTCTGGCCTCTGCATAAAAGCCTCCACTGATTGGGAAATCACTATTCCCTGAAGCAGGCTGTTCCATTTTTGGATAGCTTCGCTTGTAAGGGAGTTTCTCCTTATGTTGAGCCAAAATCAATCTTCCTGTAATTTCAGTCCATTGGTCTGAGATCTTAGACCAAGAAAAACAAATCCGATTCCTCTTTTACATGACAACCTTTCAAATATTTGAAGGCCTCTTCTCCCCCACAAAGTCTTTTATTCTTCTTGGTAAATATTCTCAGTTCCTTTAACTGTCATTATATTGCAAGATTCTGGGTTCCGTAACTCTCCTGATGACTTTTACTCTTTAACAAAATTACTCTCAATTCTCAGTGAGTATTCCCCTTTCCACTATACCCTACTTAAAAAAAAACATTAAAAACCAGGTGATATGATGACTATTTCTGTCAATATATTCCTCATTGGGAACCCACAGTATAATAACTTTTTACTAAGTGGGGGCAATAGCAGCAGATAAAAACCTCGTCTCGGTGTCAGGAAGACCTAGGTTCAGACCTTTCCCCTCCATGCAGTAACAAACACATATATACAAACTCCTCCAGACACTCAATAGTTATATGACCCTGGTTCTCAGCTAGCTCATCTGTGGGGTTGGGTCAATAACTTCTAAGATCTTTTTCAGTTATGAATCTATGATCTTACGGTTTGATGACCCTCTGGAAGTTCTTAGCCATATTGCTATCCTTTCTAAAATGCAAAGCCCCAAACTAGACATGATAGTACAGATAACAGCCCCTCCCCAAGAAAGACTACAACAGAATTGTCATCCGGCTCACTCAGGCCTTGTCGCCTAAGATCAAAACAGCTTTTTTGGCTATCGTATCACCCCGGCTGACTCATAGTGAGCTTTACAGTAAAACACCAAGGTCTTTTCACTTTAGCATCCCACTACAGCCGGCTTGTGGCATAGCCACAATTTATTTACTTTAATCTTTCTGTTTTCTTATCTTTTTTTTCATTACAAATTGAGACAGTTCTCAATAATCTCTTTGTGGGTTTATGGTAAAACAGTGGCTTCGAGTTAAAAATGTGCTCGTTTGCTTTCTTTAATGATAGATCTTACCTTTTTGTCTTTTCATTAAGTCAAAACATAATTCTTAGTACGCACCAAATCTTATTGGTATGCTAATAACTCTGTGACAGGAGCTCTGAGTCTTGGTCCAAGGATAGGTTTCAGAGGATCTTCTCTTGGATGAGAAAAAAATAATATCTTTTCACAAAAGAAAGCAAGATTTAGCATTTTTCATCAATTATATAAAAACCTTATTCTGAGAGTTGATAGATTTTACCAGACTACCAAAGGGTAGGGGGTATAAAAAAGATTAAGAACTCTATAGGCACATTTCACATTGTGTTGTTCAACCAACATCATTTTTGCTGTAGAGTCTTTAATAAGGGAGGGGAAGGAGACAAGCATTTGTTAAGCAACTATTGTGTGCCAGGCATTAGGCTAAGTGCTTCACAAGTTTCATCTCACTTGGTAATAATATGGCAGTTCTTGAATTTTTTAGTTGCAGGATTCTTTTACATTTTTAAAGACTCCAAAGAACTCTTGTTTATGTGGGTCATATCAGTTGATAAAATTAAAACTGGTAAAATTTAAAAATGTTAGGACATTTAAAATAATAAATCTATTACATTCTAAAAACAATAACATTTTATGAAAAATAATTATATTTTCCAAAACAAAAATAGATTAATGTTGTTTTATATGGCTTTGAAAATATCTTTAATGTCTGGCTTAGTAGAAGATAGCTAGATTTTTATGTCTGGTTCACAGTCATTCTGTTGTGATATGTTTTTTTGATTATATAAAGAAAATCCAGCCTCACACAATTAATGTGGTTGAAAAAGAGAAGAGTATTTAAATAGGCAAATAACAAAATTAGTATTACTATTAAAAAAATCTTGACCTTTTAAGACTCCCTGAAAGGGTCTTGGGGACCGTACTTTAAGAGCCACTGCTTTAATACATTATTTAAAAAAAACCTCAAGTTACATTGTTTGAAACATTGGCAACATCTAGATGGTGGCAAGTGCAACAGCCTGTCCTTTGGGAGAACCCCTTTATTCTCTTGATTGGTGGGAAGGGTTAAGTCTAACTAACTAGAAAATGGTAGTCATACCTGATTGGAGCAACTAAAGTGAATGAAAAGCGTTTTGCCCTAGAGGAAAGTAATCCCCCCCCCCCCACACACACACGTGTTTTGCTCATTTTCTGTAGTTTACAGCATGTTAGATGGCACCAGCACCTAGGGGCCAGATCATGCAGAGAAAGTACCAGGTAGTTGCTGTCTCTTCTTCTTTGATACTAAGCTGTGGTGATAACAGAGCTCTTAGTACTTGTGAACAGCAAAGACAAAGAGAGTCAGGCGAGGGATAAAGAAAATAGAACGCTATGGGGGTGTGATGAGGCTGAGGAAGAGAATAAGCATTTATGAAGAGACTACTTCTGTGTGTTAACATATTATTTCATTTGATGCTCAAGAACAGCCTTGCAAAGGTAGGTAGTATTCTTATTTCTTGTTTTACAGGTGAGGAAACTGAGGCAAACCAGTGAAATGACTTGCCCTGGGTTACATAGCTAGAAAGTGCCTAAGGGCAGATTAGAACCGGGGTGTTCCAAACACCAGGCCCAGTGTGCTTCCTTTGTGCTCCCTGGCTTCCTTTAATCCAGTGTAGTGACAACCTAGTTGCCCTTATCTTCCCAGCCAAAGTTTTGGAGGAATATGTGTGGGAGTGGTCCCTATCTGGACCCATACATTATGTGAACTGATCAGTCCCAGCCTTGGAAAAGGAGAAAATTTCAGGGACTTATATGAGCACAGGAAGAAGTTGATATTATTGCCATTATCTCTGGTTTTTTTGTACTTATTTAAAGTTTTCATTGCCCAGATTTTGGCCACATTGGGACATAGCTTTGAATTAAAATATCATTGCTAGGAAATGCTTTTAGTAAAAACCATTTAATGTTGGGCAGGGTATGGCTGAACTCAGTGAAGAATCATTCTATAACTATATGGAATTGGTAATCAAGGAATTTAGTTATCATAATTTGTTTTTATATTTTGTTTAGTGCTATCTATGCCAGTTAATGAACCTATTTGAATACTTTTAAATTTTTAATTATCTTTGTAGAAGCGATAAACATTAAGAAAAAAATTATCATTTCCGTATACTAAGAGGAACAAAGAAAACACCTCATATCGTATGAAATTGAGAATTTCATTACACGCAGCTTGATTTTTTAAAAATAAATTCACATTAGTTCCTAAACTATCATGATCGCCTGTGTTGCTCTCAGACCCTCTTCTGATATCTGTGTATGTTTTCTTTAGATGCTTCTTTGTTGGGCTTTTTTTTCCCCTCTTTATGGAGAAGGTAAAGTGTCACCATTACTATGGCCCCTCCCCATTGGCTCCAAAAAAGAAAATCCTCTCTTGTGCCATAATCAGAGAAAAGAAATTCATATAATGATTATGTCCAAGAGGGTGTGTAATGCAACACTAATTCTCTTAAGAAGTAGGAAATGTGCTTCATCATTGGTCCTCTAGAGTCATGGTTGGCCACTACGTTGAACAGAGTTCTTAATTCTTTCAAAGTTATTTTTCTTTGCAACGCTGTAATCATTATATAAATTGTTCTCTTAGTTCTGCTTTCTGTCAGTTCATACAAGTCTTCCAGGTTTCTCAGAATCTGTCCCTTTGTCATTTCTTATGACATGTAATATTTCATTACATTCATATACCATAATTTGTTCAGCCATTCCCCAATTAATGGACACCTACTGAGTTTCCATTTCTTTGCTACAACAAGTTCTACTATAAATAGGTTTTTTGAAACATGAGTCGTTTTTACATTTCTTTAATCTCTCTGAAGAATAGGTCTAGAATTTTAATGTAGTCAGAGGGTATGCAGTTTAGTTACTCTTTGGGTGTACTTCCAGATTGCTTTCCAGAATGGAGTAGACCAGTCCACAACTCTACCAATTGTGTATTAACATGCTGGTCTTCTCAAAGCCCCTCCAATTACTGACATTTTCTGTTTTTGTTATCTTTACCAATCAATGTATAGGAGGTAGAACTTCAGAGTTGTTTTAATTTGCATTTCTTTAAGATTTGGGGCATTTTTTCATATCATTGTAGATTGGCTTGCTTTTATTCTTTAAGAATTGTCTATTTATATCTTGTGATCATTTATCTATAAGAGAATGGCTCTTATTCTTACATATTTAGATCAATTCTCTACATATCTTGGCTCTCAGAGAAACCTGCAATAAGGTCCTATGCCCCACCAATTAATTGTTTCCCTCCTATTTTTTGGTACATCCTGATTATAAGAAAAAGGTATTAAGTTGCACACCTTCTTTTCCCATATTTTTGTAGAATTTTCCTCTCTTTTTCTTCCTGTTTTATAATCATATCAGAACAGAAATACCTACCAGGCTCAGTCTTATTTAATTCCCTCTGTAACTCTTAAAGAAACTGGTATTTTAAATAGACACTTGTCTCTTTTCTTCCCATTAGAATGGCATTACTTCATCATTTTTAACCCCTTATCTTTGCTAAAATAGATTTACTTCTCTTAGTTTTTCTTGATTCCTGTCTTTGCAATTCAGTTTCACCTCAGCTTTGATCTTTCCATCTGGAATTCTTGGAAGGCCTGTCTTCCATTAAAAGTCCATTTTTTCCAGGAAAGATTAAACTCATTCTTTCAGGATGAGTTATTCTTGGTTCTAAATCTGTATTTCTTGCCTTGGGAACACTGTATTCCTAGATTTTCTCTTTTTTTCAATACTTGTTGCCAAGTCTTATGTGGTTCTGACTGTAGTCCCTTGTGACTTGAATTATTTCTGGCTTCTTGTAGTGTTTTTCTTTGACATGGCAGCTCTGGATTTTGGCTGTGACATCCGTGGAATTTTAATTTAGGGGTTTCTTTCAGGAAGTGACTAGCGGATTCTTTTTGTTATCTTCTTGTTCCTTATTTCCATTAATTCTGAAATATACTAGAGTAAATTAGTTTTCATTTATGCTTTCTTGAAATATGATATCCAGGCTTTTTGTGGGGAGGGCACAATATTTTTCAGGGAGTTACGATCTTCGTCACCTGTTTTCCAGACTAATTGTTTTTGATAGTAGATATGTTATATTTTGTTCAATTTCTGTTTTTCTATATTTTGGTTTTGTTCTAGTATTTTTTGTTTCAAAGACGTTTTGAGCTTTGTTTGGTCTATTCCAGTTTTCTGAGGGTCTATTTCTTGAGTAAGGTTTTCTTCCTCCTAATATAAGCTGTTTTTCTCCCCTTCTAGTTCTTTCTTTCAGAGGTTTTATTTAATTTATAATTTTATTTTTATCTGTCATTTCATTTCTTCTAGGCACTCTTGAATTCCTTGTGATTGATATCTGTCTGTCTGTCTGTCTAGCTATCTATCTATCTAATTGCTTGTTGCAATTGTGGCGTTTCTCTTTTCTTATGAGTTTGTTTCTTGGGTTTCTTTTGACCCATGATATTTCTTCCTAGTGTTTGGTGCCTTCTTTTCTTTGCTCATATTTTCGACCTCAGTTGGGTTGAGCTTTTGTTGCAGGGCTCCTTTCCACCCTTGGGTTTGTGTAGCTGAACACCTCCTTTGGTGTTCTGTGCCCAGAGCCCAGCCAAGTTTGAAATCCCAGGTCTCTGCCCTTGGCTCCCCAGTGAATCCCCAATCTCTCTAGATGTTTCCCTGGTCTCAGTGTTGCTTGGTGATTTCTGAAATCTTCTCTGAAACTTCCCCCAAGCCAGGTTCTGCTGCTGGCTTCTATTGTCCCCTTGGCTTCCTCAGTACCGATACTACTATAGACTTCCTGCCTATTCACTTGAGCTCATGCTGGCTTACCGAGGAGGATGCTTCTTCCACTCTTAATACCTTCTGGTTGCCTTTGTGTATAGGCCTGAGTTGGATGAAAGATCTTGTTAATGTGCCTCTTTGATTTTCATGTTTCAGGCAATTAATGTTTTCTCATATTCAGTTACAATTTGGAACAGTTTAATCAATTTCAAGATATTCTTACTGACAACAGGAAAAAGCATTATGCTGAATGTTGGGGAAATACAAAGATTAATACAAAAGTTTTTGCCTTTACAGAGCTTACCATGTCCTAGGAGACAAACAGAAAACAGAACAAGCAATCAGAGGAAAGGTAGTAACAAAATTCCTCAAGGTCTTCAGAAAGAAAGAAGGCTTATTTTCAACAGAATGAAGAGGATCCAGGAAAAGTCTTATGGATGCAGGTGGCATTCATTCTGAATCTTGAGAGATGATACCTAAAATATCCCACATAAGATTCCCTTGTAAGATGCCCTAAAATATCCCACATAAGATGCCTCTGTGTATTTCGCAATATTAATGTAACTTAAACTTCAAGATCTTACTTTAGGAAAGATAAATGAGATAGATCCCAGTTCGAGAGACAGAGACAGAGAATGTGTATGTATGAGAAACAGAGAGAGAGAGAGAGAGAGAGAGAGAAATTATTTCAGGCATAGAAAGCTATTTTACTATATGCTTAATTTAATCACTTTGTACCCACACTTGGGCCTTCAGGGTTTTCCTTTTATATCATGCAGTTGGTTGCCACAAACATCTGCTTCTTTAGGAACTTCCCTTCTTCCCAGACTGGTTTTTAGATTCATTCTTCCCAATTCTTTATCCCTCCCACTTTTGAATACTTCTATTACTCAGAAAGTAGTCTTAATGTCCAAAAGCAAAAGGTCTGGATTCTAGTACCCCTGTCATTTATTAGCTGTGTGCCTTTGGACTACACTATTGACCTAATTTGTAAAGTAAAGGGTTAGATTTGATGAAATCTCTTAGCCCTAAAAGTTTGACTTCTCCCAAAAGACCACCCATCTACTGGGCAAACCAGCCAAGGCTGTATGACTATACCATTCATCATGATATATACGTGTTTTGTGTGATCAGAATGTTCAATGAAGTTTTATTTAAGTCTTTTAATCTCCGTTGCTTTAACATTTCTATAAATACTGCATTTCCTGGTAATTTAGAATAGTAAGTTAGTTCAGTAAGCATTGAGCATTTATTGTGTGTAGAAACACTTAGGTTTTGGAGGAAACAGATAACCAAGGCATAGTTATTATGGTGGGAACTGGTACTGCCTAATAGGGAGATAAAATAAATATGTATACTGCCTAATAGGGAGATAAAATAAATAAATATATATATGTGTGTGTGTGTGTTTCCTTTATTCAGTTTAGGGTCTCCTATGTATGTACAGTAGATATAAACAGAATGTTACTGAAGAACCAAGGAGAGAAAGATCATTTATGAATGAAGGAGATCAGGATGGTTTCATGGACTGGGTGGAGTTAATTTAGTTCTGAAAGGTTAAATAGGGTTTTTCAGCAGACAGGGTTGGGATTGGGAAAAGAAGGACTATTTCAGGAATAGGGAAGGGTACATAAAGGTGTACAGAGGTAAGAAAGTGCTGGGTATATCAAGGAGTCAAGAAAATATAGTTCATTGTATTAGAGCTTGGAGTATTTGGGCGGGAGATGAGTTTGCAAAGTCAGGGTTATACATAACATAAATGGATTTTGAATGCTCACAAAGAAGTTCATCCACTGTACAAACAAAGGTGTGATGCTACCGAATCTGGGCATAAAAAAGATTAATTTGGCAGTGGTATGGAGGACAGTGAGAGAGGGAGCTAAAGGCATATTGGAAGGTCCAGGGATCTGATAATTCAGTTACTAATGCATGGCTTTCGTGGAAGGCTTAGTTGCTTGCTATGTTATTATTAACAGGAATTTTTTATAAAAATGAATAGGATTAAAGGTTTTTAAAGTCCCTGTCATGCATTTATAACGCCGTTTATATATGAGAAATAATGACTACTTGGCTCTGTCATGCTAACTTTGCTGTGACATCTTTGCCATAGATAGAAGTGCTCATGACTGTTGGCCAGCCCACTGTGTGACTTCACAAAATTTCGTAGCTTAAATGTATTTACCATTAATTTGTTATTTACCAATAATTAGCAGGTTTCCTAGAAAATAAATACATACTAAGAAAGAAATATTTAGTAAGATGAATTGGTACATAATTTCCGGACTGAAAAGTGAAATATAAACGTTGCCAAATGAACACCAGGCAGTGATAGCTGAAACGTAAACAGTGTATTTTTGGTTTACTCTTAATCTAGCAGATGGTCTTCTTTAGAAAGAATTCTAAGATTCTCATCTGGTTAGGATTGGAATCCCACAACATAAACCTATTCTTAAGACCAGTGAGAATTAGACTGAAATCAATCCCTTTTAGGCTGGACCTTTTTAGAAATTGAGTATAAACATGATATTTTGGGTTTGGTCTGAGGAGGGGAATGATAAGATTTTAAAGAGGTATGGTTTCATGGACTTGTTTTGAAGATGCTGTGCAGAATAAATTTTATAGAAACGTCATTTTAAGTACTTTGTACATTAGTATTTATTGATTTTATTTTTGCATTGCACATATTTTTATAAAGATTTGTCTCCCCTATTAGAATATAAGCTTTCAAGTAGGGATTATTTCATTTATTCTACCTTCCAACCCTTGCCCACTTAATAGATAAATAAATACTTGAGTGATTGGTAAAAGAATTTTGCCAGTCCAACCCATTCACTGCCAGCATTTAACAGTAGACCATCTTTCTCTTAAGTGTTTCCCTTCTTGACTTGTTGCCTGCTACCATCACTCAGTTTGAGCCAAAATGTGAGGAAAATGGGGGGGATGCTTAGATTTTTGGTGTTTGCCCTTTGGGTTTGAGCTCCTCATTTTGCCCAAGATTTGGGTACTGAGAGTACTGGACTTAGCTTCAGGAGATTTGGGGGTTTAAATCCAGGTGATGACACTTATACTGTAATCCCTGGCCGGTGGTGATCTCTTTGGCCCCTCATTTTCTTTATCTGTAAAATTGGGCTAATATTACGGAGAATTGTTTTAAGTAAAGTATTGTGCCAATCTCACAAGCGCTATATAAAAACAAGTGGCTTTTAAAAAAAAATGCAACTGGTAGTCAGAGATTTGTGTGGGGCACTGGGAAGTTCATTGATTTATTTGCCCAGGGTCACACCCTATGTCAGAAATGGTTCTTGAACCTGGGCTTCCTGACTGATCAGACTAGATACCCATTACACACCAAGCTGACTCTCTAAATGAATTATCATTATTGTATCTTAGGTTATGCCTCTGGGTGAAAAGGTAAATAAGAAGCAGACTTGTGTAGTTGAGATTAGGGTTCTAAGGCAGTTTGTAGAAAGAAGTAAAAGCTTGTTCATTTGAGGTATCTGGGAATGGCCTAGTCCAGAGAGCATCTAGGTAGAAATATATTAGGGCACATATTTTATAAATTTATAAAGTATATTACACATTTAAATATGTATTTTAAATATATATACAAATATATAATTTAAAATATGTTTATAAAATACAAATTTATATTGCTAATAGGTAATTGTACATGTCTGCCACAGTGAAGGGGTGGTAATGCTTTCCCCCCAATCACTTCCAAGCCCTCTGACCACTTTATGGAACTCTAGCAACTAGACAGTATGAATGCCTACATTTATGGTACAGTCTAATGCGCTTACTCACCTGGCCACGGATACCATTCCTGATGGTGTTGTTGTCATCATTCCACTCTCTTGGAGTCCAGACACACATTGTTGCTACATCTTGGAGGAGAGAGAAAATGAGAGAGAACTTATGGGTACCTTACTGGAGACATGCGTGATGCTTTCACGTGGGTGCCTGGCTTCACTGGTTGTGGAAATATGTGGAGTCCATATGCTTGCAAGTTGTGAACTCACATGAAAATCATATAGGTGCATTGGTAAAAGTTGACAGCATGATGGTCTCATTTTAGTCCCTTTCCTAATGACAACTTCTCCAGTAAATAGTTCCTTGTTGTCACGGGTCTTACCTCAAGAGGCTTATGTACTAAGATCTGAAGCCTCCTCTTTCTCTCTTCCTCTCCTCTACCTGAATTTGTCTTCACATTTTTGTCCGTGGAAGCCTTTTTGTTCCTGCCTGGTGGTGACACCATTGTGAGTTTTGGTTGGAGGAATCCCAAGGACTCCTGGCTTCTTTTTCTTTGAAGACTGTACGATAACAGGGTTGAATCATATCAACTATCTTGTAGAGTTTTGGTGGAAGGCTTCTTTGTAAAATGATCAGATTCCTTTAAAAACTACATGAAGTAAGAAGAAATACATGTTACACAGAGAACTACTTCCATACCTGACCTGTGCTAAAAACTTGTAAAGCATCTCCTCAACATCCCTGTAAATGAACAGTTTAGAGCAGCCTTTAGGATTCCCTATAAAATTCTATAATAACCTTCCTCCTTTACCCTTCCCCCGTTCTATTTTCTTACCCAGTGAAAAATATAAAACCAGTGGAAACAAGGAAAATCTCTATCCTTATTATGTTGTTTAAGGAATAAATAAAACAAAAAATAGTCTCCGAGTAGCCATTTTCTCCTGGTTGTTTCTTTTAATTCACTTAGATTTTGGGGAATAATTGTCCAAAATTATATTACTACTTTATATTTACAGAATGATATTTTCAGATCACTTCGTAATATGTTATATAGTTTGAATCACAACAATCTTGGAGTAGATTAGGTGTGTATTATAATCTGCATTTTACAAGTAAAAGTTAAGTCATAGAACTGAGTTACTGGTAGAATGAGAACTAGAACCCAGGTTTTCTGATTTAGTTAAGGACTGAACAAGTGTAAAAATCCTAAGAGGATTTCACTATGCTACATAGACTTAAAAAAAACCAAACACATAACAAAACAATTCAGTATTAGTGATAGGGACTAGACGTGTGATTTCATTAGTGTAGGCAATACCTAAGTTAGTAAACTCCATTTACCAAGTAGCAAGTTGATACCTTTTCTGCAACCTAAAGGTCTTTGTTGACCAAAGCACCTAGAGGTTAAATGATTTTGTTTAGCATAACTGAAACAGTATGTATCAAAGATGGTACTTGAACCTGAGTCTCTGGGCTCCTTAGGCCACCTCTGTATCTAACATTCTATTGCCAAATCTTACTTAGTGTGATGAGACGTATTTTTATTGTGAAAGCGTTCTTATAATTTTCTCAAATTTAATATCTGTAGCTTAGCCACCTTCCATAAAATTGCCATTCTCCGTTTAGACCCGAGCTGAGCTGGTGTGATATTTCAGTGTTTGATTCTAAAGTAATACTGTGTTTATTGATATTCTTACATAGAACAAAAGCAAATGAATGAAAAAATAGATTTATTTGACACTTAGGCATAAAGTGATATTTCTTTGATTATCTCTTTATAATGCAACCATTAGCTTAACATTTTCTTTGTTAGGATACAAAGGATATTTAAACATTAAATCTTTCAAGCCAAATAAGTCTTAATAAGTTAGCTACTTTAGGTATTAAATACATCAAGGAGAAATAAGTTAATCAAAACAATTTGAAGGTAATTATGATTTCCACATCTACATAGCAATTTACTTTCCCTTTGAAGTGATCTGTAAAGACTGTGAGGTTATTTTTAAAAATGTACATATGCATTCTAATGTATTCTTTCAAAACACTTGCCTAAAGTCATGTGTTGCTCTTCATGTAAAAAAAAAATCTAGCATTTTTTATGATGATTAGAGTGCATTTAATTTTTCCCTAGTGTCACTGATTAATTTAAAGAACTATGATGGTTTCTTTAAATTTGTTTCATTTTTATTTAATTAAAATAAAGAGGTTTTTTTTCCCCCTTTTTATGCATCTTCTCCATTCTCCAGGGGTTTTGATAGTGATGAAAGGCAAAGTTTTGGAATTTTTTTTAAACTGACCTTTAATATTTTTGAAAAGTTCTATTTTGATGTCCCATCACAATCCACGGTTGTGACCGTGGATTCTTAAAGGCTACATCAGTTCTACCAATCAGGAAACACTTTCAATATAGGCCTTAGAAATGATTGTGTCTTCTACCTAGGGACTGGTCTTGATGTCAAAAGTAGCATTATAAGAAGGTTGGCAACTAGAATGTATGTGTATGTATACACATGTATGCATAGATATATTTATTATATGTATGTATGTGTGTCTGTCTATGTATATACATATGTGTATATGCAGAGGCAGCTGGTGGTACAGTAGATAGTATAGTATGTATTTGATGTATTTGTGTGTGCGTGTATGTATGCAGAGGCAGTTGGTGGTACAATAGAGTGTTGAGACTGGAGTCAGAAAGTCCTGAGTTCAAATCAGACCTCTATCAGTCACTAGCTTTTTTATTCTGGGCAAGTCACTTAACCTCTGCCTCAGTTTCCTCTGTCATAAAATAGAGATAATACTAGCACTTACTGTGCGGGGTTGTGAATATAGAATGAGATAATATTTGTGCATAGATAGTTCCTGGCACAGAGTAGGTGCTATAAAAATGGTCATATTGTGTGCGTTCTGTTTGACCATGCAGTGTTTAATTTTATTTTCTCTTACATTTTGCGTTAAAGCCCCGGAATTTTAGGCATGGGTGTGGTGTTTCCACCACCCCTTCAGATTTTCACTTGCGTACAGTATTGCTACTGAAAAACTACAGCTCTTTACTGTTGCCAGAGAATTGATGTGGAGAGGTCACATTCTACCAAAACACACAAATAGGGAACAAGTGGGTTTATGAGTTTTAGAAACTCTAGAATCTCGTCCTAGCTAACTGTGTAATAACAGTAAAGATAATTGTGAACATTATAGACTTCTGGAACTATGGATAGGAAAGACTGCAGTGTCCTGATTGGCCATAAAATTTATCATCCTGACCCTACGGTATTCTTCCTAATGTGCCCTCTTATGTGATACTATGATACTGTGATACTCTTGCACTGTCTTTTCTAAAAGCATCTTTACTCTAGAAGGTATTCTTCACCTTATCGTTATTCAGTGAAATTGGCGAACAGTAAGTAATAGTTGACATTTATCTAGTTCTTAACAGTTTGCCAAGTGTATTATGTATATTGTCTCATTTGATCCTTCCAACAACCCTATAAGGGAGGTGGGGTAGGAACAGGGACTGGACTTATCATTTTGTTGGTTAAAGGGAGTTCCGAGGTGAGGCCACTCCTCTACCAGTTCAGAGTAACGCCTTCTCTGAAAATTAACAACCTCAGTAGTCCTCTCAAGAAATAAGAGGTTAAGTGCCTTGACTAGGGTTACACAAGTATCAGGTGTGTCACGTGGACTTAGGTCTTCTTAACTTTCAAAACCAGTCCTTTTTTAAAAAATTGTCTATATTTTATTCAGACGTTACTCGGTGTTATTTTATAACACGAACAAAATGATAACATGAATTAGACTTAGACCAACATCTCATACCACGCACTAACATAATTTCCAATCAGATATGTGACCTACGTATAAACGGTTATACCATAAAGTAACTAGACGGGAAGGGATGTAGATGTACCTCTCGACTATAGCTGAGAGGGGCAATTTTTGCTCGAAGAAGGAATGGAGATGGTCATAAAAGATACTACAGACAATCCTCAGTGCATACATTCTAGAAGTTTTCACGCAAACAAAATCAATGCAGTGAGAATTAAAAGAAAAAAAAGTAACTGAGAATTTTCCTGCTGGAAATTTCTCTGAAAAAATATTATAATCCAAGATATATAGGCAGGTAAAACAACACATAAGAATAAGTTCCATTACCCTATAGATGAATAGTCAAAGAATATGAACAGACAGTTTTCAGTAGAAAGTCCATGCTAAAAACCAACTCTATCCCAGAAGTGAAATAAGATATTGGATTTGAAGTCTGAGGACATCAGTTTGAATCCTGGCTCTGTCATTTACCATCTGTGTGACCTTGGTTAAGTTACTTCGTGTTTTTGGCACTCAGTTTCCTCCTCCGTGTAATGGGGCAGTTAAGTTAGGTAACCTCTAGGATTCTTTTACCCTCTAAGTCCATCATCCCGTGGACTGACAAGTGGGGCTCTTGCTAGGTATTATAGGAATGCCAACCTATGTGCAACATTTATTTAATGCCATGAATAAATTAGGTCATTATAATTTTACAACAACATGACTGAACCAACTTTTGCAAAACTTCCAGGGAATCCCGTGCCTTTATTAAAGATCATAGAGGAGTTTTGAGAAAGGATACCAAATTGATCCTTTTTGAATTGTTGGAAAATACTCAACTCCTCTCATTAATTCTTCAAGATTCTAAAACTGCCACTAAAGAAGAGGATAGGAATAGAGGGAGAAATACTTATAGAAAAGTGGCATCTTCTAAGTGTGCATTCTGGCCATACTGACAAGAGGGACTGTACATCAGGTAAAGTCTGTAGCAAATGTTTTGTAAGGGCAATTAAAGTGGGACTTTTTGTTGACTTTTGTTTTGGAGTGCTTCTCAGCACTAAGGCAATCAAATGATTTTGATTGAGTCTTGCCTTTGTTTGTAGGAAGGCCCACACCCTGTTGCTAATTAGGTCAGGAGAGATGTGAACCCCACCCCCCCACCCCCTACCCGCCATGAAACACTCAGAGAGGTGTGAAGTGCTCTGACCCTGAAGAAGTGTGTATATACTCTGAGGTTAGCATTTTGTTTCGGGCTCACTCATTGGAAGAGTGTTGGTGTGGAGACTCTGGGTAGCTGTTAAGGAGCCCCCTAGCTTTGAAAACCCAGATGTTGGTGCTTCTCTCTCTGGTAACTATGTACGTATAACTTTGGACAGACAGCTAGAAGCCTGTCTGTTGGTTTGTGTTATTTGTTCTGTTTATATTTTCTCTGTTTGTAATATCTGTTTGTATTTGCTCAGAAGTTCAGGGTGCTGGCTTTTCCCCCTGAACTAAGTGAATGGTATGTGTTTAATTAAAGTAAGATTAACCCCTTAAAGTTGCTTTACTTAGAAAAGCAGATCAAAGAACATGTGCTAGCAGCCTTCTAGTGTGCTGTTGCTATTGGTCTTTCACCTCCCCAGCAGCTGCTAGCAACGTTGTTGTTATAGTTTCAGCACCCCATTGTGTCTGATATTTATAATATGAAATATGCATATCTGATGCAGGAAGTAGCAGTGGTAGTTTTGAGGAGGAGCTATGATGTGGAGATGGAATTCGAATGCTGTGCTGGTGAATCACTTGTACTTTCCTGTGTTGGATTTAGCAATGTTTGGCAGTACCAAAACACTTAAAAGCCTGCATCTTTACTGGAGCAGTATAGGTACATCCTAAGAGTATTGATCTCTAGAGAGAATTAACTTATTAGCTAATTTTATTACCAAAGATCAACCATCAATCAATAAACATTATTTTGAATGAATTAAAATAATATTTACTATGAGGCTACAGTGTGAAGGATACAAACAGAAAAGCAATGATAGTCTCTGCTTTCAAGGAAGTCACATCTAGTGAGGGTGGCTACTTTGCACAGTTCTGCTTTTCTTTAATTCAGTTCATGGGCAAGTCAAGTCATCCCCCTTGATGTCTTAGGTCCTCTTCAAAAATGAAGGACGAACAATACTCTAGTGAGGGGAGACAATCTATGTCGGCGATTTCAGCTACAATTCAGCTGGAAAGGGGGGTGTAGTGGCAAAGTAGATGGTAATGCCCCTTCTTTAATTTTTTTGTGCTGGTAAAATCGTAGCAGAATCTAATTTTGGAGCATTTGAAAGCCAAGGGCTTTTATGTCAAGAATTTTTTTTCTCTGTCTTTAGTAGTTGTGGCTGCTGAGGAGTTAGAACCTGCAGCATCAGTTGCCAGGTTCTACATCCATAGGGATGATTTCCCCAGATGAGGGCTTCAGGGGCTGGTCTGAAAGCAAGACTTGTGCGCTGCGGGGTGGGAGTGAGTACTGTCATTCCCAGGGCCCTTGGGTTTATCTCCCCTTCTGTCACAGGTGGTCAGTGATTGGTGGTGGTAGGGAGGAAGGTGGGGACCTTTTCCATACGATTATTCCCCTCAATGATGACTGGGGTCTGGAGGCAAGGCTACTTGTTTTTTTTTCAGTGCTCATTGGTTTCAGGGTACAGGTTCTTCTCCACTGGGGTCTGAGATGAGGTATTGATCAAGTTGGTCACAATGGTATGACTTCCAACTACATGTTCAGGCATGGTGTAGAATATTTGCCCTTAGTTCTTATAACTGATGACTTCTAAAGGAATATACTGTCATCAATAAAACTATATTACAAATGCTGTCTCAACAAAACAAAACACAAACTTTTTGATCATATTGAGTGAGTGTTATAATAGAGCTCCAAGGAATTAAATGTTGACTATTATCTCTTCTCCCACTTAAGCCCCAGGACAGTATAAATCATGCATATTTATTTTTACATGCTATAATAAAAACATAAATTCACCATTTAAATAGTGAAGATAATTCATTATTTATAATCCATTTATTATTCTATTACTGACAGCTAGGTGGAAAGAAATACTATTGGACATAGTGTCAGGGAGACCTGAGTTCAAATCTTACCTTAGACACTTTATTAGCCGTGTGACTTTAGGCAAATTACTTAATAGCTATCTCAGTTTCCTTATGTGTCAAATGGCAGTAATAATAGCATCTACTTCCCAAGATCAAATGAGCAGAAAAAAAGCACTTTGCAAACTTTAAAGTGGTATCTAAAAGCTAGCTGCTGTTAATGTAGCACACGTTTCTATCACACTACGCTGTGCTTATGAGGCTTTATGAGAATGTAATGTAGTAGAACATAAGCTCCAAGAGGCCACAGCTTCCCTAGTCTGTGTTTGACAAATACATATTGATTAGTTTGAAATATCTTTTTGGGGTGGCTATAATCTGACAAAATGTCATCACGCATACATGAGCATATTATGGATAGATGTTTCTGAAAATATTTGAAAATACAGTTTTAAAAAAAATAAGTTGTGAAACTTAATGGAATTGGCCTTTCTTCAAAATAGTAAACAAGCTTTAATGAGTTTATTAGCTGTTGAGAAAATAGGAAAGTTATATAATATGTGTTTAAATGTTAAAGTAATGAAAATATTGAAAACCTTTCGGTGGAGTCCAATGTGTATTGTACTGCTTTCTATTTAGATGGTAGTGCATCCTTGATTGTTATTGGCGGCATATACATGTATGATCAAACATGTATGTGTTTGTGTGTCCTGTTCTTATGAATAGATTATGGCATTGTCCTATGAGTATAGTCAGCTGAGGCAGATTTATATCGATTTGCTTGGAGAAATCCAGTGGTGCTAGGCTGGTTTCAAGGAAATGGGAAGGAAGACACAATTCTCTTAGCATAGTATATTAACCCAGTTCCATAGATTGGTCTTTATATCTTGCTGTGACTAGTAATTGAAAACAATGGATACTCCTACTTTCCCACGAAGACTTAATTTTTGTAAAATATTTTCACAATTGCAAATTCATGCTTTTTCTGCTAGTTGACTATCCCTTTTTTTTTTTTTTTACTTTTGCAACTGAATCACTTTGTGTTGTTTCCAGCCCTTGCAATAAATAATTGCTCTGTGTGCCAAGGTGTTAAAACTCTAGCTTTTAATGGGGAAAACGCTGCCATTTTCTATCTGCTAGATTTGCCTAGATTTATGTAGTTGGTTTCAAATATACTTTTTTATTGTTAATGTTTAGTTTAAACACATCAGTAATTTTCCAACAAATTTCCAAAAAAAAATCCCTTGGACCATAATACCTTCTACCACCACCCCAAATTTAAGCAAAATTACTTAATATAGTAATTGATATGCCTGTTTTTAACTTCATTTTGAGGCAGATCTGTTTTTAATGGGACTTTTTGTGGGTAAACATACACTTACATATGTACATACGTGTTATTTCAATTATGTATTAATATTTACTCAGTTTAAGTGTATAGCAGGAATGGTTAGAGAAAGGATGGTAGGTATATATGCACCCTGTATTGGTCTGAATATAAGATGCACTTTCCCCCAAATCTAACTCATAAAACATCTTAGTATAGCACACAATCAGTTATTTTTTCAATGTATATCTGTAAATATTTTTATTTTCCCCAGCTGGCTCATTTTAGGGGTTTAACCAATATTTGGAACAATAAAATGCATGCAAGTGTGCATTCATATAAAAGACACATTCAAACCTGTTTTGTGAGAAGAATTATTTCTCTTTTTTGCCCTTGGAAATCATTTTTTCCATCCATTCCTGGAGATTGTCAGACTAATTAATAATCATAGAGCATCCTAAAAAGTGAGAATTGGAAAGGACCTTGCAGAGCATCTGATCAAATCATAACATTTTCGGTGAGGAAACTGAGGCCCTAAACGGTTAAGGAATTTGTCTGTGGTCACAGAGCTAGTCAGTGATAGGATTTACTAGGTTCCAAATACCCAGAGTCATGTCCTCTGTCTTGCCAAGGTAGTTATCCTTCCCCTCCTCTTTCCCAAGTGTTCTGCTTCTTTTGACATGCCCCATCACTGTTTTCCTTTAAAAACTTTGTTGTTTGTTGTTTAAAAAAAAAAAAGGAAGGACTTTGCCTGAACTTATATTATTTTCTTAATAAAGTTTGAAAAAACACATCAACATCATTTTTTCACTAAAGGTGAGGAAGGTCTGGATAAGGAGAGAAGGGGTAGCAGGAATAGCTCTTGATTTGTCCAGCTTGTTTACTTATCACTGTGATATTTAGAAAGCATTTTCAGTGATCCTTTTTGCAAACCACCTCATGCAATAAGTGGAAAAACAGAAGCAATTAGTTGGATAGTCTCAAAGGGAAGCTTAAGCTTCCCTTGAAATGCAATGATTAAATCCTTTTAAATGGTAACCAGAACAGTCAAAAAAAAGGGGGGGGGGACTGTAATTAGCCACTAATGCATTTTTTTTCCAGGAGGAGTCGATATCTACTAGATTTCAGGCTGGCAATTAGTAATACATACCGTTTGGTCACTTAAATTGAAAATCCTAATAACCAGGGCTGGAGCAGGAAAAAAGGATCATCGAGAGACAGAGAGCTGATATAGTGTTCTATTGATAGTACCCAAGTCGAACTGTACCATGCTTCCACAAAACAAGTACCCTACTGTGCCAGAATACAAATGGATTGTCTGTGGCAGGATGTAGTGAAGACGTTTGGCAGAGAGGAATCTGAGAGCTTCTGGCGCAATATAATTGAATTGTCTATTTATTTTAAAGATATAGAAAATTGTTGTTGCATTTTTCATCATAAGGAAGATAAGGGAGCTTGCCAAACATACTGTATTGATAATACAGAAATAAAACCATGATTCTCATATTTCAATGCAAATCATTATATCATGTTTGTGAAAGCTCTAGAAATAAATGGGAATGGTTTTGCGAGGCCAGATGTGTCAAAAACCTAAGTGAGATGGTTATTCAAAAGGGAGTTAAATTGAAATCATTCACAAAAATACCCCCTCACAGCAAAACCCAAAGCCCCAGAGGAATTTAGTTAGTATTTAATGTAGGAATCACTGATGTAAAGAGTAATGGGCATTTTATTACTTATGGTTCCAGGCTGCTTGCTGTATTCCCTAAATATTTTAGAATGTGTGGATTATACTTTTTAACCAATTAAATATAAAAGCATGGAGATGGGGGAGGGGTAGCAAAAGTCCCTTTGTAGCAGACCGTTTGATGAATCTTGTTATTACTGATGCCAATAGGACAAGATGATGCAACTAGCTGTAACATATCTGAAATATGTTATATAAATGTTCAGCAATGGTACATTGGGAAACCCTCTCAAGTCCCATTCAGAGCACTGAACATAAATTGTGTTATGACAGGAGCTTCAGGCCACACAGTGATGGCTCAGCAAATGAAGAGCTTTTAGCTTTTAGATATGACCACATTTAGGAGACTGGCATTTTTATTTTTTGCACCATTGCACCCCTGATAGGGTTGGAAATTGGAACCAAAATAATTAGATTGGATATCCAGATCCCAGCAAGCTAGCCAAGTAAGGATTTGAAAGCATGCCTTGTTTCTCTTTTGAAAGAGTGAGGAAGGAAATTATAGTGTAGTAAATTGCTAAGATATGGATATCATTTTCATTTAAGCAGTGCATGATACCCTTCACATTTGTGGATTCTGAGTTTGCTGTTTTAGACATTCTCAGCTCAGTGTGCTAAATTCCTATTGGTGATTTTTTTGTTTTGTTTTTTATTGGGCTCCATGGATTATATAGTGATTTGCAGGAGTGAAGAAGAGGGAATATGCTATGTGTGACCGCCTGTTGTTGTGCCCCTTTACCAAGCTAGTTAAGTTATTGGGACTAGTTTGGAAAGGCTGCAAACTGTAGCTTTCTTCAATGCAGCCCAGTCTTCCTTGTCAAGATTAGGCTTTCCAGTATAACCTAGTGTGTCCCTTCCAATCTCTGCTTCTTTTCCTTTGGGAGGAGAGGAGAGAAAAAGGGAAGACAAAGCTATTTCCATCTAAATCTCCTGGGCCAGAAAAGGGGGAAGTAGGAAGAAGGAATAATATGTGCCTGCCTCTGTCTCTTTGTTTCTCTGTGTCTGTCTGTCTGTCTGTCTGTCTCTCCGCCCCCCCTCTCTCTCCCTCCCTCCCTCCTTAAATTAGGAGCAGGACCCAGAGAGGGAAACAATATTTAGAGATTTCTTTGTTGGAGGTACTTTTCCAGAATAGATCCCTAGCCTTTGGTCAGGACTTCATTACATTACTTTTGCATCTCACTGAATTTTGTACCAGTCCATTTCTTTCTTTAATGATGACTGCTGATAAAACAGTCTCCGATTTCAACTTCTAGATATTAATGATATATCTGATTCTTTATTCCTCTGTTGAAAACCAGAGGGTATAAGCAAAACTCTGAGAGAGTCACTTTAGGTCCTTTGGAAATTTAAGTCAGTTCAGTTTAGTGGAAAAAAAAAACCCCTTCTCACACTGCATAACATCACGATCACCAGTAAACTATTTTTACAGTCCCAGAAGACCAGTTGCAGAGAGAGTCCAATTAACCTTGCATGCTGCAAAGTTACTCAATATATTCCAGTCACATTCTCGTGTTGTCTTTTTCATGGGTATTCTATTTTATTATTTCACATCAGCCACATTGAATTAAAAGGTTGCAGAACATCAGACCTTGCTCCAGATCTGTCAAAACCTTACAAACTGTAAAATGTTTTCCATCTTGCTGTTACACTAAGTAATATTCTGGAATAACTTTTCATTTGTCCTGGGTCGGTAGGCCTACCTGCCTACTGCTTATTCCATAGGTCCAGGAACAGTGAGGAATTTGAGGACATGCAAAGAAAGATTTAGGTGCCTGGTAAAAATAGAAAAGAAGACTGCCAAATGTCTAGCAAATTAAGGATAATCGATAACAGTTTATAGTCAGTCAAATCCCAGCTCTGGTTT
This sequence comes from Phalanger gymnotis, assembly GCA_028646595.1. Taxonomy (NCBI): domain Eukaryota; kingdom Metazoa; phylum Chordata; class Mammalia; order Diprotodontia; family Phalangeridae; genus Phalanger; species Phalanger gymnotis. The sequence goes on along the minus strand of CM053622.1, from coordinate 483,883,922 downwards.
TCAACTGTATTCGGCCTAGGATTCTAGTGAAGGATGCTGACTCAAGGACGCATGCCTTATTTCATTTGTTTCCCAGTTAGGTGTAGTTGGAGCAGAACATTACCCACAGGAGATGTGGTGAGAATTAGGCCAGGCCTATGCTAAATAAAGTGTTTTAAGAGATTTCCTCATCCTTTCTAGGAATAAGATCCATATGCTACTCTACCATGGTATGTATGTTCCGTTATTAAAATAATGAAGCAAGTCAACCTTTTCAATAAATAATTATTTTAATTAACGTATTAATTAAATATGTAATCATATCTTCAGAAGTACAAAATAGTGTTTTGATCATCTGAAGCATGATATATGGTATCAGGATTATATCGTTGGATTCAAACCCCAAATTAAAATTGAGGTCTACAGTCAGGGTGGCTTGGTAGGTGGCAGTTTGCTCATTCCTCCAACAATTTCTGCTTGTAACCAATTATCTTGTTCGTGTAAGGAAAAAAGGTAAGATTTTTAGCCTTTGAAAAACACTAAATATGAGCCTATATATAGGTAATAGCAATTTAAAGTAAGAAAAGGTGGAACCAGATTTGTGTGTGGGACTAGAACCATATTTCAAGTTGCTGAGGAAAATTCATGGTAAGAAAGTTGAAGAATTAAACATAGGCCTGTGTTTTCAAAAACTTGGATAGTAAAGGTAAAATGAGAAGTAATGACTAGATGAGAGTAGAAAGGATAAGGGAAGGCTTTTTTGTTTTTTTTATTGGAGAGACCTTGCCATGTTTATAGGAAAATGAGAAGACAGATGCGGCAAAGGGAGATTTTAAAGATAAGGTGAGAGAGGGGGTGACTACTGGAGAAAGATCCAGAAAGGTAAAGCAGGAAACAGAATTTAGGGTACAGAGAGCCATGCTTCTGTGACCCAGAGGGAAGAGCCATGGTTTATGAGAAAGAAGTTTTGAGGCATGGAGGAGTGGGAAGTTGAGAGAGCTCAGAAAAGTAGAAAGCTGAGTCCTCTTTAATTCTTGTGGAACTTTGGGGTCTAATTGGGAGTTTCAAGTGGAAAAGTGGAATTTCAATGTGGAAAGAATTTGTAAGAGTTACTGTGGAAAATGAGAGTTGTAAAGGTGACAGAGATTTTGATCTCAGTTATATTGACAGCTGTCATTCATCTAATTAAATATGTGTATGAGACAGCTTTTAGTAATGTAATTTTAAAATGATTTAGGTTAAAAGTGTACTTAATGGGACACCTTATATTAATATCAAATAATGTTAAATTTGACAAAATAAGTAATGCTACCTTTGATGAATGAACTCCTTTAAGAAAAACTTAAGTAAATTTAGGTGAACATTTTAGAAATTGCTGCTTAATTTGTGCCTTAAATTGTATTTATCTGTGTTAGGGATTTTTCCTCTATTTCCTCTCCTATATTTGTCACCCAAGAATCCTGAATCCTATATATCATAACACCTAAGAACTTAAGGTGAGCCTGTTGCAAATTAGGCAGCTGACAAAAGAATGTGAATATAATCTCTTCGTCTACTTCAAATAATCTTTAGTTTCCACCAGCGTCTACGTTTGACTAGCAGTCCATTATTGTCTTTCATACTATACTAAATTGGCCTGGCAGTTCCTTGTCCTGAACTTTCTGTGTCTTCTTTGTGCTTTTGTCCAGAATTTGGCATGCACCCTTTCCTCACTTTCTTCTCTTGGGATTCCTTGTTTCCTTCAAAGCTCAGCTGTGAGACCACCTCTTGCATATGGCTTTTTCTGACAAATGAGCATTTATTGCATTTATCTTGTGCATATGTTGTATTTTCTTTATATGTTTATATATTGTCTCCTAGAGCCTGGCACATAAGTTCTCAATAAATGATTCTTGATTGACGGTAGAGTAACCCTGTGCTTTTTGCACAGTCATAGTCAGCGCTGTGATTAAATGGCCAGAGTGAATCATAACTGAATTTTTGTTTGATGCTTAAAGTGTTTGTAGAAGGTATCTAGGAGATTGGCCTCCCATTGTATTGACCTCAAGTGTCCTGATAATTATCCCTTTTTGGTCAGTCAGTGATATCAGCTTGTTTTCTTGTGATCTGTCTCTTTATTTCAAAGGTACAATTTAGAATGTCCATAGGGATTAATTGAAGGGCAATGGTCTAGGATGAGATCAAAGATTCCTCTTGGGTAGCCCAAGTAGTTATTAAGATTGAATTTTCAGAAACAGAGATTTTTGAGAGATGAGTGACTAGAAAGCTGTTTGTTTTAAAAAGTTCTTAGGATTTTAGTCCTAAGTGAATTTCTTTAGTGAATTTCAGACTTGGTATGAATCAGTGATGTCTGGCATCTAAAAACCCTAATGTCATGTTAGTGAGCATTAAGAAGGCACATGTCCAGGTCTAGGGAAATGTTCATTCTACACTAGTGTATTGTTTTCATTTCTGGGTGCCACATTTTGGGATCGATGTTGATAAGCAAGATTCTGGCTGCCAGAATATGTTCAGAACAGGGCAACCAGAATGGGTAAGAACCTTGAGATCATGGCATAGGAGGTTTAAAGGAACTGGCCATGTTTAGCCTTCAGACTCAGGATGGCATATGATAATTGTCTACAAATATTTGAATGGCTTTCCTGTGGGAGAGAGAATAGTCATGATCTGCTTGGCCCTGGGGTACAGACCTAGGAACAGTCATTGTAAGTTGCAAAAAAGTCGAATTTAGATTTGCTATGAGAAACCATCATGACAACTGGAGCTCTTCAAAGGTAGAAGGAAGGAATGGGTTCTTCCCTCACTGGAGGTCTTCAAGCAAAAGCCTGATGGTCACTAATTAAGTACATAGGCATACAATATTATTTGTATTAATGGTCTCTGAAGTCCTTTACAACTTTGAGGTTCTGTGATCCTGTGGAAAAGGAACTCTGAGCCTGGTTGGGTGTGAGATCTACAATATCTCTTCCTTTGGTCTCTCGATGGTCAGTGTGTTCCCCTGAGCTGAGTTCCTGAGGTCTTTTCAGCACAGTTTTTACTTGAGACCCTGAAAAATGCAATGCTAGGAAACAGCAGTTAAGAAAAAAGAAAAAAATTCATTAATTGATGATTACAACTAATCAGTGTTTCATTGTATATTGTTTTACTTTGATTCGTATGTTTACAGAATTATTACTTAGTTGTTTAAGTATGCATATTATCTCTCTAGTTACATTATAAGCTCCTCAATTAAATGAGGTCTGCTCCTTTTAAAAATATTCTTGCAAAATGTATTTAATGGTTCAATGCTTTCCACATATTAGCTTCCAAATAAATAGTTTGCTGAGTGGATGACCTGTGTTTTTCCCTAATAGGTTTCCCTAAAAGTAAAACGCACATGCAGTTTGCTTATGAGAAGCCACAATAAAGGATTTGCAATTTAAATACTCATGAAAATCTCAAGGCAGGAGGAAAACCATTTAAAATATACTGAATTAACATTATAGTTGTTAACACTACCTATTTGTCATTGGCGGCTTTGAGGGATTTTTGTCTCTAAAACAACACACGAAATGTCAAATTATGCTTTCATTTTTCTTCTTTTTAGAGGGTGATGAATATCTGAAAATCCTTTATTCAAGTCATGTTATATACCATGTACCTTAGCAGTAAACATTATCTTTGCTCCATGATGGAAAATGTTTTTCCCTTGTCTTTTCCTTCTAACTTCACATATTTGCATGAACTATGCATTGCAGAAACAGGGATATCAAAAGTCATAAAAATGTATCATTAAGTTTTTTTTCTTTGAGTCCTTGAACAATGGTTGCTGACAACAGAAGCCTTGCTTGTTAAAATTAGATTTGATTCATCAGGATAATAATTGTAGGAAATCTTAGGATGGAAGGATGCCAGGAAGTCTGTTTAGGTCTATTACATCCTTTGAATTGTAGCACAGAAGCCAGGAGAATCCCAACAGTCCTATCGTCAGAAAGATACCATAAATAGTCTGTGTGTTCTCATATGTGTGTGTGTGTGTGTGTGTATAATTATATGTATAAAATATAAACTTACATATTGAAAGGAAGCAGGACTTACTGGATACGGATAGAAAGCTGACCGCAGCAGGGTTAGGAAGACATCTAACAGCTCCTAGCTCTTCTGTCCCACCTCTGACTAAAACTGACTTATTTTGGGCAAGTCATTTAGCCTCTGTAGTCTGTAAGAACAGTGGTGAATCTGCATTGATGCAGGGAGTTTCCTCACTGTTACCTGCACCAAGTGAATCCCGGGTCTGGATCTTCTATCCTCCTCTCAGTTTGCGCCACCCCCCCCCCCATATAAAGATGGGGGAGGGGGAAGAATGTAACTGCAGTTGCAGAATTTGGGGGAAAAAGTTATTAGGGACAGCTGAATTTTGGTGGAGTTTTCAACTTCAGATACTCCATTATACTTATGAGTATCTGCCCTGCTCCCCTCCAAAATCACTGTTAATTATTGAAAGAATACTGCATTCAGAAAGGACTAGCACAGAACTTTACAAAATTGCAGAATCTCATTTGGAAGGGTCCTCAAAGGCCACCTCATCCTCAATAAAGATTCCCCTCCAGAGTTTCCTTAATGAGTGGTCATCTAGCCTTCACTTGAGAGCCTAGTAAGAGAAAATTTTCTGCCTCCTGAAGCAGACTTTTTTGCTTAAAAACTGTGAGAAGTTTTTCTTTACATCAGACTTTTCGTGTAAGAATCCATTTCCATTTAATATTTGTTTAAGTATTTTATACAAAACGCTTGGAGCATTTACACCCATTGGAAAAGAAAAACTTAAGACTATTGGCACTATATTAAGGTTGGAAAAGTTTCTGTGAATTTCTCCTTTGGTGGCCTAGTTCTTTTGATCTTTCAAGAACAGATGATAGCCATAAGATTTTGGTGGCATCTTTTGGGAAGGGGGCATTCAACTATTTTCCTATGATAATTCATTTTCATTGATTTCTTCTACTCTTGAAGTTATTCATGACATGCCATTTCTTTCTTGGGTAAAGGAGGTGTAAAAGGAGTTTCCTATAACAAGGTGTGAAGAAATTCCTTAAACAACTTGAGAGGATTCAAGGGACTTGGCCATTGGATAAAGCCAACTGGCAGCACATCTAGTGGTTGGCTGAGGGAATCAGTCACGATTCTTGGACCTGTATAAAAAAGCAAGTCATTCGGCAGTTGGAGAGTCATTTTTAGTCCGTAGTGGAAAAAGAGGAAGCTAGTTCCTGAAAGGGCCATTTCCTGGAGCGGGGGCGGGGGGGTGCAATTTCTCTCTTTGTCTCCTCTTCCTTCACCGACTGTGTCACTTGGAAGCAAAGCTACTTATTCCGGAGGAGACACTGCATCCAACAGGGAGAAGTGATGTGCACTTCAGAATGAAATGGCTGCAGAAAGGCAATCACCCAAGGGAGGAAACAGCTTCTAGGAGTGAGACTTTGTGCATGAGAGAACAGAGGTGTCTGTGGACTGGGAGCTATGGATGACCTTGGGAGAGCTGGACCTTTTCATCAAGAGTTGAGCTACAGAGATGACTGCACAGGAAGAAAAAAGAGATTTCCAAGCCCTGCAGTTTGGTAGTTTTGAATTAGTTTGGCACACGGGAAAGGAATATGTGTGCCTCCTTAGTTACAACACTTTTAAGTTTGTGTCCATTCTTTACCTGGATACTGTATTTATTTGAGAATGTATTCTGGGTTTAGCTGGGGAAGGATGTTTTGTTCCTACTGTACTCTTTTTACTATGACCTTTTAGTAAATGCTTTTACTAAGAGCTCATTGCGAGTACTGGCTGAATATTAAAGGGAAACACGCAGGTGGGGGCTCGTGAGCTCTAATTTTAGAGATAGACACTACCAGGTTACGCCTTGAATCCAAGGTGTAAGCCCCCTCTAGGGACCCAACCCCTGACTATGAACACAAGTTGGAAGGGTTGCTGCCTCCTACTCTTTCATTCTCACTATCTAATGCTACCATTTGTACACTGTGTGACTGTATAATTGTTGTTTCTGTTATCTAGGTGAAGAGTAGTGCTTCATACTTACGTACATGGAAATATTTTTACAGCATTTTCTAAAGGGCCAAGAATGAAAAGCTTCATGTAGAAAAATGTTATGAGCAAGTTAAATATCTCATGCTTCTCAATACCTTAAGTGACCTCAAGTTTAACTGGCTCTAATCTTTCTTCCTTCAGCGCAGATGCCTTTCAGTATCATAAAGGAGGATTTGTCCTGAACCTTCTCTATTCCCTATGTTTGGTGTTCTCTTCATTTAAAAAAATAGATGATGCTAGTATATGCTTCCTGTTTCTTCCTAGCTGTTCAACTCCCAAACCCCTTTTCATTCCAGTATATTTTGAGTTGGCCGCTTGAAAGCTCCTTATCTTCTTGAAATTATCATTAAAGTGAGAGTTCAACCAGTTCAATCAATATGTTATCGTGTAACCGAATTTATTTTAAAATTTTGTTTTGTGATACTTTGTTTTGACACAAGACTCTTCCCACTGAACATACAAATTTATCTACCAGAAAAAATTGGGTGAAAAAGTTATTCTCTAGAGTGTTAGAAGAAAGGCCAGATCTGCCCTTCAACTTTCAAAGTATAGTACTAACATTGACCAATCAGCTATTGAAATCCAGCTTCCTTTTAAGCTGAATTGTTATTACTTTTCAAAAGAAGAAACTGAGGCAGAGAATCACTTGTTGTATGTCATTTGAGTAGAATTACATGTCTTGTGACTTAGTCTTCTCCTTTTCTTTAGCACCAGTTCTTTACCTGGTGTCCATGAATTTGCTTTTTAAAAGCTAGTTTGATAATTATTTCAATAAATTTGGTTTCCTTTGTAATCCTATCTGTTTTATTTTATACATTTAAGAGCATCTCGAGAAGGAGTCCATAAGGTTCACCAGACTACCAAAAGGAGGGTCCATGGTGCACACACAAAAAAATTTAAGAACTCTTGATCTAAGGACCATCCCAAATACTTAAGAAATATAGCATCCCTTCCATCTCACCCCTGCTCACAATCTCAGAAACATTCATATTAACAAAACTCAATAGCGTACTATGATAAAATGATGATGAGAATTAGTGTCCTAGGAATTTTGAGGCCTAATAAATCAATTCAAGTCAGACCAATCAGGAAAGGCTTTATGGAGAGAGGGATTTGAGCTATACTTGGAAGGGTAAGTAGACTTTAGACAGATAGGCACAGTCGCCTGTATATAGTAAGCGCTTAATGTTTAATGAATCAGTGAATGTTGAATTACTTGTGGGGGAGGATTATTATGGATAAATACATGGAAGAAGAGGAGCACGAGATCTCTACTCAGAGGACAGAAAATGAATAATTTGGCCAAAGCAGAGATTCATGTGTTGAACACTAGAATGTAAATATCAAAAGGGTAAGTTATATGGGACTGTAAATACCAGGCTGAAGAGTTCAATTCTACACTGAAGTCAGTGGATAACTATTATATATTTTGGAGCAGTCGAGTACGGTAATCAAACAAGTATTTTTAAGAATATAAATCAAATAGCAATATGCAGAATGTATTGAAGCGTAAAGACTAGTGAGAACAGCTGGGAGACTATTCAAGTAGTCTTAAGTATTGGGGGGAGTGGTTTGACATTTTTGTAATATCAAGTCATGTTATAATGTTTTCTGTATTTGTCCATTTTAATTTTGTTTTTTGAAGAGGAAGGGGTTGGGATATAAATGTTCATTGCTGAGAAACTTAGCCATCAAAGCGCGCGCGTGCGTGTGTGTGTGTGTGTGTGTGTGTGTGTGTTCACATTTTGACAATAGGATTCTGAAATAGAGGAGCTGCCCTGGATAAACTTTTGTTTGTGGCTGGAATACAAATCACCCAAAATTAGATCTTGATTGGGAATATCGGTTGGATCATTGGGAAGCTGCCAGCATGTTCTCAACTTTATAATACTTAGAAATTTCTGCTAAGTACCCTGTTCTTTTCTCCACATTTAGCCCCTTCCATTAGATTTTGTGGTCCCACTGTGCTGTGGCAGTTAAAGCTCTGCTGATAACTGTACTTTGGTTTTGTTTTTCTTCATGCTGGTAGCTTTTAAATATGAATCCTTTAGAATTCCTCCCCACCCTTAAAACACTTCAGCACACTACTACAAGATGGTAGAAGGAACACAACACTAATGGGAACTCAGAAATAATTACAGCAGTAGCAAATATAGCTGCAGTGCCAGGACTAGAGTAGGCAACCATTTAGAACAGAACATCTTTTGGAGATAGTGGGGAGATAGGATGTATCGTAAAGAAGTGGAGGCAGTTTTTGATAAGACTGTATAAATCACCTTATCTGCTGCCAGATAATTCTACTCTATGGCTTATAGGTTTTGTGTTGTTGTTGCTTTGTTTTGTTTTGTTTTTTTATAAATTGGGTATGATATATTAGATGAAAAGTCAAAGTTTCTAGTGGGCAGATTTCAGACCTTGCCTAGGGCACATGAAGGCCTTGTCCCAGTATGCTTTTGAATTTGAGATGTTTGCTAATCTGGCAGCTCTTTAGAATTTTTAAACTGTAGAGTCCTTTTTAATCTTCTAAGGTGCATTGTGCAAAATAAATTGACCTGGCAAAAAAATCAATGTTTTTCATTTTAGCCTTTGTATTCCCAGCGCCTCACATAGTGCCTAGCACATGGGAATGATTGTTGAATTGAACTGACTCAACACAAATTTTTCTTTAGAAGAGGCAGTCTGTTACAGTGCTCAGCTTGGACTCAGGAGAGACTGGGCTTTGAATCTCCCCTCTGCCATACACTAACTCCATCTCTGAACCTCAGTTTTCTCATCTGTAATACCTACCTTACAGAGCTGTTGTAAGGATCAAATGGTATAATGTATGTAAAGTACTTTGTAAACCTTCAAGCCCTATATAAATGTCAGCTGTTGGAAGGAATGAATGAAAATTTATAAGGGAGCTATTATCTCACGGCTGCTGCTGTTTCTCATTTTCCCCCAGCTAATTTCAAGCTATTACTATTATATTTATTATATTACTCTATCCACTAAAACCTTGTTATTTTGAAATGTAATTGGGAGTGATTGGGGAGGGCAGACTGGAAATTAACCTGTTTCTTAGTGAATAGAATAGTCACCAAGTCACCTGGGGAAAAGCTTCTATTTGCTTCTATTACAAGTTATTTTCAATATTAGAATACAAACACATTGACTTATGTGAAAGCTGGGTTTTTTTTTAAATTTATATGCACACATATGGGATGTGTATGCATTTAAAAATTTTTATTTTACGTCATTTTATTTTACATTTTTATCATGTGGGGAGGGATTGCCTCAATTCCGTTCCTCCTCGCTACTAACGTATTTTTTCTGTCTTTCTGTAGACATTTAATTCTTTCTTTTCTGTCTGGTTATCATATGATAATTTTGGCCACCCTCTCCTACTTTAATACTGATTGCTTCATCTGGTGTTCCCCCAGTTACATCCTACCTATTCTGTTTATGTATCCATGCATTAGGATCATTCTGAATCAGTCAACAGCAATCTTCCTTCATAGACTTTTCCTAGAAATTAGTGAGAGCTAGAAAATAGGAAAGAAGAGGAGGGACAGATGTACTTCAACTCAGTAAATACTTGCTAAGGATTAGAAGCTGTATTCATACTTAGTTCTATTTAGTCATGGGCACCTGTTTTCCCTGTTGATGATAGCAACAGCGAAGTTAATTATGTGCATATATATGTATAATACCCATACAGACACATACATGTATATACACACAAATTCTGTATTTATTTATACATACCATATATATATATACATATATATATATATACGTATATATATATATGTATATATATATATATGAAGCTTCCTCTAAAATACTCCACTCACTGCTTGTGTTGCATTGGGCAAATAATTTAAGCCCCAGTTTCCTCATCTCTAAAATTGAAACATTGAATTAAGTGACCTCTGAGATCCCTTCCTGACTCTAAATCTTTGGAGACTGGATCTTAACAATGTGATATCTTCACCTGTGAAGATTTCAGTTTTGACATACTCCTAAAAGGATGTACCCTTTGAATTTTTTTATGCAGTAGAAATGAACTTCAGGAAGTCCAACCCACAGTTGACTATTGTCTCGTCTACCAATGAGTGACCATTATTAAATATTTGCCAGAATTAAAGAAACTCAGGGAGTAGAGAGAAGACAATAACTTACCCAGTCCGAGCTGTAACTCATCAGCTTTGGTTTCATTTAACCCCATGCTCTTAACCAACAAAGATAACTAGTTACTTATTTAATTCAGCTAGCTGAAGAGCGTCCACACATAGCAGGCACTTTATAAATTCCTTTTTATTCATCTGTTTATTCATTCACAACAAGCTTCCTATCCACATTCCTTCCCTGATAGGCCTCTTGAAAGACAGTGCCTTGATTTCTCAGTTTCTCTTTCTTTAAGTCACCGACCACAGTGCCTTTTTCTCTAGTGTCTACCATTTTATTCTTTTATTGGAAGACACATGTGCCAACACCAGGGAAAATGATAGATTTAACAGTAAGTGATTCATTACCATCCTCTGTAAGTATGACTTAGAGGAATGATTTCATGGTTCATTTGTTGAGGTTGGTGATAGGATCTGTATTGATTTTATTTGCATTAACTGGCGGGGGTCGGGGGAAGGAAGGTGTGTTTGTGGTAGAACGTAAGGGCACAGGGAAAATGAATCTTTCGCCATCTCTGTGATACCAGTGTTGTAGGTATCGTCCTCCACGTATGATGTCATGATGGAAGTGGCATGGTAGGAATTCTCCGGCATGATTAATGAAATTGTAGTTTTATTTTTTAAGTATTTTATGAAAATGGTGCATTATTTTTCACTCTTGAGACATCTGTGCAATCTAAAAGCCACATTAACTGACATTATACAGAGTATCCCAAAAGTCCCCGAAAGCTTTAATAGCTTAAGGTTTAATGGCCTTTTTAAAGAGTTTTAATAGCTTAAAACTGCACTAAGACCTTTGGGACACCCTGTACAGCACTTGAAGGTTTGCTAATGACTTTATAGACATTTGGGCCTCACAATAACCCTGTGACATAAGCACTACATGTATTATTATCTAGGTGACACAGTGGATAGAGCATGGGGCCTGAAGTCAAGAAGGCCAGAGTTCAAATCCAGCCTCTCAGACACTAAGCTGTGTGACCTTGGGCAAGTCACATAACCTCTGTTTGACTCAATTTCCTCATCTGTTAAAAAAAAAAAAAGGAAAATAGTAATTCTTACCTCCCAGGGTTGTTGTGAGGATCAGTTGAGATAATAATTGTTAAAGGGATGTGCCTGGCACAAAGTAAGGGCTATATAAATGTTAGGTATTTTTATTATTTTAGAGAGGAGAAAACAGAGGCCCTTAGTATAAGGACAACAAAAAGTTCCTGACTTGTAAATGTAGATATCTTTATTACATAATGATTATGACAGTAAAATCACCCTCCACTTTTGCAAGCAAACCCACACCGTGCTTCAGTCATGTTTATCAGTCCATACGTTTGGGGGTGGGGGTGGGGTGTTGGGGGTGGGGCAGCAAAGGATAACCTTTAATTCAGTTAAGTTTCCAGTCATAAAATGTTCTGTCTCTTTGTAAATAAAGGAAGTGCAATGAAGACATAATTAGAATGTTGCAGAAGACAGTCTAATTAGCAAAAAAAAAAAAAAATTTTAAAGGAAGAGACCAGTCTATGACTTTTAAATGCAGCTTTTTTTAAAAAAGAAAATACACTTGCCACATTGAAGAGCGCTAGTTTTAACTGTTTAGGATGCCATTTACAGACGGTATGAACAATAATAATTCCAAATGCTACTTTGATTCAGAACCTTAAATTGGAGAAGTTACTCAGCTATTTCAAGAAAATTTTTATCATTAAGTATCATAAAGGAAGCCATAAAAAGAAGCAAACCATGTAATTGCTGAGTGTACATGATTATGGATCCAGGTCTCCCTGGCGGTCCCCTCCCCCAGAGCTGCTGTCTACCCTCAGCTGCCCTTCCCCCCTCCCCCTCCCCCCCTGGAGGTCCACCCTCCCCCAGTCCCCATCTGTTGTTGAGCTATGAGTCATATCAAGCAAGTACAAAAATGGCTGTGGTTGCTACCTGTTTGTGGTTGATTGGTTGTTTTCCCCCCTCGGATTGCTGCAGGCACGGAAGAGAGCTGTGGCTTACCAAGCTTTTCTATCTGGTTCGCAGAGTGCACAGCTTCAGAGAAAATGGCTGCCTTGTTTTCGAGGGCTATCCTAGGGATGACCATGCAAGAGAAAATGAGGATCTGAGCCTGAGAAAACTCAAAAGTGGTTTCCCGGGCCATTTAGCGTTTATAAATATACTTCTTCTCTCCAGGTAGCTGTGTGACTAACATTTTCCACACAACCAGCACGGGGATGTTTCAACAGGGCTGTTTGAATGATAGCTTGTTCCAGGTTGGGGTGAAAGGGAAATGATTTTACCAATGTCATGAAAACGTCTCAGAAATAATTTTTAATGGATTGGGGAGGGAGTGCTGAATAGAATATTAAAAGCTAGGTTGCCAAGTGGCTATAAATTTGGGTAAAATTGTTCTCGAAGAAATGTATTACTGTAAACACATAGCTTCCCAAAGGCTTCCATTATTCTGCATCATATTAGACAGAATAGCATGTTATAGCAAACCATGATATAACATTTAAGTGAAATTACACTCCTTGAGTGTAGAGCCAGAGAACACATTTCCACTATTAACATATTTGTGGTTCCTGAGAAAGCACCTAAAAAAAAGCCCCAACCCTCCCCAGGGTGTTCTGTGATCACTTTAACGACTCCATCCTTGCCTTGGTTAACCCTCTCCTCCCAACACACGTGCTCTCTCTCTGTCTCTCTCTCTGTCTCTCTCTGTCTCTGTCTCTTTCTCTCGCTCTCTCTCTCTCTTTCCTCCCCCCTGTCTGTCTATGTATCTGTCTCTCTCTTCCTCTCTCCCTTTCTCTTTCTCTCTCTCTGTCTCTCTCTCTCTGTCTCTCTCTCTCTGTCTCTGTCTCTGTCTCTCTGTCTCTGTCTCTCTCTCTCTCCTTCTCTCTCTCTCTCTCTGTCTCTCTCTCTTCCCCCCCCGTCCGTCTGTCTGTGTATCTGTCTCTCTCTTCCTCTCTCCCTTTCTCTTTCTCTCTTCCCCACACCCCCCCCCCTCCACCCCAGACACTCTTGTCTTGGTAGTCTTTGGCCTGTGAAGGTTACTGATAAATATAATTTCTCTGTCTTAATCCCCCAGAAATTTTATATGGCTAAAACACCAATGATATTTTACCTTTTGTGGTTCCTTGCCGACAGATACTTTAGAAAACCCTCAGAAGGTTCTCTGAGGGAACCATCAGGGTTTATTTTGTGGCCTCCCCTCCTGGTCTTTATTGCTCTTTCTGGGAATTCATAGGAACTTGTCACTGATTATCTCTCCTTCATGTCCTTTGTACACAGATGGTGATGAGAGAGGCACTTTTAAAATTCTACATTCTTAAGAATATAGGGGAAATAGGTTTCAGCCCACATGAGATTTTTCATTGTTTTCTATGTAAGATAAGAAGAACTCCTGGTAAAACATGTTTTTTTTTTCTGGAGCCAAACTTTGGTAGAGAGATACTGGCCTGACAAATTGAGCTGTCTTCAAAATTCTCATTTTTCTCTCATTTTTTCTTGTTTCTTTGCAGTTTTAACCTGGTATCACTTAGATCTATGTTCTTTTTAAAAACACATTATGAATCATTAAATATTAGCTGTGGTAAACTTTTATTTTAGCTGTATGCTTTGAATTATTGGTATGTAAATATTCTCCCTCTTTCTTCCCCCTCCCCTTCTTCAGTTTCATCACCCCCACTTCATTTGTATTTAAGCAATCTGATAACATAACTCTTGGGTGAGATCTTTTGAGGTTTCTGTTCATTCTAACCTCGGTGTAAGCTATGAAATCATATTTGATTAATAGAGTTTCAAGGACTTTAAGCAAAGAAAGATATAGTGAAGTAAAGTAAGAGCTCTTGCTATATTTTAAAGATTTTTTAAGTTTGTGATTTTAATATATAGATATATTTTCTTTTCTTTAAAAAGTGTTAAATATGTTTTGCTATGTCTCACACCTCTACGGCTGATTTTTGTATTTTTTATTTTTCGTTCTAACCACAATATTTTCACAGCTGTACTTTTCCACTAATAAGGCCAATATAAATTATGATTTAAGTTAAAATTTATGTAGGATAGTGAGGCTCATTTATGTGGTTAAGACAGACAGCGTTAAGACTCTTGGAGTCCTATATTAAATATATTCTGTGTTCTCCCTTCAGCCTTCTAGACACTAGATTGAGAATTCAATTCTGTGATAAGAATAGAATTACAGAACATAGCATAAGAAAGGGCCTCAATGATTATCCATTTGCCTTTGATTCCAACCTTATTTTGTAAAGAAACTAGAGCGCCAAGGCCACCTAGCCATTTACTGGTAGAATTGTCTACTAATTCATGAACCAGGGCTCCTTCAACTATCCCACGATTCAACCCAAAGATTACCTGTTAGGCTGCTTATAGCCCCCTTCAAGTTGTTGTGTATTCTTATATCTTTGTTTAGGCAGATACACAATTAGATAAACAAACATTTTTGGAGAAAAAAAAGTCAATCAACAAGCATTTATTAAGTGCCAAGTGTGTGCCAAGCATTCAGCCAATATACATTAAGTGCCTACTACATACCAAGTACTGTATTAAGCACTGGGGGTACAAAAAAAGAGGCCCAGCCCTCCAATTCAAGGTGTCTGAAAGGCATTTGGAGGTCCTAGATTGGAGGTCATTAGCATAGGATAGGTAGATTTGAGAATTATCAGCGTATAGATGGTAATTAGATCCATAGAACCTAATGAGGTCACCAGATGAAGTAGTATAGAGAGAGAAGAGGAGAGGGCCAGGACAGGGCCTTGTGGAGTGTGCTGATACAAAGACAAAAGTGAAATTGTAGTTAGTATTTATTGTATTATTATGTTATATATAATATGACATTATTATTACACTAATACATTATTATATTATTACATATAATATTACATATAACATATTATATTACAATTATATATTATAGTTATTAAGATGAGAGAAGATGAGGGCCTCAAATGGAGATAGAGGCAAGCCAGTAGAAGTGGTAATTATTGGCAATCTACCGGATATTTGAGACAGCTTTGGTCACTGGAAGGGTGATGGTGCCCACAGAAATATGTAAATTCTGTTTCGGAAAATTCGAATTTTAAGTATCTCTGGGCATCAAGTCTAAAATAGCTAGATTATGATAAGTGACTGGAGTTTAGGAGAGATACTAGAGCTGGCTATACAGATCTGAAAGCCACAGGGTCATCCTATAGTCCATGGAGTCCAAATTCCTCATTTTGCAGATTAGTAAACTAAGGCAAAGATGAGTGAAGTGACTTGTCCAAAATCCACGTAGAGAATAAGTGACAGAACCAGGACTTGTAACTCAGATCCTTTTGACTCCAAAATCCAGAAGTCTT
This sequence comes from Phalanger gymnotis, assembly GCA_028646595.1. NCBI lineage: Eukaryota > Metazoa > Chordata > Mammalia > Diprotodontia > Phalangeridae > Phalanger > Phalanger gymnotis. The sequence goes on along the minus strand of CM053622.1, from coordinate 483,868,372 downwards.
TCCATCCTGTCATACTACCTCCATCAATGTAGAAATGATAATTAAAGCCATGTAGCTGATGAAGCCACAGAGAGAGAGATAAATGGCCTTAGGGGTAGACAGCTAGGTGGGGTGGTGGATAGAGCCCTGGACTTAGAATTAGGAAGACTCATCATCACGAGTTCAAATCCAGCCCCAGACACTTACTAGCTAGCAGTGTGATCCTAGACAAGTCACTTTGCTCTGTTTGCCTCAGTTTCTTCCTCTGCAAAGTGAGCTGGAGAAGGAAATGGCAAACCGTTCTAGGATCTTTGCCAAGAGAACCCCAAAATGGGGTCAGAGAGAGTCAAGACGCGACTGAAACAACTCAACAACAATAGTTAGGGGTAGGATTATGGACAAAGGGAGCTCCAAGACACGTGGACACAAGTGAGATCAATGTCGTGAAAACCTAGAGAGAAGACCCAGAATATGGGTGGGGGCTGGGCGCATGGTTAAATAGTGTCACATGGCTGCAAGGAGGTTAAGAAGGATGAGATGGAAGAAATGTTGTCCCATTTGGCAATTGAGATCTTTGGTAACCTTCGAGAGAGCAGTTTTGGTCGAGAGGCTAGAAATGGAGTGGTAAGTTTGGAGACCCAGCCTTTAGTTTGGTTGGAAAATTGAGTGTATGAAAGGTTATTATGTAGAGACATCATTATTTTTCTTTTAAAATACACTAGTCCATTAAAATAATTTTTAAGCAGAACAGCTTTTCTACACATGTTGGCTTGTTTTATCACCACCACTAAATTAAGATGTCACCAGATTTTCAAGGCTGAGTTTTTGCCAGTTGTATTATATAGTTTTCATTCATTCAACAACAGTGTTTACTATGTCTAGGGTACTGTGCTAGACCCTAAGTATACAGTCGTCCCCCCTCCCCCCCAAAAAAAAGACAGTCAGCATTCAAAGAGCTTATCTTCTGTTAAGGGGAAATAGCACATGCCCCAGTCAATACAACATTTATACAAAGTGATTTTGGTTGTGGAGGGGGTCTGGAAAGTCTCTTGTAGTGGATGGTACCTGGGCTGAGCCTTGACTGAAACTAGGAATTCCAGTAAGTGGAGATAAAAAGTCAGAGCATTCCAAACCTGGAGACAGCCTGTACAAAAAGGCACCTACGTAAGGAGGAGATAGAGTAGCCTGTATAGTGAGCTGAGATCACCTAGACCAGTTTGACTGGAAGGTAGATCATGTGATGAATGTGAGATCAGTCTCTAGAAAGTTAGATCGGGACCAGATTATTAAAGGCTTTAGTCCTTTTTTTTAAACAAATAAAATTGGCATTTCCATATACATCATAGAACAGGAAGGAAAAAAAGATTAAACACAAAATTACAAATCTGTGTTATGCAGAGCTAGCTTACTTTTATGATAAATTTTCAAAACTGTCTTGATTGTCTAAGATTCTTTATGGCTTTCCTTTCATCTCTTCTAGCCATTTAAAACATGATTCAGTGGCCTTTTTTTTCCTTCTTCTTTTTTGGTTTGCTTATCCCTGCTTCCACATTCCCCTTCACACTCTGTGCCCAAGTTGGAAAAAAACAGTAAGAAAAACAAAACTCTACTAACATATTCATAGTCAGATAAAACACATGTACACATATATGTGTGTGTATATTTACACATACACATAGTCTTTGTACTTTATCCTATACTAAGCTTCTTCAGTGAGAGACTGATGTGGTCACACCAGTCTAAAGTCTAATATGATATAAGTTAAATTGATTTAATTCAAAATGTGTTGAAAACTATAACTTGAAAACATGCATGTGGGAAAGGTTATGAAAAATTAAACCTGAAAATTGAAGGTGATTTTTCTCTTAATTTGTTAAAAATTTTCTCCAAACTAATGGTTCAAAGAACAATTGTGAATTAAATGCAGGAAAACCCAGTTAATTTGGATACCTTTAATTTATGCTGTTGCTGTTGAGTCATTCAGTTGTGTCCAACTCTGCATGACCCCATGCATGGAGTTTTCTTGGCAAAGATATTGGAGTGGCTTACCGTTTCCTTCTCTATTGTGTCCCCATTTTTACAAATGAGGAACTGAGTCAAATAGGAGTTAAGTGACTTGTCCAGGGTCCACCTTGCTGCCCCTATCTTTAATTTATACTTCATGGCAATTTCACCCAGACTGGATTGAAATTTGTCTTTGCACTATCCATAAAACAAAGGAATTGCTAAAGAAATACTTTGTAGTATATGACCACAGGGGGTTATTTAATCCAATTAAGATAACAAATAGTTTTAGAAAATGTTGGTAAGTGTAACTAATTACAGTTGGACCCATCATTGAAGAATTAATGTTGAATGGTTTTAAAAAATAATTATAAATCAGCCTGTCAAAAGAAATAATACATTGCGTATTTCTTTAAATCTAAGAGTAAAGGTACCATATATGTCTAGTGTAATTTTTACATGATGCCTCTTCACTTATCCAACATCATCCCAAATAAGGTTTTCATAGAAGTATGTTTTCCATATAACTGATGCTTAACCATGTAAGTTAAGTTTGTTTGAATTTTTATATTTTTCAGCTTGAATTCTTCCAAAATGCTTTACGTGCTACTTCCTTAAGATATTGGGCCCCATCCCACTGAGGCAAGACTAAATAAATACTTACTCCTCACAATGTTAAAAGATAGGACAGTAGGTCCTTTTCTTTGCAAATCCCTTGTATATTTAAAAAAAATAAGGTTGGATACTAATCATTATTTATCATTCTATAATGTGAAGTGACTCGTGGTATAGTGGATAGAATGCTGTGCCTGGAGCCAGGGAGACCTGAGTTAGAATCCAGTCTCAGACACTTATTAGCTGTGTGACCCTGGGCAAGACACTTTACCACTGCCTGCTTCATTTCTTCATCTATAAAATGGGGATAATTATAGTCTCCCAGGGTTGTTGTGAGGATCAGGTGAGATAGAATTTTTTTTTAAAAAGCCACTTATAAGCATTTATATAGAGCATTTATATAGTGCCTGGCACGTAGTAAGCTCTACATAAACGCTTATTCCCCTTCTTCTGACAGGTGTCTGTGAGGCAAGATTCCTTTCTATTTCTCACTAGTCATAATTAAACCAATATACATTTTCAGTCCTCTTCTTTTGTCTGGAAAATTCTCTTTGCTGTGGGACATAATGGGCTTCACCAGATTAATCTGGTTTTTCTGTCAGTCTGTTACAATCTGCCCACCTGTCATGTAGGTAGGTATGATCTTGGAACTAAAGGCAATTGCAATTGTGGACTAGAAAGTGTTTGTCCTCGGTTTTGATGACATGTTCCCAGTTTTGTGAATGTCTATGAACAGATCTGCCGCCTAGGGTAGATAGCAGGTGAGCATTGGAGTGAGGAAGACCTGGGGAGTGATAAGAGTTGTTTCACCTTCTTATGTCTGTAAAATAATATCTGCCACATAGTAGCAACTTAATAAATGCTTCTTGATTTGATCAGTTAACCATCTAGTAGTTATTGAGTGCTTGCCATGTGTCAGGCCTTTCATTGGAAGAATTAGACCCAGTTTATGATATTCTGTGTTCTTTTCACTAAACTAGGTTATATTTATGTGTTTAAATTTCTTGCAGATACAAGAGACAGAGAATTTTTCTTTGATATTTTATTGTGCTATTTAAAATGTCGTTTCACATACTTCACGAGCACTGTGGTATAAGATTGGTCATATATTTCTAAAGCACCTACTATGAAGTGCTGGGAGGAGGTAAGGAAAAAGTGAAATTTTCTGTGTCCTCTGGTATTTCTTGGAAAATGCAAATGGCTTTAGGGCCTAAAATCTGCTTCTCAGGTACAGGTGCAGAATTGATTGTATCCAAGGCAGTCTATGTGGTTGCAGCTGCTGAGAAACCCCTTAGGTAGACTTTCCTTTACCTTCAAACAAAACAGAGGGAGAAAAAAGAGAGGAAAAGAAGGAAAAGGAAAGACACACAGAGAGGAAGGAGAGAGAAAAAAAAGACATACCTGTTATTGAAGTAGAGAAAGCCTTTCTTGGGGGCGGAGCCAAGATGGCGACTGGAAAGAAGTAACTGGTGTGAGCTCCCCACCAAGTCCCTCCAAAAACCTATAAAAAAAAGGCTCTGAACCAATTCTAGAACTGCAGAACCCACAAAGTGGCAGAGG
>CM053622.1:483807848-483863714 GCA_028646595.1 Phalanger gymnotis | reverse complement strand
AGGCAGCGCATCCGACCAAGCATGGAACATAGAACTCTTTAGTCACACCCCGTTGAAAAACTCAAGGGTTAAGTAAGTTGTCTGGGAACATGGCCAGATGGCAAAAACACACCCAGATTCAGTCTCAGACTCTGGAGTCCTTCTTTGGTGGCAAAGAAGACCAAAACATACAGTCAGAAGAAGTTAAAGTCATAGAGCCTACAACAAAAACCTCCAAGAGGGACATGAACTGGTCTCAGGCCATGAAAGAACTCAAAAAGGATTTAGAAAAGCAAGTTAGAGAAGTAGAGGAAAAATTGGGAAGAGAAATGAGAAGGATGAGAGAAAACCATGAAAAACAAGTCAATGACTTGCTAAAAGAGACTCAGAAAAATACTGAAAAGTATACTGAAGAAAGCCTTTCTTTTAAAATAAACTTTTTAAAATACCAGTCTTCTGGGTAGAAGATGGGTACTGGACCCATGATTTCATTGGTACTGAGACCTCCTGGGTAAAGAAATTCCCTTTACAAATATAGATTAGTACTTTCTCTTCAACGTTTAATCTTAGAAATGGACTTGAACTCGGGTTTCCTAACTTCAAGGTCAGCTTTCTAAGGTCCACCTTATTCTGCTTCGCTGCAATTCTGAAATCCTGCTGAGAAAGAGGTAAACAACACTGTATCTGTTTAATCTGTGGTTTCTGTAAACCCAGGTTGACTCGAGGTGCATTGTGTGGAAATAGGCTGAAACAGTGAATTTTAGACATTGGTTTCCAGAGATTCAGAAGGATAAAAGTTTTCAAACCTAATGGTTAATGGCTAACTGAGATTCTAGGAAAGATTCTAAGAATAAAAACATTTACACTGGAGGGAAAGGAACAGAAATGTACTCGATCAAGATACTCGGGCTTTAAGTCATAATCATAAGACCATTGTTGAGACAGCATGCAAACAAATATATACAAAGCAAGATGTGTGTGTGTGTGTGTGTGTGTGTGTGTGTGTGTGTGTGACACACATACACACAGTAAAAAGAGAAGGAAGGCACTAGAATTGAGAGAGGTTGGGGAAGCCTTCCAATAAAAGTTAGACTTTTAGTTGGAGCTTAGAAGAAGGCAGGCAGGTCAGTAGTAGAGTTGAAAAAGATGAGAAAAGAGGGTACCAGGAAATGCCAAAAGGACACAAAATGAGTTTGAATACTCTTTACATCCCTCCAAGTATAGGTACTTTGCCTTTCTTTTTTTGTTTGTTTTATTTTTGTTCAACTCTCATAGTTTTATTCTTGGGAATCATCCTAATTATACTTGCCAGTAGAAATTTTCCTAGTGTTAAAAAGGCATCCTAGATCGTATGGTTTTAAATAGTCCTCATCTAAGGAGATATTTTTTTTTCAGGGCACATTAAGTTGAAACAACAGTGAATGACAACTTTTGGATACTTCATCCACCCACTTACATATTCAACTACCCACTTGGAAGCAAAGATACTAAATGTCAAATGGTCACGGGCCTACCAAAAAAAAAAAAGGAAAGAAATTCATGAAATGTACAGTGTTCATGGAAAATGTTGAGAATAAGCAACTGCCTAGCTGTCTGGTTCTATTTGCTTTATTATTCCTAATACATTAGAACCTTATTGTAATATGGCTCTTAATTTTTCAGATTCAAATGGGCCATGAGTCAAATTCAGTCATCCTAAAAATCCAGTAAAGAATTTGAGGCAAGTATTGGGACATACACCTAGTACCAATATACTAAAAGGTTGCTTTGCCTTGGGACAGTTGTTTGATAATTACATTCGCTATTATTTCTTGTTTTATTATTAAAAATATTAGTATGACTATACAATTCTTTCTCTTCTCTGTAATGGTTTACATAGTTTGAAATGTGTAATGAAGACTCATTTCTTGGGAATGTTTAGGGCATAGGATGTTTTGGTTCATTTAACTCTCTGGGTAATGTGACAACCTTTTTGCTTCGGCCTCAAAGAGTATCTTTCTAAAATGTCTTAGTCTACTTTTTTGCCTTAGTTAAGTACAAAATCGGGCACATAACTGAGTCTTTGATTATTGAGGGTCTCACCCTTTCTCAAGGTCATCACTTGGAACCTCAATTTTCGTTGTATACAACTGTAGATGTAGATGGCATGTGGAAGAAATTCAGTTGACATTGTACTGACCCCAGTACATATATACCTTGGTAGTTCTGAATAAATCTGCATTACTTTGTTTTTCTTCTTTTTCATTTCTTTTGAAAGCAGAATGCGAAAAAAAATTCTAGTTACTTGAGTTTTATTAATTTTTTTTTCAAAAATTCTTTGTATTGCGGGTAATTCTATTTCGGATTGTAATAATAAAATGGCCTCTTTTTATAACTAGAGAACTAAAGATATATTGATAAAGGAAATAGCCTTCCCCAATCTTTTTTTCTAAAATTACTTTCAAATGTACAAGTAAATAATTCTCCGCATATATGTTTTGATAAACTTGGTAAAGATTCAACTTTCTTACCGACTATCCTATTTATTTCTCAGGGGAAATAGTATCTCCTTGACCCTCATGTGCTATTGCCAGCAAATGCCTGCAGAATCCACAGTGTCAGCTAAGAAGAGAGACTTACACTCTTCTACAGACTTGAGAGGGTTAGATCATTGTGATTAAAAGGTTTTCAAAAAGAGAATTTTTTTTAAAAAATCGCTGATTTCAATTTTTAGGGTTTCTGGTCCTTAAATCTTTGTTACCTTGACTTTTTATAGAAAGATAAATTTCTGATATCAGCGTTATTGTTTTAAACATTGTTGCTTTTATTCCCTTCCATGCCCTTGAGGTTTCAGCTGTTTTAACTCATGGAATAAAATCTGGCTGCTACCTTGTTTACATGTAAAATGACTGAATGGACAGATAGATGAATGTATAAAGCATTTATTAAGTGCTTATTATGTGCAAACTACTCACATCAATGAGTACATATGGTATACTACTGCCCTGCTTATAAAATAGAATTATGTGATTTAAAAATCATCTTAACCATGTACTAACCCATTCTCTCTGTATAAATAAAAGGAAAAGGAATTTAAGTTCCCACCTTCATTTTAGATGTAGCAAATCTTTTTTTTCAGTTTATAGCAGTAGTTTATCCCTTTTTTAACATTTTTATCAGGAACTTGAATATCAAATCAAATAAATAAACATTACTAGGCACCTGCTATACACCAGGCACTGTGCTAAACATTGGGGATACAAAAAGAGGCAAAAGACAGTCCCTGTCCTCAAGGAGCTTATAATCAGATGGGGGAGACAACATGCAAACAAATATATACAAAGCAAGATATATATATGTGTGTGTGTGTGTCACTCATACATATATCTTGCTTTGTATATATTTGCCAGTGTCACTGCCAGTGCCACTGGATTGAAGAGTACACGTAGGTGAGTAAGATGCAAAAAGACTAGGAATGTAGGAGGAGACTAGGTTATGAAGGTCTTTGAATGCCTAATAGAGCATTTTGAATCTGATCTCGGAGAGTCACAGGAGTTTGTTGAATAGGGGACTTGATATTATCAAACCTGTACTTTCGGAAAATTACTTTAGTGACTGAATGGAAAATGGTTTGGAGTGGGGAGAGACTTGAGGCAGGTAGACCCGCTAGTAGATTGTAATAATAGTCTGGATGTGAGGTGACGATGAGGGCCTGCGCTAGAGTGGGGGCAGTATCAGAAGAGAGAAGAGAACATATTTGAGAAGTGTTACAAAGATGAACCCTACAGTCTTTGACAAACAGATTGGACAGTGAGGAGTGAGAGATAATGAGGGATCCAGGATGACCCCTAGGTTGTGAGCCTGTGGACTGAGATCATGGCGTTGCCCTCTATAGTAAGAGGGAAAGTAGAAGTGGGGAAATGTTAGGGGGAAAGATATTGAGTTGTGTTTTGGACATACTGAATTTAAGATATCTGTTGAACATCCAGTTTGAGATGTCTGAAAGGCATTTGGAGATTGGAGGTCAGCAGAGAGTTCAGGGCAGGATAGGTGGATTTGAGCCATTAGCTTAGAGATGGTAATTAAATCTATAGGAGCTGATGAGATCACCAAGTGAAATAGTATAGAGGGAGAAGAGAAGAGCTCCCAAGGTATAACCCTGAGAGAAACCTAGCTAATACAGTGCTATCGGAAGAGGACCCAATAAAAAAAAACAGAGAAGTGCTAAGAGAACCAGGAGAGAGTGATAGTCAGAAAACCTAGAGAAAAGAGAGAATTAAGGAGGAGAGAGAGACCAATAGTGCCAAAGACTGCGGAAGGGTCAAGGAGAATGAGGGTTAAAAAAAGCCATTGGATTTGGCAACTAAGAGATCATCAGTAACTTTGGAAAGGGCAATTTCAGTGGAATGTCGAGACTGTAAAAGCTAGATTGTAAAGGGTTAAGAAGAGAGTGAGAGGAAAGTGGAGGCACCTATTTGTAAATGGCCTTTTTTTTCTGAAGAGTTTAGTTACAAAGGGCAGGAGAGATATAGGACAATAGTTAGTAGAGGGGAAGGATCAAGTGAGGTTTTTTTTTCAGGATGAGGGAAGACATGGACGTATTTGCAGGCAGTAGGGAATGATCCTAGTAGACAGGGAGAGATGTAAAATGAGTGAAGGGAGGGGGATGACAGAAGGGGCCATCTGATGGAGGAGATGGCATGGAATGGTATCTCTTGTTGAAGTAGAGAGGTAGCCTTAGTAGGACTATGTCATCCTATGACACAGGAGTGAAGTAGGAAATAGTGGCAGAAGGCATCAGAGTGAAGAAGAGGAAGCTTATAGAAAATGACCTCTTTCTTCTCCCATTAAATATCAGGCAAGGTTCGGAGAGTGCAGAAAGGATGAAAAGATTTGGAAGAGCCACTGTAGAGGGTGGGAAAGTGAATCGATAAGGGAATTATGATAGGATTGCCAAGCAGCAGCGAAGGCTCAGTTGAGATTATGTTACACAAATGTGTAGTCTGCCCAGTCAGAACAGTTGACTGATTTTTTTTCCACCTTTGTTCAGTGACAAATGGTGGGAGTGATCGAAAGCTGAGGTTGGCCAGGTATGATCAGTGATATAAGGCGGGGTAGGGATTTGAGAGAGGAGGATGGTGTGGAGTTGGATTGATTCACCAAGAGGTCAAGAAAGGGAAGAGAGTGGTTAGTACAAGGAAGACGCTGCGGAGAGAATTAAGGGGTCTAGGGATTAGAAGTCATGGTACCATAAGGAAGAGGGAAAGGTGAAAAGCCAATAGATTATGGTAGGATAAGGGAGTTTGGGAATTCTTGAACTTAGAGGTAATACATTTGTAAGTGATGGCAAGATAAGGCTATTGAGTTTGCGTGTAGTGAAGTGGGGTGAAGGAGTGACTTATGAAAAGAGAATACATTGAGGAACTAAATGGTTAGAGTGTTTGAGGGAGAGTCTGTCTGTCTGTCTGTGTGTAGAAATATGAGTGCAGGAGTAAGGAAGGAGAGAAAAATTGTGAGCCAGCTACTGAACACATTGAATGAGGAAGGGGAGCGACCTGGGCATGGGGTGGGGGTCCTGTAGACAATAGCTACCAAGATTTTGATTGGGTAGCACATCTGAATAGCATGAACCTCAAAGGAAGAGAAGTTTCTGGATGATGGAGGTAGAGAGTGAACCTGGAAGTGGCAGTGGGGAGCAAGGAGTATTCCAACTCCTCTACCTTGACTAGTGAGCCAAGGAGAATGAGTGAAGGTGCAGCCAGTGCTAGAAGAAAGGATGGCCAGAGAGGTTGTGTCATCAGGAGGGAGCCAGGTTTCAGTAAGAGCTAGTAGATGGAAAGAGGGAGAGAGGGGTGAGGAGTAAAGTCAAGATGAAGGGAGGTTTGTTGCCTGTGGAGCAGGCATTCTAGAGAGCACAGTGGAAGGGTTGGGTGGTGTTTAGTTTAAATTTGGGGGCAAGAGGGTTGAAGGGGATGTGAATGAAGAAACAGGTTGTGGGAAGTGAGGAATGGTGGGAGGGGTTTACACAATGATTATAGGAGTTCAGAGTCATTGGGATGTGAAGGGTATAACCAGATGTGAGAATGTTCATCATGGAGTGGAGGGTACCACTCCTCTACCCTAACAGGATTCAGAGAACAGACTAGGGGTAAGTGCAGTATGAGGTGGGAGGTATGCGGTCAGATGTCCTTGTCCCTCCAAAGGCTGAGGATTGGACAAGAACAGGATGCAGCTGGAGATGGAAGTTCAACCTGCACAGAAGGAGGATTTCCCACTAACTTTTCCCTTCTTTGTCCCTTAAAGGACAACAAAAGAGGGAAGGCCTGAGGTGAAAGGGAATGTTGCTTCTCTTTGTGCCAGAGGTTCTCCATATCCCTGCTCTGGGAGATTGGGCTGGCAGCATAATAGAATAGTGGATGGAGAACCTACATACTTCAGTTTTTAGGATGTATGAAATGCATAGAACTAACAGCTTGATGGAGAGTCATCAAAATTTAAATCAGAAATTTCACACATGTGGCCTGTTGACCATAGTCGGCAGCCCACAGCACTCCTGAGTATAGCCCAAACCAGATTAAAATGTAATTGGAAAGTATTTAGCAAAATAAATAAAATACAAATAAAACACAAATACATGATTTAAGTCAATGTGCGACCCACAGGGATCCTTATGTACAGTTTAGTAGCCCTGTTTGTATTTGAGTTTGACACAAGTGATTTAAATAACCTTTGATAAATTAGCAGGGTGTGTGGGAAATTAGGAACAAATTTAGTGAATTATAATAGGGATATACTAAAGGCGCGAAAGATGAAGAACTACTTCTGTATGTGTATGGTAGAAAAACACCTACTGACATTGTTGCAACACAGATGAATTATGAAAAATAGTGAAATGCTGTTTTTTTCTTTCAAGAAATGAACCTAATATATTGGACTGAGCATTGGCTGTTATGTTCATTTTGGAGTTCTTCAGTGAGATAGGAAATAAGAAAACCTGAGGTGTTCCCTAGGGAGCCACAGGTCATTAAAAGATTATAAAACACAAGGCCTATACACAAAGTCAAATGTCTAGGGAACAATTTAATTCTGACTCGTGTAAAGGGTTACTTTATAGATGATGATGACTCCTTTGTGATCCATCATCGCAGAGGACAAAGCATTCTAATTTATAGTAACTGCTTTTGGTGAATATTTTCCGTTTTCCTAATAACTAACATTTATGTATCTCTTTAAGATTTGCAAAGTGCTTTATATATATTGACTTATTATTTGATCCTTACAATATTCCTATGAGATGGGAGCCATCATTATAGTTACAGAAACGGTGGCATCTGGTTGTACGTAGGTGTCGATATCCAGAAGGTTATTGCCAAGGTCTGGGTAGCCACACTGCCTTGTTCCTGGGAATTTGTATTTGGACGGTGAGATGATTTGGAGGGAGGAAATCTATGTGGTGACACCCATTCCCTGAAGCTTGAGAGCAAGTCCATTGTTACTGGAAAGTTCCCTAGATGAGAATACCTACCTTGGCTGAGTCATTTAATCTCTGAACCAATTTCCTTTTCTGCAAAATGAGGATAATAAAAGTTAACACCACCTACCTCATAGGATTATGGTGCGGATAGTATTTCTAAAGTGTTTTGTGAATTCTGAAGTGCCATCTATGGATCATCTATCATTATTTATGTTACTGTCATCATAGTCATTATTAATCAGTGGCCGTGGCTTATACCCATGGTGGACTCAGTCATCTCCAGGTGCGGTCTTTGATAGAGACGCTTAAGAGTAAACCAGCCTAGCTAGACTTGTAGTTAGCAAACCATCCTTGGATGGTGATGGAATATCAGCATAGCACAGGCCTCAGTTTATTGGACCTCCTTAAACAGCTAATGAGGATTTGCATCTATCTTTCCTGTATCAGACCTATTATTTAATCATAATGTGTTAATATAGCTTCTCTTTTCATCATTATTCCTTTAATACAAATACTCCACATTTGAAGTAGATGAATAGAACAGTGTAAGTATATACTGTATTGTATTTGGTACTTATTTTGATTTATGGAAATGCCATAAACGCTAATAATCTTTAAATGTGGCTTATTTTTATGTTGTTAAAGCTCAGTTATGAGACTGTATGTCTGTGAAATATAAATTAAGTGCAAAACCTCGGTATTTTTATTTAAAATTATCTATTTGAGATGGTTTTAGTTTTTTAGTCAGAGCGCATGTTAATTGGATCCTGGAAACACTTTTTTGCTGGCTCTGCTTTCCAAGTTGAGTTAGTTATTGCAAGAAGGAAAAACAGTGTATGTGTGCATGCATGTTCGTGTATATGTACAGCCTTCACACCAACATACATACATATCTACCCACATATTATGTATACATACCCACATATACTCGGTTATAAAGGTGACCTAGTGTGGACGTTATTGATTAGTGAATTTGTGGACTATTATAGACCAGATGCAGAGTAAATTAATATTTATTTCATACCTAAACCATGTACATTTACTATCGTTATGCTTAGGCCAATGGTTATGACCATAAAACTTAATGAAAGCAGCTAGGTGGCGTAGTGAATAGAGTGCCGGAGGTGGAGTCAGGAAGCCCTGAATTCTAATCTAGCCTCAGACAAGTACTAGCTGTGTGACCTTATGTGAGTCACCTAATCTCATCTGCCTCAGTTTCCTTAACTGTAAAATGGGGATAGTAATACCAACTGCCTCCCAAGGTGCCTGTGAGGACTAACCCAGATAATATGCAAGTGCTTAGCACAGTGCCTGGCACATAGTAGGCTCTTAATAAATTCTTCCTTCCTTCTTTGCATATTTTTTAACAATATGCCAGCATCAGCAGCGTGGCATTGTAGAAAGGACACTCACTGGATCTGGGGGCTGAGGACTTGAGCTCAAATCCTAGTTCGGCCTCTCAATACACGCATGGGTGACATTTGAGCAAGTCCCTTAACCTTTCTGAGCCTCAATTTAAAAACATAAGGGTTGAACTCAACCATCTAAGTCTGGTCCTATAATAATGTTATATTAATTAGGTAAATTTGGGCACAATCCAAGTTGTCTCCATCTTGCTGAAAGGATGACCATTAGCATGTGAAACTCCAAATTTTCTCAACCTTTCAGTTGCCCTTGACTAAAAAAAAGTCATTTGATTTAGATACTTGCGTAACAATAAATGATTCACTTTTAAAAAATCAGGAATTTTGTCAGTGCTGATATGTCCCCTCCCTCCCTACACAGATCTCTGCTCTTCTAAAACTTAGTAGGTATTCCTAAACTGACGTGGACAAGTGGACAAAGAAGTTGTTATCCATCACCAGCTTCGTGATATCTTAGTCACGCAGTCCTCGGATAACAGAGAAATGATCCATGCTGCAAGCTGTCCAGCTTGGTGTAAGACCTTTCAAAGATTACTCTCATCTGGCATCACTGTAACCTTCAAGAACCCAGAGTCACTTCCGTGTTTCAGTAAGACATTTGAGAGTCATACTTCGGAGGGATTTTTGATTTGTTTCTTTGTTAAAGAACTGTAGATGAGGTTATTCATTCACATTCCCGGCGCTTTTAAGTAGATGTGTTAATGTTTAATGTTAATGTTTAAAAATATTTGGTGTTTGATGACTTGGGAGATTGGGAATGGGACAGAGAAATTTTAAAAAGCTCAGTTTATTAGTTATCAAAATGGTCTTACTTAACTGATGTGAAATCAAGGATTCTAGTCTAAATAGCATCTTTAGAAATGACTTAATAGCAACCAAATGAAATAATTATTGGAATAAATCAGAAATCAAGGGTGATGGTAGCCTGTATATTTATTAGGTGTTCTGTGTAGGTTAGGGTATTTTCATACGTAATGATAATTTCATCAATGTGGGTAGGTCCTCCAGCAGTTTAGATTACAACTCCTCAGTTTGTTCTGTCGTAGTCTTCTCCGTGCTCTCCTATAAATATTCCGAGGATACCCCCAGTATACCGGAAGCATTCCTCTAGGAATTTGATGGTATATGGGTACCAGTGCCCCACTCACCTTCTCCATTAATCCTGCTACATAATTGGTCTTACTTCTTTTCTAGTTATATGTTTTCTAGATAATATGTGAGTTGAATAGCAGAAAGTGAGCAGACTAGATTGCCATTGGTGGGTAGTGCAATATTTTGAACAATCCCACAGTTATCTATGACCTAAAACCCATTAAAAAGTTTTATCAATACCTTTTGCTTTTATATCACATTTATTTCTGAATATGCGCCTTTGTTAGCCCTACTGTGTAAGTCTTGTTGTTTTTCTTAAGTAAGAAGCCCATTTTCTTTTCGCGATGCTATACATAAACTGTGAATCAGGGAACATAGTAATCTCTAAAGAATCATGATTGTGTGAGTGACCAAATGGAAATGTAGAAATACTTGGTGAATATAAGTTGATTATAAAATATTACCAATAATGACTTAGGCACAAGCAGTTGTTTAAAGCATAGCATCCAGGAAATAGGAGAAGGAAAAAAGCAATTTATTAAGTTAATACACCTGTAATTAGTTATTTCTTTTCTGGATTAACAAATTGGGGTTCTGTTTTGTTTTTGTTTTTTTTTTTTGCTTTGCTTAATAGCAACACTATAGAATTTTGCATCCACCATCCCAAAAGATGGTATTTTTTATTCTGTGAATAGTATGAAAAAAAGCCTCATGGTAATAATGCTATTTTTTTAAATAATTGAGTTTGGTCACCATTTCTGAGAAGAGCTTGATACTCAAGTACAAGTGTATCTTAATTGGTTCTGAGTTTTCAGAGTAGTATTAAAATCAATGGATATGTGATCCACATATCCTGGCACATAGTAAGCAATTGATAAATACTAGCGACTGATCTGCTGACGGTACAGATTGGAATCTATCCATACTTCGTTATCTTTTGTGACTTTTATCC
This sequence comes from Phalanger gymnotis, assembly GCA_028646595.1. Taxonomy (NCBI): domain Eukaryota; kingdom Metazoa; phylum Chordata; class Mammalia; order Diprotodontia; family Phalangeridae; genus Phalanger; species Phalanger gymnotis. The sequence continues at coordinate 483,852,814 of CM053622.1, read as the reverse complement.
ATGTACTCCTTTAAGTCCTATACAGGGACTCCTACTGATGCTTCAGGTGTCTAAGAGTCAGGAAAGGCTTCTAATAGGTCCCCTAATGCAAAAAGAGAGCCTACAGACTCTCTGTATTCTTCTGTAATCTCTAATTGGTTACTCTAGGGGCAGCTAGGTGGTGTAGTAGAGACAGCACCAGTCCTGGAGTCGGGAAGACTTATCTTCCCCAGTGCACATCTGGCTTCAGACACTTAGTAGCTGAGTGACCTTGGGCAAGTCACTGAACCCTATTTGCCTCAGTTTCCTCCTCTGTAAAATGAGCTAGAGAAGGAAATGGCAAACCACTCCAGGATCTTTGCCAAGAAAACCCCAAATGGGGTCACAAAGAATAAGACATGATTGAAAAGCAACCGAACAGCAACCAACAAAAATTGCTTACTTTTGCTATATAACAAGGCTATCTTCTTTGTCTAATAATACATTTTTTAGGTAGAATACCTTTTTATACAACTTCTTATGCACATTTCTTTGTGGATAATGGGTCGCAGTTTATTTCCACCATATTTCTCTCCATTGCCTTTTGAGTCGCATAATGGATGGATTGCTGAGCCCAGAATCTGAAAGATCCAAGTTCAGATCTGGCCCCAGACACTTATTAGCTATATTATCCTAGGCAAGTCATTCCACTGTTGTGTGCCTCAGTCTTCCAGCTACCTGCCAGAGTTTTATGGGGATCAAAGGAGATAATATTTTCACAGGCTCTTAACACAGTTTCTGGCACATAGTGGGCACATAATAAATACTTGTTGCCTTTCTTCTGAGTTTTGATTCTAAAACTATGACAGTGTTTTAATACCCCACTATACAGTATCACTGGAAAGATGTTAGTGTTTAAAATATGGTGCTTTATTTTATAGAAGAGGTGGTGCTGCACTATTTCCCAAATGCAGTCCAGCCTACACTTTTCCTCCTATTCATTTCTGAGCATAGCTCATTGTTCATCTAAAGTTACTGCATAAGAGATATATATGTTAGTAGACCAGCTCTATCATCCGTCCTCCCAAACTGCATTGCTTAATGCATTGCTTAGTCTGGAAGTAGGTATTTTTCATCCACTTTAAAAAAGATTTCCATTGTTGTATTTTGGTTTTATATCACTTTTATTCCCAAATAGATTCTCCCTCCTCTGCCCAGCAAGCTATCGCTTATGACAGAAACAATAAAAGAAAAAGGTTCAGCAAAAACAAAGAAAAAAAAACACAACCAACCAAAACAACTTATCAGCCGGGCTTGACAGTATATATGTAATGTTCCACACCCATTTGCAAAGAAATGAGGGACGTGCATTTACTCATCTCTTTTCTAGGGCCACACTTAATCATTAAAATTACACAGCATCCAGTTTCAGTATCTTTTTTTTTGCCCATTTATACTGTTGTAATCATTGTGTCAGTTATTTTTCTGGTTTCTGCTAACTTCACATTGCATGAATTCCTTTAGGTCTTCCATGCTTTTCTGAATTCTTCAAGTGCATCATTCCTTAGAGCATAATAATATTCCATTTCATTCAGATATCACAGTTGGTATAACCATTTACAAAATGAAAGGCACATATTTTGTTTCTACTCTTTAGATATTTCAAAAATTGCTAGTTTGATGATTTGGGTATAGATAGAACTTTTTATCTTAGCATGGCGGTCTTTGGGTTAAAAGTTATGGACATTTTCTTCGTTTTTTAAAATAAAAATTCTAACTCTAGCTTCTGGGATAAGAACTTGCTATTTGATAGAAACTGCTTGGAAAATTGGAAAATAGTATGGCAGAAACTGGGCATAGACCAATATCTTATACCGTATACCAAAATAAAAGTCAAAATGGGTTTATGATTTAGATATAAAGGCTGATACTGTAAGCAGCCTGGGAGAGCAGGGAATAGTTTACCTGTCAGATTTATGGAGAATGGAAGAATTTATGACCAAAAAAGAGATAAGAGAGCATTATGAAATGTAAAATGGATAATTATGGTACATTAAATTGAAAAGTTTTGTACAAACAAAGCCAAATGCGGCCAAGATTAGGAAGAAAGCAGAAAATTGGGAATGAATTTTTATAACCAGTGTTTCTAATAAAGGCCTCATTTCTAAAATGTATAGGGAACTGAGTCAAATTTATAAGAATACAACTCATTCCCCAATTGATAAATGGTCAAAGGATATGAACAGTTTTCAGAGGAGGAAATTAAAGATATCTATAGTCATGAAAAAATGCTCTAAATCACTATTGATTAGAGAAACATAAATCAAAACAACTCTTAGGTACCACATCACACCTGTCAGATTTGGCTAATATGACAAAACAGGAAAGTGCTAAGTGCTGGAGAGGATGTGGGAAAGTTGAAACACTAATCCATTGTTGGTGGAGCTGTGAGCTGATCCAACCATTCTAGAGAACAATTTGGAACTATGACCAAAAGGCTATAAAAATGTGCATACCCTTTGACTCAGCAATGCCACTTTTAGGGCTGTATCCCAAAGAGATCATACAAATGGGAAAAAAGACTCACGTGTACAAAACTATTTATAGCAGCTCTTTTTGTGGTGGCAAAGAATTGGAAATTGAGGGGATGCCCATCAATTGGTGAATGGCTGAACAAGTTGGGGTATATGAATGTCATGGAATACTATGGTGCTACTAGAAATGATGAGCAGGCAGACTTCAGAAAAAGCTGGAAAGACTTATATGAACAGATGCCGTGTGAGGGGAGCAGAACCAGGAGAATATTGTACACAGTTACAGACGCACTAAGTTTGATAGACTTGACTCTTCTCAGCAATGAGAGTTTCTAAGACAACTCCAAAAGACTCATGATGACAAATGCTATCCACATCCAGAGAAAGAATTACGAAGTCTGGATGCAGATTCACACAAACTGTTTACTCTCCCTTTTTCTTTTGTTTTTTCTTTCTCGTGGTTCATTCCATTGGTTATAATTCTTCTTTGCAACATGACTAATGTGAACATCTGTTTAATGTGAACATATATGTAGAGTATATATCAGATTGCATGCCGTCTTGGGGTGGGAAGACAAAGGGGGAGAAAATCTGGAACTCGAAAGCTTGTGGAACTGAATGTTGTAAACTAAAAATTAATTAATTAATTTAAGAAAATTCTAGATTGCTTTCCAAAATGGTTGGTCAGTTCAGAGTTCTACCGTCACCTATTTTTTTCCTGTATAAAGATTTGAGCCAAACTCTTCTTAGTAATTGTGAGTCTCCTTTAAGAGGAATTGTAATATTCCATGTTGTTGCAGTCAGTTCAGGGTGATGGGCAAACAAGAGAGCTTAACCATCCATGAGAACTTCTTTGATTTAAATGCAGCCTTGGTCATTCTTTCATCACTGACAGTATCAAATACCTTTGGCAAACATGCATCTCATGGTTCATACTTGACATTAATAATCAAAGGGTCATTGAACAAACGTGTCCTCTGTTTTGTCTTTCAAGGAATCTTGTGTGATTTTGACATATACATGGAAGACATTATATTAGAGGAGAGCCCTTAAAGGAGAGGCAATTTGTGCTACCAAATCAAAAGCTTAGTTATAGTTAACAACCAATAAACCCAATGAAATCTTACATTCTCTTACCAGTCAATTGTGAGATTGTAAAGATGTTGTCTCTTGTTTGTAAAACCCTCACTATTTCTTTGTCATTTTCTGCAAAAATGCTCTTCATATGTGTTTAGAATGTTTTCCTGTTTTGTGTAAATGAGAGAGGTATATAATTTCACATTTATTGATATTAATCAATTTTTTTGGAGGAGAAAAGTAGTAATAACACCTTTAGATCCTCCTCTCCACCCCCCAGTCATGTCTTTTGCTGTTTAAGATTATCTTGATGTTGAATGCTCCCCAAACTGTCACTTCCACCAGGGACTGCCTCTATGTTTATACTTGATTGAATTGGGCTCTTCCCCCTTTTTTTCCCCTTTAGTGTAATTTTTCTTTTCCCCTGAAGCTTATTGGAAACTACTAAGTTAGAATCTAGATATAATGTTCTTGACGAGAAAAATTCATTGTAGAAATGTTAGCAGATCTTTTCCTTTTTCATCTCATCTCCTAGTTTCAGCTCTAAATGCTCGTGAAGAACCAGATTAATGGATCTCAAGTCCAAATGTCTACATGTGTATTTTTTCCTTTGCTTTTTTAACTGTTTTATGAGCCAACACTATTTGTAATCTTGTTGTATTCTCCTACCTAAGATTTTGCAACTCAGTTGTTATTCTAAACTGGTATTGCTTTTCATTGCTATAGCTCTACTGGGCAAAGAACCAGCTAGAATCTAGGCTCTTTTGTCCTGTGAAATCATTTACTTTAAATTGATTAAACTTTTATAAGAAATGTCAATGGTCTATATACATATAAACACACATATATATACATGTTCATTTGTATGTGTTCCATTTTCAGGCTTCAGTAGATTATTTAAATAGGTCAAATTGAAGCCATTTTGGTTATATAATGTATCTTTGAATTTTAGTTCTTTATCTGACCTATATGTCATTTTTGTCCTTTGCTATTACAAGTTGATGGTCTTAACTGTGAAAAGAGCAGATTTAGAAATGACCCCCATATTCTTTCTTGATCAGCCATTCTTTATATATTGATACAACTAATTTCATTTTTGTTATGTTACTTGGTATGTTTTATTGGTAAAATGTTAGTTCATACATTTCTATTATCTTTATGCTAGTTTCTTTCCTTATATTTGTTATTAACTCTGCAAGGAGAAATGATCAAGTGCCCCATGAAAGTATGATTCTTGTTTCATTGTGGTGCATGATAAAATCCATTCCTCTAACTCTCCTTTAATTTAATTGTATCCTCTGGGTTTTTTTAGCAGTAATGTCAATATTGATATTATTTAGTTTTTCTAATAATAGGATGTTGACTCATCGGCCAGTGAACAAAAATCTTACGTCTAGAATACCAGTTAATATTTATGGATGGTTTAAAACCTTTAATTCTTAGCATGCTCTGCCCCCTTTTCCACTACTTTGTCACTGTCAAAGCAGAAGTAGCGGGATGTCTCTAAAGGACTTAAGGCCATTTTTTTCGTTATTTCATGAGTCTCCATGACCAAAGAATTCATCACCTGGTTGCCTGCCTACTCACAATGAACAGCTTTTTACTTAGCCAGCCTGTTCCTCCGACATAGTCACTATCAGAGTCTGTAACTGGTAGCATACTTGAAGGCATGCTGGTATGAGTCTTCTCTGTAATTTGCAAGAGGTTCTCTGTATGGTTTCTGGAGCATTCAGCTGTTATAATGTCAACTCAGCTACACCAAAGAATGGAAAATTTTCAATGGAAAAGTAACAGTTAAAGTACAACATATTAAGCAGGATATAAAGATCAAAGATATAAGGATGTAATTAAGCAGCTGAGCATTTAAGATGTAAGGTCAGAAATGAAACATGCTGACACTTCCTGACAAAGAAGTGTTCACAGACTCAAGATGCAGAACAAGACATGACGCTTTTAGACACAACCAGCATGGAAATTTGTTTTTCTGGACTGTGCATATATGCTACAAGGGTTTTGCTTTTCTTTTTTATTTTAAATGGTACTGTGTTGAGGAGAGAGAGACTACGGATGGTGTAGTTAAACAAGAAAAAGAAAAGACAAGGTCATTGAAACATTTTTTTTAATTCACAGAAAATAACAGAAGGAAGGCCAGAAGGAATCACAGAGAAGGAGGAAAGCTTTGAAAGATCCATGTTGAATTTTTTGTATATTTTAAAAGAAAACCAAGTAGCACATAATAGAGATGCACAGTTTTATGTACTGTCCTTTTTTTCTGTTTAGGTATGTATAGGAAAATGCTTATTTTATTTGGTGTTTAGAATTTTAAAAAATTAAGGTGGGGGTGGGGAAAGATGTAGGGTCATCGAACAAAAGATTCTAATTAACTTAGTGGGAATTTTACTTTTTTTGCCAGCAGTCTAAAAATTGTCCCTTTGAGCAGAAGAGCAGATTTTCTGATCATTACTAAAATGTCAGTAAATCTTTCCATTCAGATACTGAGAACAATGTGTTATTTACTCAGAGTGGATACTCCCTTCACAAACACAGCTTACAACCTCTCTCCACATGCTTTTCTATATTGTCCTTCCCTTGGGAGGCAATTTTCCATGTACCACAGGTCTGAGAAATTGTATAATTTCTTTCAAAATACAGATTTTACAGTTTGTATACATCCACGTTAGATGTTAGCCTTAGAAACCTGCTATTAGTTACATATTACCCTAAACAGACTTTTACACATGACTGAACTAGAGGAATCTTGATTAAGTGATGATGGTGTTGTGGTAAGTACACTTGGATTTGTATACCCACTGTGACTTGGTCTCCTGGAATAAATTGTAGATAAACTGTAAAACTTTAACTCTGTGAAGCTCAGCACCATTAAGGGTGGGTAGTGGGTGGAGGGAAGGGATGACAAAGTGGGTAAACTGATTGTGACCTTTAAAATGTTCAACCCAAGATCTAGCCTGTGTTGTATGTGGGCATAGCAGGAAGAGAAGCACTTAGCAAAGCATTGTTTTTGCCCTCGGGTGGTTGGTGCTTGCCATCAAAAAGCTTTTTCATGAAGCCTTGCAGAGTTTACCCTGACAGAAATTGTACTGACAGTCTCGGTCTTTGATGATGTTAAGACATCTTTCAAGACTAGTTTAATTCATTTTGCAAGGAAACAAACATAAAACATCTGCTTTTGGTGGGGTGGGGGCAGCGAATGCGGGGAGAGGTTGTATCTCTATGGAAGAATGGTAGTTAAAACTTGATATTTCCTCTGTTGGTGATAGTAGTTGCATATGCTAAGTGTGAAATAACCAGTGTGTAATATGAACAAAATTTGGTATTTTCTGATGGTAAAGATGACTTTACATAACCCAATAATTATGCCCTGGGTCACTGCTTTGAAAAAATCAACTAATAAAATCATGTTCGTTCATTCTTTTTGTTTTGAAGATAGTGTGAAATCAGATTAAAAAATTTTTAAGTACCTGTAATTTGAGTGTTTTTAAAATTGGGAAATATAGGGTGATTAAAAATTGCCAAATTAAATTTTTGAAGAGAGAGTTTAACAAAAAATGGAAAATTCAAAATGGTTTTGTATGGAAATATGTGGCAAATAGTTTAAAAGACCAAAAAATACTTAAATTTTTTTCATAGTAAAATTTCTTTCTTGTTCAGTTGTGTCTGACAATTTGTGACCCCATTTGGGGTTTTCTTGGCAAAGATACTAGGGTGAGTTGACATTTCCTTCTCTAGCTCATTTTACAGATGAGGAAACTGAGACAAGCAAGGTTAAGTGACATATAAGTATCTGAGATCAGATTTGAACTCTGGAGGATAAATCTTCCCAACTTTAGGCTCAGTACTCTATCCACTGTGCCACCTACCTGCCCTTTCAGTGTAGTGATATTATAAAATATGTAACAATGACTCCTATAAGACTGATAGTGTGGCAACATGCAAAGATCACTGTATTCAGTCAGAAGACCTGTATTCTGGTGCCAGCTCTGACGCTTACTGTGGAACTGTGGCAAAATCGTTTAACACACTGTTAGTCTCAGTTTTCTTACCTATAAAATGGGAGTAGCATTTGTACTGCCTACCTCAAAATTCTACAAGGTATTACTAAAAACATGGTTTCTCTAGATTATGAGGAAAGAAAGCACTTTAAAAACTATGAAATGCCATATAAATATTAGCCATAATTGCTATTTATAATATATATATCACTATGTATAATACATATTGGTTCTACATGTAAATTACATCTCTATTCATATGAAAAACAAAATAAAATAGATCTTGCAACTAGTAAATGATAAATCTGAAGCAAGAACCTTAAAACTTGGACTTTTAGTTTGAAGAGAAATACCACGTATGCTCCTTGGGTCAAGTAAATGTTTCGCTTAGATGAGCAAGTGATTCATTGTGGATAAAAAATTAATCTGGTTTCTTTGGCAACTTATAAACAAGTAATCTAATAGTCTGAGATTTCAGTTTACCTCTGTGAATACAGACTTTCTGATTTGTGCTGAAAGCATTATAAATTTCAGGGATGCACATGCATTTCATTTCGTGTTTCTCAACTTGAAAAGTAACTGTTCCATAATTATCTTCTGCTATCTTTCCTCATTACTTAGACAAAACCAAGTAAAATCAAGAAACTTACAAACCTAGAGATCAATTACTATTTTGGGTAGAAAACAAAATTTAGAATTTAGATTGTGTGAGCGTGGTCCTCTTTCTCCCTTCTCAAGGGAAAGGGGCTAGTAGTACAAGCTAGGACTTTCTCAGTGCTTGGCCTCCAGATACATCATAATCTCTAAGAACTACTTAATCTTTAGCCCCCTCTGTCTACCCAGAAAAGATTATGTTCAGCCAGATGTATTATTAAAAAAACAGAACAAGTCAAAAACTTATGATATGTTAAAGGACCTATTCCAAATCTTTATTTTGCAGATGGTGATATTGAGGTTCTGAGAGTTTAAATGACTTTCTCAGCCACATAGGCAGTGAGTCATTAGAACTAGGCTTTAACCCGAGGTCCTGTAACTCTTTATCCTGTGTTTTTTCTATCACAAATCCGAACATGCCTGAGGAGCAGCATATGAACTGGAAAATGACTGCTGAGCTCATCTGGGCACACCGGAGACAGGCCTGTAAATGCTTAGTTAATTGGGTCACACAGCAATCAATTAAACAAGTCTTTGTTGACCTACTACATACCCAGAACTGTTGAAGCTGCTCCTGATAACTTTAGTTAATTTGTGTAAACCTATATTGAGAAAGAGAATATCTCCCTAGAATTACAAAAACTGAAAGTAGAAAGTTTGAGAGAAATGACAGACAAATCTGATGCTCAAGTATCTAACCAAAAGAAAGATTGTTTTATCATTGTTCTGGGCTGTAGCTTTCTAGCTAGGTTTAATTTGCTATAATTAATAAATAAAAAGAAGTCTCTATATAAAGATTTCCTGGACTTTGATGTCTACTCTGACCATCATACCTCTACCTCTTTGCCACTGGTAACCTGGAAGCTTGCTCTTGGGTCCCTCCAGTTCTGATAGGTGAGCTTTTACTTTATCTTGCCTGATCTCCTTCTCATACCACTTCCTGGCCCACTCCATGTCATGTAACATTCAGCCTCACTACCACCCCTCACCCCCTTTCTAGTTCTCTTTATTCGTTATCTTTACTCATTCCAGCCTAAGCTCTTTGAGAGCAGGATTTTTCTTGCTAATTAATAATTGTATCCCCAGTGCTTGGAACATAAGTGCTTAGAAAATACTTTATTATTTATCAATTGATACATCTGATCTATTGTTTGCCTTTGCTCTAAAGGTTTGAGATGGGTACCTTTTGTAGGCAAATATCCAAATTTTGAGGGGCGTTGTTTCACATTTCTAGTTGTAATACTTGGTTTTGACTCAGTGCCAGTTGTTTGAAGGTTCCACATGCCTGTGTGCCATTTAACTGGTCTGTTACTTCTAGTGGCTAATTGTTAATTAGATACATATTCTGGTCCATTTTTTTGTCAAAATATTAGTTATATGCTAGCATTCAAGACTTAATTTGGGCTGAGATCCAGAAAAAGGAAAGAACTATTAACAAATGTATTCATTTCTCTTGCTTGTGTTTCCATGTCAATTAAAAAATATTTGTTCCATTAAATTGAGTTTATTTGATTTATTTCTACCTATCAGTAAATATTTGAGATTGACATATCACACATTCTTCTAAGAAGTAGCACAAAATCTTATCTAGAGTGTAAAGACCTATAGTGTGGGTGTATGTTGCCAGCTATAAACAAGGCACTTGGTCACAAATACACCAACCTTCCCCTACTCAGTCTGTTTCTGGCTCGTTTCCTTATAAAATGTCTCTTGAATTTAATGACAGTCTGGTTGAGTATGTTCTGGAATAATCTTTGAAATGACCATATTTACAAAAATACAACCTGCATTCTAGAGTAAATTGGGGAAGACTGTAGTCCCATGAACTAGTTTCTACTCCTCAATCTCAGACAATGGATTTACAGGGTTAGATGTACTCTTAGCTATGTAATTTATTGGCAGTATAAAATAATAAAGAAACACACACAAATATTTAAACAAAGTCTAGTTGAAATGGGTGAGTCACTTCTATGTTCTAGGAAAAAAAGAAGCCACTGACTAGAATTCTTTTTGCCAACTGCTGGTTGGTAAAAAAGTTGGTATATAGTCTCGGCTTCAGTCCACTCCACTGCCCCATGTCCACCTTCCCTCCTTTTGCTCTTTGGTTGATACACTCATTTGTTTGTGCCTTGCTCCATCTCTCCACATCCACTTGTGAGGTCTCAAAACATGGGAGAGAGTCTTTTCTGTAAGGCCACTTGGAGCTCAAATACAAGCTGAGATCTCTTAAAAAAAAAAAAAAACAAAACACCGCAGTATTTTGTTTTCCCCCCAATTACATGTAAAACCAATTTTCAACATTTGTTTTTCAAAATTTTAAGTTCCAAATTTTTTTCCTCCTTCTTCCCCCTCCCCTCTCTCCCTGAGACGGTAAGCAATCTGATATAGGTTATACACGTGCAATCATGTAATACATATTTCCATATTAGTCATTTTGGGGAAGAGAACTTGAACCAAAATAGCAGTAACAAAGAAAGTGAATAAGTTCTCTTTAGAAAGTCTCTTAAGAGTCTATCTAGCCCAAAGAAGACTTGCTCTCCTAGCAAGTCCTCTAAGATTTTGGGATTCCACTTAAACGTAAGCATGAACATCCAAATTCTCCATGATCCTATTCAACAGGTAACATCATTATCAAATGCCTTTTTTAACTTGGATCTCAGCAACTTTAGGGTTTGTTGGGGGTTTTCTTTGGTTGTTTAGTCGTGCCTCACTCTTCATGACCCCATTTGAGGTTTTCTTGGCAAAGATTCTGGACTAGTTTGCCCTTTCCTTCTCCAGCTCATTTTACAGATGAGGATACTGAGGCAAATAGGGTTAACTGACTTGCCCAAGGTCACACAGCTAGTAAGCTTCTGAGGTCAGATTTGAACTCAAAAAGATGAACTCAAAAAGACTCCAGACCCAGCACTCTATCCATTGGGACAACTTTAGGCTACATAGAGATAATAAATGATTATCCTGTGACTTTATCAGTGGACCTATTTTCTCAACCAACACACATTACAACCTCACCACCACATCTTGGTAAATGAATCGCAATAACCAGAATATTTCATCTCCTGATGGCTAACCTTCTAGAGATGAATCATTCTGAACTTACTTAGGCTGATCCTCAGACAACAGATTTACATTCTGCCACTGTCTATGTAGTCTAGGCCGTGATAGTTTAGAGGGACCTATCAGACTGTGTTATGGAGTGCCAGAACTCTAATTCACTAGTCTAGCTTTGATTACTTCCATTTCAAAATGATGCATCAGAGTGGGACTTCAGTGGAGTATTCTTAAGACATATAAATATATATTTAATTATAAATATGCTCAGATACTCATGAGTCTGTGATCTCATCAATTTGGCACTTCTCTCCAGTGATGCAAATTGTAAATCATTCTTGCTTATCCTGTTCAGATCCTGTCTATGTCCTCATATAGATTAGATATAACTTCAGCCAACATGCTGGAGGTTTTTTTCCTTTTCCCCTGCTATTCTGGAAATACCAGCGTAACACTCTGGCCCTTTATTCATAAACCCTCATCTTTACCATGAGACTGGCCTATTTTTTTCTTATTATTATGCATTTCCATTAGGATATCCTTTATTCCTTTTCTTCTCTGAAATTCTTTATAGGTTTTTTTGTTACAGTCTGCTCACACCCACCAATCAAATCAACAAGCATTTTTAAATGCTAAGTGTGTTACAGGTTTTGTGTACCTGTGTATACTGCTTCTATGTTATGTTCATTTTTAATTCTTTGGAGAGTGTTGTATTACATGTATCCTCGCCAGACAGCAGCGCCGGTGGAATGTTCATTTAAAAAGGAAGGACCTTTGTTTCCATGGGGAGGTGGGGTTATTAAAGAAGCTTTGCAATTTCCAGTGGCTATCCGTTCATTCTGCTCTCTTCCTTTTCAGGGCTTACCTCATCCATCCAAATGCATGTAATAATTTGAGTGATAGATATCCTTTGTCCACTTGGTTTTAAATGTGTGGCTAGTCAGGCCAAACTCTTCTGAGTGGTTCTATAGATCTCTTCCAGGAGGCTCTGTAATGATCCAGGCCTTGCTGTAAGCAGCATGATGTCACCCACAAACAGGAGGAGCTCAGTATCCACAGAGAAACCATTTTCAACCTGTCTTCATTGCTGAAATCTCCTCTGTCACTGTAGTGAACACCTTTCGCAGTCTTCCCTGCTTTATGCCTCGCCTAATGTTTATGAACAGATGACCATTAGATATGGTTATATCTGTAAGGTCTCTTAAGGCATTTTAAAGATAAAATTTCATTGACAGATTTTTTTTTATGTCACCAGAATTTCTCCTAGTATCCCTCCACTTCCTTTACCAGAGACCTATCTCATGTAACAAATAATATTTTTTATTTATTTTTAAAAATATTTATTTCTAACATTCATTTTTTTAAAAAAAAAATTTGAGTTCCAAATTCTTTCCCTCCTTGCCTTCTACCACCCATTGAAAAGGCAAGGAATAATATACCCATTATACAGGTGAAGCCATTCAGAACATTAAATAACATTTTTTAAAGACACAGAGATAAAAACTGAGTAAAACCAATCCATACACTGAAAAATATGCAGTGTGTCATGCCTGCTTTTAATTGTTTTGTGATTTTGTCTTTCAGTTTACATTGTTATCGTTTCGAATGTTGTTTTTTCTTAGGTCTGGTTACTTCACTCTGCATCAGATTGTATAAATTTTTCCATACTTCTCTTTATTCATTATTCATTTGAGAGAAATGATTATTATTATTTTTATTTTTTCATATTTTATTATTTAATATTTTAATTTTCAACATTGATTTCCATAAGATTTTGAGTTACAAATTTTCTCCCCATTTCTACCCTCCCTCCACCCCAAGATGGCACATAGTCTGATTGCCCTGTTCCCCAGTCAGCCCTTCTTTCCGTCACCCCCCCCATCCCCTTTCCTCTTACTTCCTAGTAGGGCAACATAGTGTTCTATGCTCCATTCCCTATATATTTTATTTCCCTGTAGCATGCAAAAACAACTTTTTTTGAGAATCTGCTTTTAAAGCTTTGAGTTCCAAATTCTCTCCCCTCTTCTCTTCCCACCCACCCTCCCTAAGAAGGTAAGCTATTCAACATAGGCCACACATGTATCATTATGTAAAACACTTCCACAAACGTCATGTTGTGAAAGACTAACTATATTTCCTTCCTTCCTGTCCCCCTTTATTCAGTTTTTTCCCTTGTCCCTATCCCTTTTCAAAAGTGTTTGCTTTTGATTACCTCCTCTTCTTATCTGCCCTCCCTTCTATCATCCCCCCCTTTTGTCCCTTTCTCCCCTACTTTTCCTGTGGGGTAAGATACCCAATTGAGTGTGTATGTTATTCCCTCCTCAAGTCAAATCCTATGAGAGCAAGATTGAGAAATGATTATTATTATTGACCAATAATTTGGGGAGCTCCAGAGTTCTCCCCTTCTTCTAAAGGCCTGATTTAAAAAAGTTCAGTCTCTCGAAGGACATTGCTGATAATGTACCCTGGTGGAGCAGCCATTGTGTTCTGCTCAGGCTTGGGTGGGGCATATATTCTTTGAATAGATTGCTCTAGGCTGGGGGGTGGCCTGGGTATGAAGATAAGTCTCTCTGAGAGTGACTGGGTGACATGATGTCACTCTTAGCCTGTCAGTGAACACCTCCTCTTAGAAAGGTACATAAACTATGAGCCTGCCGCCATAATTGTCTTTGGTCTAAAAGAGATGGCCAAATGGCCATCCTTTTATTATTAATGTGCTGGTCTTAATAAATAAAAATATTAAATTACCCAGAAACCATGTCTCTTGAACATTTTTAGTCATTACATGTTATTGCAGAACAGTAAGATTCAATTCAGGAAACATCTATAAAATGCCTGCTGTGCTGCTATAAAATGCCGGCAGGAACAGTGAAGATACAAAAAGAGGCAAACCACAGTCCCTGCCCTCAAAGAGTTTACAATAATATTCTGTTGCATTCACATACCACGATTTATTAAGCCATTTCCCAATCACTGAGCATCTCCTTTGCTTCCAATTCATTGTTAACTACAAAAAGCGTTTATATATACATGCACATACACACACACATACATACATACATACATACATACATACATACATACATACACACATACACACACACAGACATATTAGGTGTATATGGGAACTTTTGGAAAAGGTTTTAAGCAATGTTTTATGCTACTGAGTCAAATACTTTTTCATAGTCAGAAAACATGAACACAGCCGAATTTTACATTCTCTAAATTCTTCAATCATTTGTGAAATGATAAAGATATGGCGTGTTGTTAAATATTGCTTGTGAAAACCTGATTCTGTTCCATAGCAATAGCCTCATCAAGGATGAGAAAAATTGATAACTTATATAAAGATTTTAGCTTAGGCGTATAGGTTGGTAATTGATGTTTTCTTAGTCACCTTGTTTAATATTAATAAGAGCCAGGATTTTTTCCAGACCATTTTCTTTCCTTCATGTGTCTCACAAATCAGTTTCCTTATGCTCTCATCATTCTATCTTGTCCAGAACAGATTCCCTCAATATGTAATGGGGCCAGTCTGCTTTCTTTTGCCATTTTTAGTGCTTTTTGCTCCCCATAAGTACACCCAGAACTTTCATTTTAGTGTCCAGATGTGGCATTTCAACTATACCTGATGGTGAAATCAGTTTGTGATAGTCATATTTACAGATATTTCACATTTCAGTTCTATTTGTTGCCATCCTGTTTCATCTTAAAATTCCCTACTTGGGAAGTAAATCAAATGTGTGCTGACTTAGGTAACAAGTGTCTGACATAGGATCCACTTTTAATCTTATTGTGACACCTCTTCAAACCACAGCAGTAAAGTGTCTATATAAAATGATCATATTCTCTGTATTTAGTTTCCTGTGCCTTTTTACCATTTCTCACTGATGATTATTTGCTTAAATAGTACAATACCAAGCTGTTTCAGTGGTATGTCGTGTCTCTTCTTCATCATTATTCTTCATCCTTCCTGTTTGGTCATTCTGATCTTTATGGGATGAGTCAATAGTTTTACCACAATATCAAGACTTTTTCCTCTTCGTTAAAATGAAAGCTGTTTCAATTTGGTGATATAATTTGGCATGCTCTCTGTCTACATCTACCAATTCTTTTCTTAACAAGAGTGTTGGGGGCAGCTTGGTGGCACAGTGAGTAGAGCGTCGGCCCTGGAGTCAGGAGGACCTGAGTTCATAATCCCACCTCACACACTTGACATACTTACTGGCTGTTGTGACCTTGGGCAAGTCAATTAACCCCAATTGCCCTGTCCTCCCTCCCTGCCCCAAAAAAGAAAGTGTTCGTGACATGACAACTTCTGTTTGACCTCTCATATTCCTTTTTCCTAAACCATGCCCTCCTCCATGTTTCTCACTATTCGCATCCTTGTCCACTTTACTTGAAGGTACATGGTATCAGAGGGTAGAGGCACTTTGTTGATTTAATTTGGAGAGTGTTGACTATTTCTGTGTAGGATTCCTTTACCTCTTCATCCTCAGCAACTGATGTTGGTACATAAGCTGCAGTTATTTTCATGGTGAGCTTTTTTTGCAGATATTTATCATCACTACTCTAATACCAGATGACCAAATATCCCATGGGGGGAAAAATGTTTCTTGTTGACTTGGGACAAATAATAAAATCCGTTCCTCCAATTTGGCCTCCTATTTCGTTCCAGCATCCTTTTCTTCTTCTGTTTTCATTTATAACAAGAATATCAGTATTTCTGTGATTCTTTTCCAGTAACATGTCATCAGACAAGAATTTCACATTTAAGAGTACCAATAAATAGTCCAATTAAAATTTGTTGTAATGATTTAGAAACTGTGTTGAATCTTAACTTCTTTGCCTTCTTTCCTGACATTTGGCAATAATCATTGCATAAGGGGAAGGAAGCAACCCTATTTTGTATTTTGCATTGTTTCTAGGATTGCTGTTGTCTCAAAAAAAAAATTCATCACCAAGTGACCACAGTTGAGGAACTTCTCTGTACTTTGCTGGGTTGTTCTGAAAGCCAACTCTGTTGGTGGGATCATATTGGAAGTCTTTGCAACTTCATAGAATCTTCCAGAAGTCAGATTCTGCTGGCATAGCTTGTAAGAAACCAAGGTAACCTCCACACCATGATGAATCACCAGAGTAGGATTTTGTGGGGGCATTACTTATACTATAAATGTATATATGCAAATAATTATTTTATGACTATGTAAATGAATTTGCCAATAGCTATTTATCACAAAAAGTGCTTTGAAAACATTAAAGCATTATGTAAATGTTGGCTAGGAATCATTATCATTGTTGCTTATCGACATTCACCCAAGTTGGGTCTTTGGGCCTAAAGTGTATATAGTTGTGTCTTATTTGCCATATCAGTCATATTGCCTTAGAATGCTCCCATCTAAAGGGGAGGAATATATGTTCTTTCAGTAGTCTCAAACTAACTGTACTGACTTCCTATACAATGACAACTACTTTCCTTAATATTCTATCCTTTAATAGATGTAATATTTCATCTTTATCGTTGGAAGCTCTTTCCTAAAATCTGATCTACTAATTCTTTCTTGGTATTTAGTTTTGAAGGACGTTGATTTCAAACCATACCTGAACAGGAATCCTCTTTATAATAGTCTCAGTAAATGGTCATTCCAGCCACTGCACGAAGTCAGCTTATGTTCAGGTAGTGTCTATTCCAATGAAATCTCAGGTCCAGTCAGTAACCTGCGGTTTTCTTAGGAAAATTATGTTTTGTTCAAAAGAGCTTGTATGAGAAGCACTGAGAACAGTGTAGGATTAATTATATTGGTTTGTAGTTTTTTTTTTTTTTTCATTTTTGAGACTGGGTCTCTTTATCTCACCCAAGCTGAAAGTGTATCCTGGGACCAGCCTCACTATTGACTAATGTGGAAGTTTTGACATGTTTCTTTCTTGACCTGAGCCGGTTTGCCCCTCCTTAGCTATCCTTGCGACCCCTCCCATTCTAAAGGGGCCACCACATTGATGCCGGACTTAGTTTGGATTTCTTATCAGCTTTGGCCTTCTTGCAGGTCAGAACTCCCAAACTCAAGTAATCCACCAGGGATTATAGGCATATACCACAACACCTGGCTCTGCAAAAATTTATTAAAAAGACACATATAGCATATGGAAGTGAGCAGAGAACTAAGGTGAATTCAGAAGAGTGGCATTATTTTATAAGAATGTTGTCTGGAATGCTAATAATATATGAAATGATCTGAGGGTGGAGATACATGCTAAAGATAGCAGGTTTTTTGTTTACTTATTTTGTTTTAAAGGTATTGAGGTCAAGAGGAAAAACAGAGAAACTTTAGGACTGTGAATTGAAGGTGGATGGAGCAGACAATTCAGGGAAAAAAACATATGTTCTTTTGTTCCATCTACTAAAAAGAGAATGATCTTTTAATGGGAAGAATAGAAAACAAGCAATAATAACTAGCATCTGGCTAGTACATTAACATTTTATATGTTATCTCATTTTATCATCAGAAGAACTGTATGAGGTAGTTGATATTGTTGTCCTCATTCTACAGAGAAGGAAATTGAGGCAGAGGGAAGTTAAAGGGACTTGGCCAGAGTCACACAGCTAGCAAGTGTCTGACATAGGATCCAACTCAGCCCTTCCCGACTTCCAGGTTTAGTACTCTATCTTTATGTCAGTTCATCACATATAATTATAAATCTTCCTCTCCTTTAAAGAAAAAAAACCAAGTAACACAGTTTAACAGAATCATTAGGTATGGGGATTGTGACTGATAGACCATGTAACATTCAGTATTTTTAGCTTGCCCTTTCTTAATAGAGAAGAAAGAAGGTAGTATATTTTTATGTGAGTCATCTGGAAACAAATTAATCATTTTATTTCATTCGAATTGTTCTCTTATGGTGTTATCTTCATTTTCATTTCACAACCATTTTTGTATTTTGTTCTCCAGGAGCTGCCTTCTCCCTTTCTTAATTCACATCTTCTCATGTTTCTCTGAATTCCCATAATCATTTCCCCTTATGGTGCTGTGGTCAGGGTGGTACTTATTTTATATAGGTGGAGCTGGTCCTTTAATGAGGCGGGGAGATCTTTTGGCTTCCTTGCTGCCTGAGTCATAGTGGGCCTCGTCTTTGGGGAGTTGCTATCTGAGGTTTTGGCAGAATTCCCATAACCCTGTAGGGAGGATGCCTTTCTGACTGAGCATCTTCATATTGCCGTGGTGAATGTGAAGGCGGAGGGGGAATAAATAGTGTTTTATCTGAATTAATGTCCTTTTAAACTTTAGGAATTACATTCTTCTTAATATAAGTAAAATGATTTTTTATGGCATTTCGTGACCCATAGGTGCTTCGCCGCATTCTAATCTCAACTCTAAATCATTGGTTTGGTCTGGTTGAACTCTCAGCCAGGATACGATAACATTCATATGTCACAATTTGTTCAGCCATTCCCCAACCAATAGGCATATATTTTCTCTGTAATATTTTGTCACTAGGAAAAGTGGTATTATGAATACATATTTTATTATATATTGAGCCTTTCCATCAGTGATCTTACTGGATATAAACCCAGTAGTGGGATTGATGGTTCAAAGGGTACAAGTAATTGGGAAACTTTTCTTGTACAGTTACAAATTATCTTCTAGAATAGTAAGACCAATTTATGGTTCATATACCCATCTTCCCACAGATCCTCCAGGATAGAGAACTTCCATCTTTTTCTACCTTTGCTAATTCAATGAATGTGAAAGGACAGCTGAATGTTTTTTAATTTGTTTTTCTTATTAGTGTTACCTGCATTTTTCATATGGCTATTGACATTTTACATTTCTTCTTTAGAAAGCTGTTTATTTTGGTCTTTGCTCATTTATCTCTTGGAGAGTGATTCTTAATCTTGCATATGTGTGCCCATTCCCTATAGGTTTTGGATATAGGTCTTCAAAATATAGCCCTGTGAGCTTGACTTTAATTTCTTGGCAAGATTCTTATTTGTTTATTAAAAGGATGGTTTATAAGCTTTTAAAAAATGTGACAATGATCGTTAATAACTTTGTCTGAGACTAGTCATGCCATATTAATCTCATTTCCATTTTTGGCAGGTTTGCTAGTTAATGGGAAAGCTAAATCAGACCCGAATTTCAGCAAAGCATTCCTCAAAGTAGTATCTCGTTCTGTATCTCTGGACAAAATAGAGAGAGGTGTTAGGTAGATGAGCTGGACCCAAAAATTAAGTCAGTGAAGAAACTGAAATAATTTGTGTTCTGTAGTGGAGCACCCTAGAATTTGTCCCTGTTTCTCTATTCTGTTTGACATTTTTGCCAGTGGATTAAATGAAGGGATGAATGAAATAGGGTCATAGATGTGAGAGGAAGCTTAGAAGCATCTACTCACGTTCTCTCATTTTATGGAGGAACTAACACCACCTCAAGTTAAGTAATTTATCAGAGGTCATACAGGTAGGCAATAAGTGACAGCCATGTTTTGAAACCAGGTGTTCTGAGCTCAAATCCAGCTCCCTTTCTACCTTAATTCCAGCTTAACTTTGCAGCTTAACATTTTTTTACATCATAAAATATATCTAAAAATACTCCCTTATATTTGTATCCCTTTTGTTAGATATACATTATACTCAAACTGGGCTCTAAGGTATTCCTTATACTCAGTATTTGAACTCCAGACTGCATTTTTCTGTGCCCCCCACACTTGCAGTGCATTCTTGGTTATACCACATCTGGGGTGTTGTGTTCATTCCCGGTTACAGTTTAGGAAAGACATTCGCAATCTGGAATACAACTAGGATGATAACCAAGATGGGGGAAGAAACTACGCTTTGCCAGAATTTTTTAAAAGACCTGCAGGTTTTTAGTCTGGAAAACGAAAGACTTAGGCAAGATATGATAGCTGTTTTCAACATATGAAGGGTTCATCTCAGAAAGATAATTATGTGTGTTTTGCTTGCAACTAAAGGGCACAACTAGGAATAATGGGTCAAAGTTGCAGAAAGGCAGATTTTAGCTCAATTTAAGGGAAAATGTTGTATATAGAAATGAAATGGGCTGCCTCAAGGGGTAATAGTTGGTCTCCCGCCTATGGAGGTTTTAACTGGAGGTTGGGTGATGATGTCAGTGATGTGCAAAGCTTTTTCAACTTTTCCTGCTTGCTACCCAACACCCTTCAGTGCTTCTTAAACTGCGGGTATGGGATCTTGACCCACAGTTTAAGAAGCACTGATGTAGAGGACTATCTTTGCAGCTCTGAGTTTTGGGGTAGGTGCTCTCCTAGATACCTCCCAACTCCAGGATTCTGCGATACCGATGCCCCACTGTATGCGCAGAACACGGTACTAGGTATGGGAGCTACAAAGATCAAATCAGAAACAGCTTTTTCTTTTGGAAAGCTTTATCATCTACTAGGAGGAAGGTGAACATTTATGCAAAAGCGTAAACAAAGTACGTGGGATGCACATTAGAATCAGAGGTTGTACTGTACTGATTAGTATATATTTCAGTCATTCCTTTTTTCCCCTCTAATATTTGAATAATTTCCTGAAAGTTTGCTTAGCTAGGTACCTCTACAGAATTAGGATTTTGACTTATATGTTCAGAGAGCTTGAGAGCTAGGAAATGAGGCATCTCTCTCTCTCATCTTCAGCTACTGTCAGAATGTGATGAAAGGTTAATGATTTTCAGACTGAACTTGAATTCACATATTATGTGTGCTCACACACATCCACATACTGCCTCTTCAACTGCACAATACTGCAATCCATTTCCTCACCACAGAAAAACAGCTTCCCCGCCCCCCCAGTATTGAATAATCTGCAGTCTGCAAAATGGATTACTTCTTCACCCTGACCCCAACTTATATGTGGTTTTAAATTAGTTGCAAAATATAACTGTCCTTACTTAACACAGTGGAATAAGACTCTTGTTAAAACTGGTACCTAAATACAAGCTAATATTTGATCCAGCTTTCATCAGTGAAATCAATTCACTTATCTATTAATTAAAGATGAATGATCTGCCAGTACTTACCCAGTAATAGCTGTAAGTCAATATTCATTCATTCTTAAAGTGTTAAAAAAAGAATTCATCCTTAAAATTTAGTGCACCAGGAATCAATTTATCCGCATGAAGGCAAATTTAGTGTTCCTACGATAACAAAGTATTTGTTGCTTAAAAGTCTAGTTATGTTCCTTGGGTATTTTTGAAGTACCTGGTGAGTGAGGAGTCTTCCTTCTTGTTGCTCATGTGAACCCTATGTAATAAAATCCTTAACATTTCAGGAGTCATATATATGACCCATCAAATGTCTAAATTAAATGTAAAGAAAATTATCTTTAAAATGCTCAAGGATCTATAAAATAGATTTATTGTGTGAAAGCACAGTCTTATTAAATTGGAAAAACTAGGTGATAGTGAGCAGTTTCAAATTGCTGTTTAAAAAATGTTATATACCTAAGTTTGTTAGAATGCTTTAAAGTGGGGCAAATTTTTTTCATGTGTCTATATGTCTCAGTTGTCTCATGAACATAGACCATATTCTCAAGAGCCCTCTGGCTATATTTGAATTTTAAAACTGGAACCTTAGAGATCATCTAATCTAATAGGTAAAACATGAAGAGAATAAGACTCCTCCAAAGTTACATGGTTACCAACAGAGCCAGGCCTGGAAACCGGGTATCTAGACTCCCAGTCCATTGCTCTGTACACTCTTTAAGTAAATAAACACATAAAATGTGCTGACATTGCTTCATGAAAATGATAAATTTGTACTCAATTCAAACTTGCCACCCTTTATCATTCTGTAATAACGGGGCAACATTATTTGTTGTCGTTCAGTCGTTTTTCAGTCATATCTGACTCTTCATGACCCCATTTGGGATTTTCTTGGTAAAGATACTGGTGTGGTTTGTTATTTCCTTCTCCCGCTCATTTTCCAGATAAGGAAACTGAGGCAGAGTTAAGTGACTTGCCCAAGGTCACACAGCTAGTAAGCGTCTGAGGCCGGATTTGAACTCAGGAAGATGAGTCTTCCCGAATCCAGGCCTAATACTGTTATCTGCTGGGCCACTAAGTTGCCCCATAGGATACCATAAAAAATTTATCTTTCTTCAGATCATCTCCCTTTGTCATTTGAATGAATTTATAATACATAGAACGCTGTGCTAGATACTAAAGATACAAAGATAAAAATGAAATGAGATAAAAAAAGGGTATTTCCTGCCCTGAAGGAGTTTCCATTCTATTCAAGGATACAACATATGGGCGTATATATGTGTGTGTGTATATGTACGCATGCACATGTATGTGTGTGTGTGTATATATCTGTATATATAAAAGTAGGCGTATGGTAATTTTAGGAGGGGGCAGGCACCAACAACTAGAGAGATACCAGAAGACTTCCTCTGGAGGGTGATATATGAGTGGAACTTTGAAGGAAGGTAATGATTCTAAGGGGAAGAGAAGAGGGGGGAGTGCATTCCCTGCATGGGGGAATGAACAGCCTAGGGAAGAAAACTATGAGTTGGAATGCCAAGGTCATGGAATTAGTAAGTAAGCCAGTTTGTGATAAAGAGTATGTGAAAGGAAGAAAACTCAAATAAATATGGAAAGGTAGACGGGAGTCATATTGTAAAGGACTTTAAAGGCTGAGGAGTTTGTGTTTATGCTGCAGGTAAGAGAGAGCCATTGAAGGTTATTGAGGGGATGCAGTTCTGTGATTAGACTTGTGTCTTAGGAAGGCCATGTTGGCAGTTGTGTGGGGAATTATAAAGGGAAGCATGGAGATCAGTTAGGATGCTATTACAGTAGGCCAGATGAGAGGCAATGAGGACCTGAACTCAGATGAAGCCTTCAGTGTTTAACCTGTTAAATGCACAGTGGCAGTTTTAGTTCTCTGTCCTTTGCCCTTAGGTTTCTGTATTTAGGTAATTTTTTTTCCATTTGTTGCAGCTTTACGTGCTGTACTCAGGAACACTTGTCTCTTAGAGCGAACAAAGAGTAGTCTGAGAGCTATGTAGCTACACCCCAGTGGAATATAGGAAATTGAGGTTGTGGTTCATGGTGTAATCTTAGGCTTTTCAGGTTTGGAGGACATTTCATTCTCATGGTCAGAGACCTTTAATGACCTAGTATGTGTTTTATATCTGCCACCTCTGGGAACTACCTTAAAATCACAGATTCATCCAATCTGATTAGGAGGACATAGCCTTTAACTATTCTTTCTAATTCCTGACCTTCCTTGCCAATACTTTGTGTGGAAAACACACACACACACACACACACACACACACACACACACACACACACACACCATTTGCTTTCTCCAACACATTCTTCTACCCATCTGTGAATAAATTTTTAAAGGGACTGGTCTAGACTTGGGACTTTATCTTCCATTTTGGGGGGCGGGGAATGGAGGGAGATAAGAAGTGAGGGCGACCAGATGTGATTTAATTGGTATGCAGAACTCCCAATGTGGAAACATTCTCTCCTCCCTTCCACCAGTGCAGATCAGGGATTCTTAGATGATTTATAGTCTTTCCTGACCCAATTGGGGATAAGGACCTTGGCCTTGGTCAAGCAGTTATATGTCGGAACTAGGACATGAACTCTGTCTCGAAGGCCACCTCACCATACCCATGTTTCCTTGTATGTGAGGTGACCTTCAAGCTGCCTTCTAAGTCTAGGATCTGATGAGTAGTATTTGTTGTATATAGAAGACAAGGGTCTGTGTCATTGTAGTTATTATGTATCATTTAGGGACCTAGATTTAGAACTCAAAGGACCTTTAGATCAGCTAGTTCAGCCGTCTCCGCAGTTGAGTTTCCAGCCCACCTGTGGGGGGACTCTTAACTAAGTATGTAGTCAACAAATTCAAGGGTAAGAGGATTAGTGTTATACCACCATTCTTAAGAGAACCAATCTTGGGACTTTTCTCCAACTCAACCACAAGTACCTTTCATCTCTTGTGACCCAACTTTAGCTTACTCTCTCTGGTGCTGCCATTGTGCCAACCTCCTCCTTAGGGCAGTTATAGCCTAACCAGAGCTTAGAAAACCATAGTGACAGATACACAAGTACCATTAGGAAAATCTACCTTCTCCCTGCCCCCTAGATGCTCTATGGTTGTGGTAGGCACACTTTGGGCAGTGATCGATGAGTAAGAAATACTTACCTTATTCCTGACCCATCTCCACACCCTGCTGCCTCTGCCAGCTGGGTTAGAGAATGAGCAGTTATTTATTTTCACTGCAGATTTTATTATATTATTGCCCCCAAAAACCCACCTCTCTAATAAACCTGCCAGTCAGTTTCTGTCGAAGGCAATACCATTCTCCCAGTACTCTAGGTTCACCCTTGATAAATGCTTGTTAACTGATAACCTGCAAAAGCGCAATTTAAAATACTCAAACATGAATAGTAAATTAGAGGAATGAATTTATATTGAAAACTTTCTGCTCAGAGTTCTTTTTGGGCATTGTGTATTATGAATATATTTATAAATATTATTTGGAAAATCTGCTATGCAGTTACTGTTATGAACTTTGATTGTATTTTGTGTATCTTCCAATTTACATTTATCCAAAGAAAGAAATTCACCGAAAAGGTAAATAGGGCTAGTTATATAGATCAAATTAACTGGAAAATTAATTACTAACAATTATTATTTGCAAGCCTGCCCTATCACACAGGGCATACACAAGGCATGCACAAAATGTTGAAGCATATTCATTGCTTTTCCCAAAAAAAGATTAATAATGATATCTTGGTATAAGCAAAAGCACTTTTGCACTGTTAATCAATACAGAATTTTTAAAATTGCTTATTTCATTTCTCCTGTCCTTTAAAACTTTATATTTTTATAAGGTTTTTCAGTTTATGCCTTATTATACTAGTACATGCATATCATTGTAAATAAGCATACATATGTTGTGCATGGATATTCAAACTTTTTTATAATTAGGGGTGCATATTCAGACAACTTTGGAAATCACTGATCTAATCCCAACTCCTCATTTCATAAATGAAGGAATTGGGAGTCCCGAGGAGAAGTGATTTGTCCTTAAGTATCTTACGTGCTTTTTTTTAACTATCATGATTCGTCCTTTTTCCATGAAAATTTAAACTGGACTAGGATTTCATTCTCATGGTCAGAGACCTTTATCGACCTTTTTCAGATTAAAAGGAAGATGTCCACCAAAAGAGTGATGTTTTCAAGCCTTTGTAACCCAGCCACTCTCTAAACTTCTCTCTCTCACCTCCTTTTTAAACCTATTTTGTCTTTACATCTTCTCTTCCTCATGAATCTTCTTACATCAACTAGACAATTGAGTTGAGACAGACTTATTGGATTCTTTTCCATGTATCTCTGGTTGCGCTGTGCTATCTGTCTGGAATGCCCTTCTCCCATTTCCCCATCTCATTGAAAAGTACTCCTTCAAGAGCTGGATCAAGCCTTCCTTTCTCTGTGATTTCTTCCCTGATCAGCCCAATACATTAGTAGATCCTGCTATCCTTTGTAGAGGACACTCCATCTAGTAAACTCTGTGACTTTGAACTGGAATACTAAAAGCAAGGAGGGTCTGAGTTCTAATTCTGTTTCAGAAGTTAACTGCTTGACTTAGGAAAAGGTATTGGGACTCTCAATTTCCTTATCTGTAAAATGGGTATGATAATACCTGCTTAACAGGTTTATTGTGAGGATTGCATGAGATAATATGTGTTTTTGCAAACATTAAAGTGCTATATAAGTAATACTCTCTTTTTATGTGTTAATATCCCCTATTGTACTGCTAATGATGATGATAACTCCCCTTGTGCTGCGCTTTATAGACTACAAATTTCTTCTTGACAACAGCTGTGGGAGGTAGTTAGCATTGGGTTATCTTCATTTTATAAATGAGGAAACCTTTTTAGAACTAAGGCTTAAGTGACTTGGCTCCAGTCATGCTGCTAATAAGCACTACAACCTGGACTTGAAACCAGTCTTCAGATTCCAAGGCCACTGAACCTCTTCCCATCTAGATTATAACCTCTTTAAGGGTAATTACCAGCACCACCATCATCATCATGGCTGGGCAGACTCCCTCAAGCGATAGACCTTGAATGATTTGTCTCCAAAATAGCTATTTAAAAAATTAAATTGAGGGTAAAATTCTTATTATACAAATTTGCCTTATTTTCGAAGCCTTTGTTTTAGTGAGAAACTGAAGTTTATTTAAATTATTGTTTCCTAGGCAGTATGAAAAGTTATTATATTATTTATTCACTTAGTCATTCAACAACCAGTCATTAACCACCTATTATATGCAAAGCACTGAGAAATCCTCCTTAATTATATATTAACTACAAAAGGGGAAGAAGACTATATTCTTAAATGGGATTTGTTTAGGAATAATTAAATAATAATTTATTTCCTCCCGCGTAGAGATCTCGTTTATGCCAGTGGTAAATACATAATGATGTAGATTGAGAATTATATAAAGCGATGCAGAAGAAAATTGAGATGCTTTGGAAGTTTTTTGGTGTGTTCTGAAACAGAAAAATTAGGAAGAAAAATTCTTTTGTTGGCAGAAGTGATAATGAGGATTATTTACTTAAATGGAAAAACTTTGATCACCACTTGAGCTTTTATAGAATTTTACTTTTCAAAGAATCTGTTACTGTTCGTTTTAACTGTTGTTTTTGCCCAATTTATTAGTACTGAATGCAGATATAGAGCTTTCAAAATTAATTTTCCATTGATTAGAAATATATTAATAAAGGTAGGTTCATCAGTCTCTTATAAATTTGGCAATAAATATAAGCAGTTCGTGTTTGTATTTATCTTTGAAGTTTCAGTATGTGTGAATGAAATATTTATATAAAATTATGGATCAAAAACAAGGAAAGACAATTTTGAACATGTGTGACAAAGGCCATATTTGTGTGATAGCAATGTAAATACTCAAATCGATCAACTGGGTATTTTTAAGAGCAGTGAAACCAATGTGACTAATTTATTTTTGTCTGGATTAATTGCTTTCCTTGCCATTGTGTGAATAACACATCTGGTAAGATATCAATGCTGATCGATCTACTGTATTCAATATAGGGATTCTGTAATTCCTAAACACAATGTGTAGATTAGCAGAATTCAAAATCATAACATCTTTCTCTATGACCATTGTTTTATATCCTTTCTCTTACCCCATCCTCAGTCCCCGTAAAGGCATTCTTAGAGAATTCTAGTGCATTTTGTGTGGGCCTGTATGATTCCCTCCTCTCCTCCACATTCCTTTGGAGGGGAAGAATCTGATTCCTTAAGTTTTCTAAGACTAGGGTAAGTCTTTCAGGTAAATGAAGGAAAAATATCTGTCACATTTGAATACAGGGTATTCCAAAAGTTTTAGTGAAGTTAAAATTTTAATCTATTAAAGCTTTTGGGGAACCCTGTGTTTTCTAGAGGATAGAGATGCATATTGATAACATTGATAATATATGATAATTAATATCACAGAAGAAATATGCCTAGGCTGCTTCATCCTATTAAATTATAATAGTGTGAATTGGTTCTGCAAATGGGAATTGATCCAGGGAGACCTCAAGAGTAGGACTACCAAGAAATTTAATTGTATTAGGAAAGTACTTTAGAATGATGGATAAAATTAGAACTCTTTGGATTGCCTGCCAGTGATGTCATACTTGTTGTAATTGTGCACTTTAGTAATATCCATATTAGGACAAGTTAGAGACAAACAGAGCAGTGTGGCGAGCCATTGACTGCTCGGGAACAAAAGCAGTAAAGCCTTCCCACTGGTGCCATGAAAATGTTTCACAGCAACTAGAATAGAGCATGTATCTGTGCATGTATGTGTGTTGGAAAGAAATATTCCTAAAGCAGATATGAAGTATGCAATGCAAAAGGAGCAATGCTTTCTATGTTTAGCAGCGCAGGGGAGGTGCATTCTTTATCTATACATTGTTTGATTTTGTTTGTTCTCTTTTCATTGGAAGATATTATAGTGAGCCATGAATAATAGAAAGCCTGACCTGTGTTAACTTTTCCACAGTGGCTACATGTACACATTTTTTCCTGTTGCCCAGCTTCATTATGTATTAATTACCTAGACATAATCCTTTTGTACTAATAACCGGCCTTTATATAACACTTTAATTTTGATATTATCATTATTAGAATATGTTAGGTAGGGTTCACAGAGATTTTTTAAATATGTGATTTCATTTTATCCCCACAATAATTTGTTAAAGCAGGTACCTAAGACATAATTATTTCCATTTTGCAGGAAACTAACATGCTGAGAGGCATGTGGTGTGACCATATTCACATTTCTAATAAGTAGTGTGTGTGTGTGCGCGCACGCGTGTGCGTGTGTGCGCACTCACGAGATGAAAAGTAATCAACCCCGAGCCTTTCCATACCCATAAGTCCATTATGATTTCCATTACCACACTGCCCTGTTTCTCAGTATACTTCTGCTTCTGCCCCCTGAGTACTAGAACATGACAACCCTTCAAACAGAATTATCAATACCTAGCCTTTGTTGTTCTCCAAGCCAAACTTGGTGCCACCTCCTTCGACCAAACTTCATATGGCCTTTTCTTAAGCCTTTCAACGTCCTAGTAGCCCTGCTTCAGAGACTCTCTTGCCTTTCAGTCTCTTTCCTAAAATGTGGCTCTCAGAATTAAACACAGTGTTCAGATCAAATCAGTAAGAATTTGTTAAGCCCTTACTATATGTCAGGCCTTGTCATAAACGCTGGGGATCCCCCCCCCAAAAAAAACAGAGGCAGAAATGGCCCCTGCCCTCAAGGAACTCACATTCTTATGGAGGAAGCAACATTCAGATAATCGTGTCCACATAAGATATCTACAGGATAAATTGTAGGTCATCTCAGAAGGAGAGAATTAGTATGAGGGGGAATCAGGACAGTCCTCTTGCAAAAGATAGCAAGCCAGAAGGTGGAGCCAAGAAGAGAGAGCATACCGCATGAAGGACAGCCAGTAAAAAGAAGTGGTTTGGAGATGGAGTGTATTATTCAAGAAATGGCAAGGAGGCCAGTGTTCCAGATATGATCTGATTAGGCAAGAGCACAGTGGGCTTATTATTTCCTTCCTTAGTTTGTATTTTTAATAAAACTTTATTTTTTTAAATGCCTGTTATTTTGACTTAGGCTTCTGAAAACTTCCTTTGCGTGAAGTCTGAGGGTAGAGGTTTTTACATTTTTTAAAAATTGTCATTCTAAAGTAATGAGGTTGCTCACACACATACACCATCCTCTCCAAAATATCATTGCTTTAGAGTCTCCCTCATTCTGCTTAATCTAAAATCATTAAAGAAAACACTAACTCGGTATTTTTTTCTGAGTCCTTTCAATTGTGCTGATACAACATTTGGCATTTTGCTAGTGATCAAGTCTAGTAACTAGATTGACAGTACAATGCTGTATTTCTAGTGCAGTAATATTCTGTAAATAAAAAATCTAAAATTTCAGTCATACATATTTGAAAGTGTTCCAGGATTTAGTCATTAAAATTAGGCATCTTTGCACAAGTTGTACCCCTTCACAAATGTGTTAACTCTCTGTTTGCCAGAAAAGTGAGTTTCTAAACCATGCTTAGCTAATTGTGGCATTACTGAAGTTCATTAATCAAAAGACCTAAATAAAATTAAAATGAGTTATTATATCTACAAAGAATCCTCCCTAGTTTGTCACTCCTTACATCCATTTGCAACCAAGCAACTATTACATAACTGAACATCACGATGCCTAAAGTGTCTGTACTTCTGGGAAATATCTTTTCCTTGAACCACGTATTCCACAAAAGATTAAGAGCTTTTTGTGTATTGACTTCTTTGGCAGTCTGGTGAAAGCCTATAGACCCTTTATCAGAGTGTTTTTTAGTGCATAAAATAAAATATGTAGGATTACAAAGGAAAACATTTATATTGAAATAGCTATGAAAATATTTTTGTAAAAATTCATGGATCCCAGGTTGAGTCACCAGCCTAGTCTAAACTCAGTCTCAGAATGAATTTTTTGGATTTATTGATGACTGAATACTATTTTAACTCAAAAATCATGGGCTTAAATATAGCTTATGAAAAGAAAGCAAATATTAGTCATTGACCAACTTAAAGACAAATTGGTTATCTAATTTCCAGCATACGTATCACATGACTGATATTCTTTGATCTTTCTCAAATCTTTTCCAAAGAAGAGTAGCTTGAGAGTAAAAATACCACAGTAGATTAAGAAAAGCAGGTTAGTCAAGTGGGTGATATACCAGCCAAGTCTGCAATCATTCACATAATAGTTAAGCCCCTTTTTCAGGTCTTTTATTTTCAGGAGATTCCATCCCCACTAGATATGAAATGAATCGTTTTTTTTTTTTAAATTGGACCCATTTTGAGGAAGATTTTACAAAATTCCTCCATTTTTGGACAGAGTTTATAGAAAACTAAGAAGCATGGTCTTCTGTTTTTAAGCTATGTTATTTCAGTAAAATCTATGAAAATGTCATACTTAGAATTCTCAGCTTGGGGGTTTTGTTTGTTTCTTTGTGTGTGTTGTTAGATTTTTTTAAAAACCAAAAGCATTTCTGTAAAGTACAATGATACCATATGTGATCTGTGAAAAGTTGTACTCAGCTAGCAGAAATTAAAAGTATTGTGTTTTTCTTCTTTTAACTTCTTTTATTATAACCGTGTTAAAAATATTCGGTATGAAGTAATGTTACAGATTCTCTCAAAATGCATTTATCATTCAAACATCAACATTGATCCATCAACATCCACCAGAACTTATGTTAAACATACACAAATGTCCTACTGTAACTTACAATAATAATAGTAAGCAATTATAACAACGAGCATTTATATAGCACTTTAAAGTTTGCAGAGTGCTTTACAAATATCTCATTTTATCCTCATAACATCCTACCTTACCTCAGATCTATCGCTCTATCCACTGGGCCACCTAGCTACCTCACTAAAAATATGTACCTAGCATTGCTTCATTTCCTATAAAAGTATCATAGTAGGCAGTTGTTAAGTATGGGACCTAACCGAGATTTGACCAACCCCAGAATAAATCATGCTAAGCTTGAATTAGCACACTTGACATTGTTTCCTTTTCCCATATATTCAGTTTTTATAAAAATCTTTACCTGCAATAAGTTGACATATAACATCTTAGGCGAATAACATGGGGAACAAGTAAAGAGATGAAAATGACTTGGATATGTGTGGCAGCGTGGCATTTTACATTTTGGCACAGTTTGTCAGACCAAAAGTTATTTTATAGATAATAGAAGTCTGGAAAATTCTTTCCAAAACAATTTTATGTACTCATTTTTTTTAAAAAAGGGTTAGAAAGACCTACGTTCAGCTTGATCTTCAGTCATCCTAATCTGACCATATGTTCTTTTCCTCTGTCTAGCAGACACTCTTCTTAGCAGAAAAGATTAAGTTGAAACAGTACCAAAATCACACACTTGGATTTTTGGTTTAAAAGAAGCAGACACCTACCGTTTATGTTCTATTTGGAATTAAATCTCTTCATTCACTTATGCTTACATTTTTATTTTCATGGCTAAGTCCACTTAGGAAACTCAGATTGGTTAGTGTGACAGTATTTGCAAGTATACCCATTTCTTTTTATCCTTAAACATGTGGGAAGAGAAGAGGATTTAATCCAAGGATCTGCATTAAAATTCCAGTTTTGTTATTTACCTGTCTGGACATCAGCTTGCTGTAATACAAAAAGGTCGGAAGAGACGACCTCTAAGATCCTTTCTGACATTAAATACTTTCATCTCAAATCCAACCCAGTCCAATAGAACAAGCATTTGTTAGGTGCCTACTATGTATGCCAGAAACTATGCTAGGCACTAGGGGCACAAAACAAAATGAAATCTGCTAATATAATTGCGTATGTTCCATTACCATATTCCTGTACACCACTTTGTGACAGATTTGGGGGCATGCTGAATAGAACAGACCATTTGTATTCAAGGATAATTCTCACGAATCCAAAGCCCTTTCAGTTTTCTGTAGCCTTGAAGTACTAATAATGGAACTATTAGTGAAATGACCATAAATCAGCCTAAATTATAGGATTCAGAAAAGCAACAAATTCTCATCTCAGACTGAAATGGTCTATTGTCTTGATGTCATACCAACTTTTTCTTCATTGTATAACCAATTATTTAATGTAAACTAGCTAATACTTAGATATTCTGTGAATTCATAACATAGCTGAAGGCATAGTTCTTGGCAAAGCTAGCATTAAGAGCTTTCCATTTCATACATCATTGTGTGATTATAGCACTTTGTTTGGGGCTTTTTTTCCCAATATGTGGCAAGACTGCATGCAAATGGAATGAACCAGTGCTGAGCTACTTTCAAAGTAGATTTTAATGTTGGTGATTTCACTGGAAGAGTCAGTGATTGACCAAAGATGCTGTTTAATGCCAAAGAATATCGTGACACAGCAACCATTATTAGCCTGATTACATGGGTATTTAATAGATGTATATTGAATTGAATTATGATGGGGGGGGAGAATTATAGAAACCATGGGAACTCATTGACTATATGAATAGGCTTCCCCTCCCCTTATTCTACAAAATATAACAATACCATTCCAGAATATTAATGAAATTTCTGGAAAGTGTAATTGGAACTTTAAAAGTAAAATTCTAGTAATGTGAAAGAGGTACTCAGCATTTAGAGATTTATGAGTACTGTACTAGACGCTATAGCACTTCGTAAATAAAATAGAAAAACATGACTTGCCCAGATGATTTTCAGTGTGGTAAAACGATGATTGTTTTCATCACTAGCTTTTCTTTGGACCTTCAAAACATGATCAAAAAGCTCTCCTGTATTCATCACATTTAGAATAAAAAGATTTGAGATTCTGTACGGTTTAAGGAAGTGCTCATCCATATCTATGAATGTAACAACATGAGTTGTTATTTCTCACTCCTTACCTGTATCTTTGAGCTCATCCTTCTAAGTCTTATATAGAAAGAACATCTCTACCAAGAGTTGTACAGTAGCCTGCTATACCTAACTCTGGCATATTCACTTTCATTATCCATAATTAAAGCAAGGAAGAAATTATATACAAACGAGCCTGAGAAAGCTGACTTGGTTTTCTGAAGTATTCTGTTTCCTCAAAATATTTCATCCTTACAACTACATGGCTTGAGCCTTCATCTGTGTAATCAGCCAAACAAAAACAAGAGAGAAGATTTAAAACCCGAGGATTTGCTTGTCACTAAAGTTAGCAATCAAAATTATTTAGCTATGATATATGATGTGACGTTTAGTCGTACTTGGCTCTGGAGGCCTTTCTCTGATAAATTCTGTTTGTAGTTATCTTCATCTTAACTC
Organism: Phalanger gymnotis; assembly: GCA_028646595.1. Classification (NCBI taxonomy): domain Eukaryota; kingdom Metazoa; phylum Chordata; class Mammalia; order Diprotodontia; family Phalangeridae; genus Phalanger; species Phalanger gymnotis. The sequence goes on along the minus strand of CM053622.1, from coordinate 483,819,123 downwards.
GTGATACAGAGATGGGCATTTCCTGCAGTAAGCCATTCTCCAAATATGTTTAGGTTAGAAATTATATAAAGACAAATGTTCCTTTAGATAAACAGAGTGTCGTGGGCCATTATTGTTGGTAGTCTTGAATTGTAGTATCATTGAAAGGTGTCAATGATGAGATTATCCGGGAAACTTTTGTGTTACCTATATTGGGTCAGATATCACAGCCACCACGTGAAAGCTTGCTCACTGGGGTTCTAGAGTGTTATGCCATCTCAACATCACATAGGCTCTGTGAGTTTCTTGCAACATGTGCGTGATCTTTATCATCTGATTCATTTTCCCCTGGTACATAAGCCATAGCTAGAGAGTGAGTAGTGTGTTTGCTATCTGCAGAGCAGAATTCAGGGATGCCTTTCCTGCAGAATGAACATTTTGCTGGTTTTTTAATATTTCTCAGGTTTAGGCTGGTAAACAACCTTGGTCTTTAGGCTAACTTTTCTTTAGGTGTCTATGCTGTAGAGCCCTAAGTGTTTCCATACTATAGTTTGCCAGCTTTTTTGTAAAAGACTTTCTGTATTTGTCTTTTCAAGAGGGCCTCATCTATATATGGTAGTTCTTAAATAGTTGTCTCAAGGGTTTTTTCACTTAGAGATTTTTAAGTTGATAAGTATCCGAGAGGATTAGAAACATTCGAACACAAGCTTTTGGATCTTGTTGTGTCCTCAAGTGTGACTGCATAAGAGAGAATGACTAAGATTGCCTTGCCAGATTTTGTTTCTAGGGGGAAGCTGCCCCTAGAAGAACAACTTCATGTTAATTATATTTGCACAAATACTGGTAATACTCTTTTTCTGAGTTGGAATGCATTAACGTCAGTAAAGCAAAAGATAGTAAAACTAATGTGGCTGTGCTCCTTTGTAAGGCTTTTCCCCCACTCTTGCCAAAAATGAATTCCCCTTTGATCTAGAGGGCTGTACTTATCCATCTTTTGTTTTTCTAAAATATCTGCAGTGTATTTTTAGAAACATGAAGTTCAGAATTTTTTTAATACATTTTCCCAAAACCCCCTTTGTATGGGAAGATACCGGTGAGGATGATATTCCTGACTTAGGTGGGTCTGAGTATGACAGAAATGATCAACACATGTCATAGGAAGATATGTTAAAAGAACTGAAAAAAAAGAAGACTTCAAGAATGAGGACACGATAAGTGTTTTCAAGTATTTGAAGGACCATCAGATAGAAAAGGGAATTAGATTTGTTCCTCGAGACTCCAGAAGATAAAAGTAGGAGCAATGGGTGGATTTGCACAGGAATAGATTTAATGATAATAACTAGCATTTATAGAGGCATTAAGGTTTACAAAGGGCTTTAGGCACTATTATTACCGCCCCACCCCCGCATTTTACAGTTGAGGAAACTGAGGCATTCTGATTAAGTAACTTGGCCAGGGTCACACAACTAATTACATGTCCAAGGCTAGAGTTTTCCTGATTCTAGTCCAGCCTTTTATCCACTGTACCAGCTATCTGCTTTGGGTCTAATAAAGTCAAGGAAAATTCCCTAACAGAGCTGGATTGGGCTTTCCGAGGAGCTGGTAGGCTTCTCTGTACTAGAGCTCTTTAAGTAGTGGCTCATGACCATTTGGTATAGAAGTTATAGAAGAGATTCCTGCTAAGGTTTATATAATGGAGTAATAATTGATCTGTGTCAGGCTCCTTCCAACTCTAGAATAATGCAATTGGAGGTGTAAATGTGACTGGTATAATTAAATATGCCTAGTCAAGTGCTTAAAAAAAATAATATATTAAATCTGAGGTAGAAAGAATATGAAAGAGAATATTTAATATTTTCTGTACAGGATATCTATGCAGAGTTTTTCCCTTCAGGCACCTGGCAAGTAATATTTTTTTAAGGGAGAAGAAGGGAGGGGAGGGAAGGAGGGAAAGTGGAGAACAGGAGAAAATCAGTCAAATGTTAACAGTGTGTGAATATCTCCATGTTGACCGAAGATGAAAGAGCCCAGGGAGAAATCTATTTAACCTCCTTCCTCTCCCCACCCCCAGCCTGTCACGTTCACACTTATAATCCTATCCTCTGTTCTCTCTTATTAGATCACCAGAGAACATTCAGCAGTGTTACTACTTTGCTGTTAAGTCACAGGCTCTAACATCTGCTTAGTTTTTTTTTGAGTCAGTTGAAAATAGACTTTCTTATTATCACCAAGAAAAATATTGTCCATTTCTTTTTTTACTCCAATACTATAAACGTAGATTTTTTTTTTATATGTGGTATAGTAGTAGGAACGTACTGACATTTTGACTGGAAAAATATTAATGGAACAGGGCCCACGGTACCAATGATTCAGTCATCTGTCAGTTTGATAAATGGATTAGTGTAAGAGGTTCTCCATTGGGGAAATGCAGCCCATAGGGCTTCAAGCTAATTATATTTAAGTTGTTTAGTACTGCTGGGAAGCAGCATCTAGGCAATTGCTAAAAGCTTTGATTCAGTGTGCACCATTAGACTATGTGTTGAGAAACTCATTACCCTTTCATGCTTGCCTTAGATGGATTCTAGGAAGCTAACATGAAATAGAGAACAGGAATCAATAGCTAAAAAGACATTTTAGTTAGCCTCTGATCCATTTCCTGAATCAGGAATGGCCTGTGATCTCTTATATAACTTGTGTGGAAAAAGAAATGTTTAACTGCCTCGAGTATCATCAGTCCGAAGCTGGACATGATGAAGATGTGCGATCAGACATAGCAAGATAACTTCTGACAGAGGATCAGTCGTGGTGGATAGCCATGAGCTAATCAAAACGAGAAAACCAGGAAATGTTGCTATTCTTCCATAATTTTCTACATGAACAAATAATATCCATATTCATATTTGCCTCTGGGTTAAATAAAACATACCAATTAAAGTGACTGGAACTATTGTATTAGGGGACCAATTCATTTTTATTTTTCCCACTAATTAGAATACATTAGTCTACATTTATGTACTAATTTTTACCCTAAAGCCGTTAACTTTAAACAAGAGTAAAAACTATTCACAAGAGTTCTGCCATTTATCTCAAACCCTATAAAACTGTGGAATCAAGACAAGCAGCCGTGTAATGTTGCATGTGGCATTGAAAAAATGTTTGAGGAAAGCAACAAAGTGCATTTTATCCATTTAAATTAGGATGTAGATTTAGGTAGAGAGAAATATAACTGGAATTGATATCCCCACTATTCTCATCCTGAAAAAATTTCCATGGGAAATAAACATAATTGGTCTGTACCTCAATTTTGTGTTTTATGTACAATTTCAATAGCACAGTGTCCCCCAGCATTATTCGAGGAGAATTGAATGAGGCATAACATTGTTAAGTTCTAGAGATGAGAGCCACCTACTGAGTCAATAGTTTATTATGTCACTTCAGTTGTATCACAATATGAATTGTCATTGGGGTTTTTTTTAACTTTTATCCTTCAGATGAATGTGTGAGGTTTTTCCATTCATTTACAAGATCTCTTTTAGCTCTTAAATTGAATGATTCTATAATGAGCCAATAGAAGTTTCAGGTTAGAGATTTCTTTTCTACATATACATTTTATATCCCAACCTTATTTTATTAGTTTTATTTCCTTTTTAAAAAATTCATCTCTTCCTGTAAGAGAAACTAAATGCATAGATCACTAGTGTTATACACTTTGTGTTATAAGCAATATTAATATTATACTTCAGTTTAAGGGTTTTTAAGTTTTGATTTGCTTCTTATGGATGTGTATTTTTTTCTTCAGACAAGAAAGTTATTTATGGAGAGTAAAGCTTTCATCCATTTTTTTTTATTTTGCCCGTGTTTGTTTTTCCCTCATAACTTTACAAGATTTATTTCTCTTTTCCCCCTGAACTAATGTGTTCTAAGAGCAATGATATTTACTCATACGAAGATCAGAAACATGAGAAACAAAAGGCTCTTTTGATTCTTCCTACAGACTGTATAGGTAGTTGGCTGAATTAAGTATTAGTTAGGCAACAAAGTCTTTTACCTGGTTCACTGTTTTAGAATCACACGTTTGCAGAATTTCACTCCCCTGCTGTGAATGAAGGTGCTTATTGATTGCATTGTAGATATATCATTTTTATACATCAAACTAGTCAAGAAATTTTGAAGAGTAACAATATTTTATCCTTGTTAAGATTGAATTACAATAGGAGTAAAGCCCAGAATAATCTTGAAATGACTCAAAAGATGGTGATAAATGACAAACAATTTGGTCATAATTTGAAATACACTTCTTTTGTCCAAGTGGATTTCAAATGAATTTTATCTTAATACACCACCATAGCATCCCTGTTAGCTGGACACTGTGGGACCAAAAAGTAACTTGGGAGAGTTCTGCATTTTGGTTGGTCGGCACATTGCAAATGAAATGGAACTTTTACAAAGTAACCAAGATTTCTTAATCATCAGATCCTTTTTTCCGTGCGCGTCCTACCTGATTTCTCTGTGGCATCTTGCCATTGTCGACAATCCTTTCCTTGAAATATTCTCCTTCCTTGGCTTCTGTGAAGATTTTGTTGTCGTCATCCTGAGCTCAACACAGCACCTAGAACATAGATGTTGGTTGTTGTCCTTCATTCTTGAAGAGGACCAAAATGACACCACTATGTTGGGGTCAAGGTGTAGTATATCCATAACTGGCTGATCAGATCAATACGATCTTGGAATGCTCTATCTACCATAGGTCAGGCACAAATAATTCCATATGAACAGTTGGAATGAGATATCTCTAAATTTGCACACCTCATGTTTCTTTTGAGCTACTGGAATTCTGCTTTGTTTATAGCGCCTTCTTTGATCTGGGCACACTATAGTAATGCTCTTTCATTCTATTTCTCCCTCTTCCTCCCTCTCTAGTCCCTTTTAATATTCCTCACTGACTCCTAAATATGGACTTATTCAAGGTTCAGTCTTTGGACTTCTGTTCATTTTCCATACTTCAGCTATTGATCTCTTACCTTTCTAATTTATCTTGAACTATATAGTTTAATCTTCCTAAAATGCTGTCTAACTTTCGGGACTTATTTTTCTCCCTTCTCCTTCATTGGTCTTTATTCCAGTGAGACTGGTTTTCTCACTGTTGGCTAACAACATGCTACATTCTTACTTAAGCACCAATGCTTCTACCTCTTGCCATTAGACTGAAACTTTTCTCTGCAGGTAACCAATTACTTCCTGATCTCAAATCCAGCACCAATTTTCTTTTCTTTAATTTAAAAAAAATTAATTCTAGTTTTGTCCATTATCTTTCTCCATCCGATAGAGCCATCCCATGTATGAAATCATATTTTTTGAAGAAGAAAAAAATCGGTATACTTGATCAGTACATCAGAAAAGCCAGGAAATATGTGCAATACTTCTAGACTCCCTACCTTTGCAAAGTGGTATCTTCTTACAGCTCTTTTTTCAGGTCATTGTTCCTTATAGTTTTTCATTGTTCACTTTTTTTCTCTTTTTTTCTGTGTGGCTGTTCTTTTTGTTTACATTGCTGTGGTCACTGTTTTCTTGGCCCTGCTTACTTCCATCTTCATCAGTTCATGTGAATTTTTCCATGCTTCTCAGTATTCTTCACACGCATCATTTTTTAGAACATAATAATTTACCATTATATTCACATATCATAATTTGTTAAGCTATTCTCCAATCAATGATTATCTTTCCTGTCACAAAAAGTGCTGCTATAAATATTTTGGTTTACATGGGGCCTTTCTTCTTATCAATGACCTCCTTGGGACATAAGCCTAGTAATGGGATTTTTGGGTCAAAGGGTAGAGGCATATTAGTCACTTTATTTGTATAATCTCAAATCACTTTTCCAAGAGGTTATACCAATTCACAGCTCTACCAACAATGTATTAGTGTACCTGTCTTCTCACAACCCCGACAACATTGACTCTTGCCATTTTTTGTCATTTTTTGCCAATTTTCAGATTATTAGGTAAAACCTCAGACTTGTTTTAATTTGCATTTATTTGATTCATGATTTGGAGCATTCTTTCATGAGGTTGTTAATAGTTTGCAATTCTTCTTTAATGAACTGTGATCATATCCTTTGGTCATTTATCTGTGAAGAATGAAATGTATATATACATGCACATATTTGTATATACACACATGCATATGTTAATTTGGGGTAATAAACCCTTATTGGAGAAATTTGACATAAAGGTTTTTCCCATTCAACTATTATCCTTATTCTAGGTGCATTTGTTTTGTCTGTGCGAAATTTTTCAGATTTATGTAATCAAAGTTATCAATTTTTTTTTTGTTGTGTGATCGTTTTCAGTCATCTCCAACCCTTATTGACTAATGTTGGGGTTTTCTTGGTGAAGATACTGAGAATGGTTAAGAATACATCTCTTTCACATGGCTGTAAGATATATTATCTCAAACTCTTCTTATTTTTTAATAGTGTAATCTTTAATATTCACCTCACATATCCATTTAGAATGTATTGTGGAACATGATATAAGATGTTGGTGTAAGCCTAATTTCGGCCAGATTGCTTTCTAGCTTTCCCAGCAGTTTTTGTCCTAAATAATTAGATTTTCTGCTTCATCACTCTCTAGGTTGTTGAATACCATTTATTTCATTCTCTGTTTTATCTAGGTTTTTCCATTGATCCTCCTCTTTATTTTTTTTAATAAATATCAGATAGTTTTGATGATTGCTGCTTTCCAAATTTGAAATCTACAAGTGCTATTCCCCATTCTTCCTACCTCTTTTCATCATTTCCTTTGATATTCTACATGTTTTTTTTAAATGAAATAAATTATTTTGTCAAGATCTCTACCAACAACTTTTTTGGAAATAGTCCTTCTTAACCTCTGTGTAGCACATGGCATCATTGACCAATGCCTCTTTCTTGAATACGGTTTCCTCTTCTAGCTGACTAAATGTTCATCCTTGTCGACTTATCTTCTCCTAGATTCCCTAAAATGCCTTTTCGCCAAGTTTCTATCTCTCCCATTCTCTAAACTTCTCTAATGTATATTTTTTTTTATTTCTTTAGCACATCATATATTACCTTGTATAGCTAGATGTATGTAAATATTTCCAACTTGATTGTAAGTCCCTCGAATGTAGGGGCCTGTTTTACACCTTTTTGTGGGCTCTGCCACAATTTGTATATAGTCAAAATCCAAAGAATTAGTGTTTGATTGAAATAGTAAACTTAAGCATACTTTTTTCCATCTTGGAAATCTGATTAACTTCCAGTCTTTTCTGAATATTTAGAAAATGGGAATTTTAAAAAGTTTTCCTTTAGTAACTTTTTAAGAAAAATATTGAGCCCAATAATAATTTTTCTCAGAAAAAAAATTGTGAGGAAATGACAAAAACAAAGATCCCATATACACCAAAATATTTATAATAAAATGATTTAATAAGAAATACCTAGAAGGAAAGTAGTTGCCCATCCATTGCAGAAGGTCTAAACAAATTGTGGTATAAAAATGCAGTATCATATTATTGTGCTTTAAGAAACTCTGAATATGATTGATACAGATAAACATGACAGAATTTGCAAGAACTGATGCAAAATGAAGTAAGCAGAACCAAGAAAAACAATAGACACAATGCCCCAGTAACATAAATAGAAAGAATAAAAACAAATCTATCATGTTTGAATATTTCAAGTTATAATGTCCAAGTTTGATTCCCCCCCCCCTCCCCTTTTTGCTGAGGTCAAGTAGTATGGCTGTGAAATATTACATATAAATGCCAGACTTTTAAAAAAATTTATTGATTAGTTTTTGCCAAACTTCTTTCCCCTTTTTAAAATTAAAAAAAATTTCATAAGAGTTTAGCTTTCTGGGAGGAGTAGAGGAAATGTAGTTATATAAAAACAGAAGATAACAATAAAAATGCATTTCAAATAAGTTTATAAGAAGTAATATGGTACAGTGGAATGATTTAAGAGACCTGGGTTTGAGCCCTTGGCTCCACAATTACTAGCTTTCTGACATTATCCAAATAATTTGACTTTTCTAAACCTGTCTTTTCACCTGTTTAATAGGAGTCCTTGTACTACCCAGTTCCCAAGGACCACAGAAATCTCCTTTATTGTTTGGGTCTATCTTGTTTTATTTACAGTGCCATCTTCACACCAAACTCTGTGGAAGTGATGTGATGAGTGATAGGTTATTTTAAAAATGCTGTGATAATAGCTTAACTATGCAGTTAAACAGGAAGGGTACATGGCTAGTATGGTACATACACATAAGGGATCACGCTTTTGCATTAAGATTCGGAGGGGTCTGAAGCATCAGAACACTGAGATGTCAGTGGGTGACAGACACGAGGGTCACAAAACAATTTTCCGAACTGTCAGTGATAGAAGTCGGAAAGATGGCATTTATTTGACATTCTTTCATCATTTTCAATCATTCAGTCACCATCATCCAAGAACATTTTTTTTCAGCCAGCTTATTAGCTACTTACTAAGAGAGTGGGCTAGATTTAAATTTTCAAGAACTAATACATCCTCTGCCTGATTGATTCCTTTACTCCCTTCCTTCTCCCCTTCCCCAGACTCCCACTCCCAGAGGGAGTCTACTGTTCTGAACTAGTAGGAGCTTCATAAATACTTGTTACCTGAGGAATTAGCTGGAATCGTTTGGGTTGCTAGGGTACCATTTAGTAAATTATTATTTCAGTTCAGTAAAGAGTGCGTTACTGGACCAAGCAATAAGCCTACATTTTTCCTTTGTATAATGGAATTGATTTCCAGCATAGTCTATGATAAAGTGGTTTTTGTGTGTGTTAGTGGTGGTGGTGGATTCTTTTTCTGTTGACTTCCATTTTGGGGAAAATAGATTCAGAAAGGGATAGTGGACAGAGAGGTGGAATGGGAGTCAAGACAACCAGGGTTCAAGTCCCACCACCCATATGAATGGGCGGGATGATTCTGGCAATCACTTAACTTCCTAGTGCCTTAGGAAAAACTTCCATATTTTCATGTTTCATGAAGGAGTTTCCCCCCTTGACCCCTGTATCAGTGAAATCACAGCTCTAGTCCGTCCATTTTAAAATGAGAAGGTTTTTCCTCTACTTTCCTTTGACAGGAAAGAACATCATGAAAAACACATCGTTCTGAAAGGGACCCAGCCCAGTGGGTAGAGAGCTGGTCTTGGAGTCAGAAAAGATTGGATTTTGAATGCTGCCTTAGACACTTAATAGCTGTGTGACCCTGGGGGAAGTTACGTACCCTCATCTGTAAAATGAGGTTAATAATAGCATGCAATAATGATAGCAAACATTTATATAATGCTGTTTCAAGAACTTTACAGTTTAATCTTCACACCAACCCTGGGAGGTAGGTGCGATTATCATTGCTCAATTTTATAGATAAGGAAACTGAGGCAGAGGTTAAGTGACGCGCCCGAGATCATACAGATAGGAAGCGTCTGAGGCGTCCTGACTCCTGTCACTCTATCCTCTGCACCGCCTAACGAGATGAAGCTAGGTTGTTGTGAAGGTGTTTTAGTAGACATGCAACAGTAACACATGCAAAGTGCTTTGCAAATCTTAAAAGTACTATGTAAGTGATGGCTCTTACTATTACTATCACCATCATCATCATCTTCATCATCATTGTCATGAGTTCAAATCCTGCCTCTGACACTGATTTCCTGTCTGATTTTGTCTTTTAGCTCCCATGGGCCTCAGTTTCTTCATCTGTAATATGAGGGAGTTGGATTAAGGTGGCATCTGCATTTCAGGAGGAATTTTCAGGGCTCTGTGGTTTCTGTTATACCTGACCCCTAAAGGCTCATTTCAAAGGTTCAGACAGGTGACACACAGCTAAGGATGTGTGTAGTGCATACACCCGATGACTGGCCATGCACACAGCTAAGGATGTGTGTAGTGCATACACCCGATGACTGGCCATGACTGCTTCTGCCTCTCCGACAGACAGATCAACCACTCTCTGTAGGGAACGCAGCCACGGACATATCCCCTGTGAATGTGATCGGAGAACACTGAAAATATTCACAGGGAGATGGGAAGTCACCAGGGCTGTCCAAGCCACAAGTGGCTGCTTGTATTTAGAGGTAGGCACGGCCTTTCTCGTGCTTACAACCACTGGGAACTTTGTTTTGCTTCTGTGACAACGGGGGCGAAATTTCAGTCACCAAGAAGTCTCTAATGAGTATATATCCTCTATAGTATCTTCCACAAGCCGTGTCCAACTCCAAAATGTGATGGTCTTTAGGGTCCATCACTAAAACATTTATTAAGCACTTAATACAGGCATACTTTGGAGATGTTGCAGGTTCGGCTCCAGACCATCACAATAAAGTGAATATTGCAATAAAGTAAGACGTGAATTTTTTTGGTTTCCTGGTGCATAGAAAAATTATGTTTATGTTATAATATAGTCTATTAAGTATGCAATAGTATTAGGTCTAAAAAAAAAAAACCAGTGTGGGGGCGGAGCCAAGATGGTGACTGGAAAGCAGTAACTGGCGTGAGCTCCCCACCAAGTCCCTCCAAAAACCTATGAAAAAATGGCTCTGAACCAATTCTAGAACTGCAGAACCCACAAAGGGGCAGAGGGAAGCAGGGCTCCAGTCCAGGTCAGCCTGGATGGTCTCGGGGTAAGGTCTGTCCCGAACAGAACTCCAAGCCCCCAGCCGAGGGGAGCGGAGGGGAGCGGAGCTGAGCCGAGCGCGCGGCGAGGCGCGGCGCAGCAGACCGCGGACCAACGAGACCTGGAGTGGAGCAGAGGGTGCCTTAACACGCAGAATTACTGAGCTGAGGCATGTACCAGACCTTACAACCCACAAACAGCAAAAGGTTAGTGGGGACGGGATGGGAGTTTGCAGTTCGACTTCTACCCCTGAGGCTACGGAGGCGGGGCAGCTTTAGAAATTCAGCTGTAGATGCTTCTGCCCCAGGCCCACCTGGTGGGAGGAATTAAGTGGCGGATCAGAGCAGGAGTGCCTGCAGAAGATTCAAGCCTTTTTCCGGGTACGGGGGTTTTTGGGTTGGAGGAGTGCGGCCAGCGCATCCACCCAAGCGTGGAACATAGAACTCTTTAGTCACACCCCGTTGTTGAAATTCTCAAGGGTTAAATAAAGTGTCTGGGAACATGGCCAGACGGCGAAAACACACTCAGATTCAGTCTCAGACTCTGGAGTCCTTCTTTGGTGACAAAGAAGACCAAAACATACAGTCAGAAGAAGTTAAAGTCATAGAGCCTACAACAAAAACCTCCAAGAGGGACATG
>CM053622.1:483776326-483807348 GCA_028646595.1 Phalanger gymnotis | reverse complement strand
AAAAAAAAACCAGTGTACATGCCTTAATTAAAAAATACTTTATTGCTCAAAAATGCTGGTCATCATCTGAGCCTTCCACAAGTTGTAATCTCTTTGCTGGTGGAGGGTCTTGCCTCAGTGTTGATGGCTGTCGACTGATCAATGTGGTGGGTGGTGAAGGTTGGGGTGGCTGTGGAAATTTCTTAAAATAAGGCAATAATGAAGTTTGCCACATCAATTGGTTTCATTTCACCACTTAGAGGCCATTGTAAGGTTATTAATTGGCCTGATTTCAATATTGTTGTGTCTCAGGGAATGAGGAGGACCAAGGAGAAGGAAAGCAATGAGGTGCCACAACTTTTATCAATTAAGTTGGTGCCCCAAAATAATTAATAAAATCAAAGATCACAGATCACTGTAAGAGATATAATAATAATGAATTAATTTTTTTTTAATTTTTAAGTATTGTGAGAATTACCCAAATATGACAGAGAGACAGGATGTGAGTACATGCTATTGGAAAAATGGTGCTGGTAGACTTACTTGACATAGTGTCGCCACAAAGCTTTAATTTGTTTTAAAAAACCAACAACAGCATAACAAAACTCAATCTTTGCCACGCTCAGTAAAGCAAAACTCAGTAAAATGAGATGTTCCAGGCACTGTCTGTAGGAGGATACAAATAAAGGCGATAAAGAGTGTTCCTGTCCTCAAGGAGTTCACATTCTGATGAGAGGGAAAGCATGTAAATAGGTATATTTTAAGAAATACATTGAGTAAATTTCATTGGTGGGAGAGGGGGGACCTAGGACTTAGGAAGAAAGGCTTCCTTGCAGAAGTTGGGGTTTGAGCTGAGTCTGGAGAGAAGCCAGGGAAGGAAGAAGGGAGAACATTCCAGTCGTGAGGAACAGCAAGTAAAAAGGCACGGAATCCCAAGGGGTGGTGGTCTGTCTGTCAGAAATAGCAAATACAGCTGGATCGTAGAGTGTGTAAGAACACTGGAAAAATAGGAAGAGAACCAGGATGTGAAAGATTTCACATGTGACCCCCCCACCGCAAAGGACTTTATTTTGGATCCTGGAGGTAACAGGGAATCACTGGAGTTTACTAGCAAGTGTGGAAATGCCATAGTCCTATCTGTCCCTGAGGAAACTCACTGGTAACCATGTGAATTGGAATGGAGAATATAACTGAGGAAGAGAGATCGGTTAGAAGGCTGTTGTGATAATTCAAATGGGAGATGATGTGAGCCAATAGTATTGTGGTATTCCGTGTGACTGCAGAGAAAGGGACACATATTATGAGACATCTTATGGACGTTGAAATGACAAGATTCGACAGCAGATTGGATATGTGGGGTGAAAATGTGTGAGAAGTCAGGGTAAAGAGTGAGTCAGTGATCCCAGGTGACTAAAAAATATAGGTACCCTCAATGGTAACAGTAAATTCGTGAAGAAGGAAGATTTGGGAAAACAGGATGAGTTCTATTTTAGACATGTTGTGTTTGAGGTGCTATGGGACATCCAACTTGAAATGTGTAAAAGGCACTTGTGTTTTTTTAAAGGCATTTGTTGATGTGGAATTGGACATCAGGACAGGTTAGGGCTAGAGATATAGATCTGGATACACACATTTATATATAGATAGGTATAATAATATATTATATAAATATTACAGATATAATTATCCACATAGAAAGGATAATTAAACCTATGAAAGCTGATGTTATCACTAAATGAGATGGTATAAAGCAGGGTATCTTAATCTGAGATGGATTTTAGGAGGTCTTTGAACTTGGGTGGTTAAAAAGAAATTACATTTTTTTTCTCTAACCTGTAACTGAAATTTAGGATTTTCTTCTATTAAGAATGTAAGCAACAAATCACAGTTGTACTAGCAATGCGTGTGATTTTTTTTCACCACTAGAAAAGGTGGATATTTTCACATCACCTTGTAATTGTTGTCAATACCTCAAAATATCATTTACATTTATCACTACTTTGAAATGACTGTAGTTATTAGATGCACCTTTTGATTACACATTATTGTGGTCTTCTAGTCAACAGATTCTTGTGTAATGTAGGGACCAACTATTAGACTTTATTAGACTAACAAGGGGGTCTGTGTCATAAAATTTAAAAAATAGGTTTAGAAGAGAAGAGGGATCATGTAAGAGCCTGGGGGTGGGGATAGAGATGGAATGGAGCTGGGGAGAGAGCACCCACAGGGTTAGTAAGAGTGATACCCAGGAACAGTCAGACTAAATAGGAGAACCAGCAGAGACAATTATTGGGAAACTTAGTGTGAAAAGAGTATCTCAGCAAGAGATGGTGACCAACGGTGTGAAAGCAATTCCATGGTCCCTAGCTATCAGACTTCTGGCAAAAAAAAAAAAAAGAAGAGAAAAGAAAACTTGGTCTCCTGTTATACCAAGTATTCTGGACAACAATTACAATAGGAATGCTAGGATGTGTAGGGTAAGAGGGGGAGGAAATGCAGGTAGGAGGAGCTGGAGACGCCTTCAGTTATATTACTACATTGGGAGGGGAGGTGTTGTACAGAAGAGGGGAACTGCCTTTAAAAAATCACCTTTCTTTTTTCCCTCCTTCTTCTCCTTAATGACCAAGTGTGCCATGACTCTGGTAGAGTTGAGAAGTGAGAGTGTGTGGAGATATGGTGATCTCCAGTAGCATCAGTCAAAGGCCATAGGGCAAGTAGAAAAAGAAATTCCAGACTGGGGTGAGAGGGCTTTGCAAGGGTCACTCCTTCCCAATTAGGGTGCCTGAGTAACCAAACGGACATATTTAAGCCAAGCATATTTAAGCAGAAGACTGGCTTTGCTTAGGTAGATCATAGGTAGTACCCGCATATCACTAAAATCTTGTTATGTGGCAAATTAGAAGCAGGGGGAAGTATGGTGGAGAAGTTATTAGGCCTCTTAGGAGTCACTGAAATGACTTGCTACTTAACCACAGCTAAAAGAAATAATATACTGGCAATTTGGTTTTCTTCTTTCTTTTTTTAATCAAATCGACCAAAGGTCAATGATGACAAACTTTGATAGACTTGGCTCTTCTCAGCAACGCAGGGTTCAAAGACAGCTTCAAAAGACTCATGATGGAAAAGGCTATCCACTTCCAGAGAAAGAATTACGGAATCTGATGGCAGATTGAAACAAACTATTTGCTCTCTTGCATTTTCTTTGTTATTTTACTTTATTTTTTGTTTTGTTACATCTTTCTCATGGTTTGTTTCATTGGTTATAATTCTCCTTTACAGCTTGATTATTGGGAAAATAAGTTTAACACGAAAGTATATGTGGAACCTATATCAGATTACATGCTGTCTTGGTGGGGAGGAGGAAAGTACAGGGAGAGGAAAAGGAGGGGGGAAAATTTGGGACTCAGAAACTTGTGGAACTGAGTGTTGTAAACTAAATTAATTAATTAGAAAAGAAAGAAATAATATAATATAAACTAAAAGAAACCTTTGAAGGTCATTGAGACAGATCCTCTGATTTTACAGATGAGGCCAGAGTCAGGACTTTCTAAAATTTTTAACTCGAAATACTGTGTTATCAAAGTGTCAATCTTATTATAAAATTAAAATGCAGTCTGCGTTGTTGTGGATGACAACATATTTAATCATTTAAACAAGGGTATGATTTTACCCTTTTAAAAAATGTCTCCTAATTTTAATTATATACAATTCTGGCATAGTAGTGGTGTGGTAGAATTTGTCACATATTCTCCTTTTGTAAGACTCTTAAAGGTTATTATACAAAAAAACTTGTGAAAATTTTAAAGCTGTTTATCATTTTCAGAGCATACAAAACATGGAAGGGTTTCTTTAAAAAAAAACACCACAAAAAACCACATACCACCTGCAAGGTAGTAAATACTTTTAAAATCACTTTTACAGTTTTTCATGACTCAAAGATAATGCATTTATTATGTTGGCCAAAATTTTTTTTAAAAAAAATTTCTCTTATAGTAAAAGAGAAAAATTTAAGTATGAGATTAGAAGAACTGAGGACACAATTTGTAATCTTTTTCTGCTTGGTACAATAAATGAAAGGGCACCTAGGTGCACAGTGGATAGAGCACTTTCTGAGTTCAAATCTGGTCTCAGACACTTAGTAGCTTTGTGACCTTGGGCAAGTCACTTAATCCTATTTGCCTCAGTTTCCTCATCTGTAAAATGAGCTGGAGAAGGAAATGAAAAACCACTCTAGCATCTTTGCCAGGAAAACCCCAAATGGGGGTCACAAAAAATCTGACATGACTGAAATGACTGAACCACAATAATAATAATGATGATGATGATGATGATGATGATGATGAATTAGCATTGCTGTCTGGGTAATAGAGAACTATCTAGCCTTAAAGTCAGAATGACTCTGCCTCTGACATCTGCTTGCTATGTGGCGATGGGTCATTTCATTGCCCTTCGGCAACTCTCTAAAATTATGTTATAGTCTAATTGAAAAGTTTCCGCACTGGGGTTTTCCCAACTCTTATGAAATCGCAGATCCTAGGTCCTGCTCCCCTTCAGTAAGTGTATGTCTACACGTAGCTATATTAGATTAATGACTGTATCTTGGCATAATTCCATTCGGTTTTTTTTTCAGGTCATTAACATTCATTTCTCAAACTTTGGAGTTGGACGTAGTCTTATATTGAGCTTATAATTATGTCGTGTTTTTTAAAATCCCTTACAGCAAAAGATTTATTTAATTGGAACTTAGGGGGAAATAGGATAGTCTGGTTACTGTATTATTTTGATTAATTAGGGAAATCTTTTTTATTTTAGCCCCCACTGCATTCCCCTCCCCGCCCCCGGAATGCATTAGTAAACTTCTGCCTTTAGCAAGTATAGTATAGTGAATATTGTTTTAATATTTCTTCAATTCATTTTGCTACAGGGTCATCATGGAGAGGATGAATTTTTGTGTAGTTATACTTTGTGAGGACAAGAGCAATCTTGTAATCACTTCCCCTCCCCTCCCCCATGCAGATAGTTTGAGACTCAAACAAAAGTTTTGTTATCGAATGAGAAAGGTAACATAATGTAATTGTCAAAGACCGCCCCCCCCCCAACCTTGGAGCCAGAAAAGTTTGAGTTCAAGCCCTTTCCCTGACACATACTGGCATTGTGACCCTGGATAAGGCAACTGTCTAATTGTAAAGGGTGTCAATACCGGCTTGGGTAGAGAGAATTTGCTCACTGAAAAAGGAGTTTCTTGCTTATTCTGATATTGTATTCTGTCACGTTTGATCAACTTTAATATTAATTAGCCTGTTTCTCCAGCATTTGAATGGGAGACTGGGTTGACATGTATTCAGAGAAACAGAATGGGGAACATTCTGGACGATCCACTAGGAGTTTTTCCTCCTACCTGGCTTATTGTTACTCTCTCTGAAGCTGGAATACAGACCACCTGATAATAGCAAATACAACACTCCCCAGCCCCCACCCCCTATCAATCCACAAAGATGAGACTCCCAGCCAGTGTTGATGACCTCCGGGTCACTGAAGAACCCATCTGTCTCAGATTATTTCTTCCCATTTTCTTTCTACTCAACCTGAAATTCCCAGCATGAGAACTACATCTGTAATTCTTCTACATTGTTAAAAGGCAAATAAATTATTTTCCATCAACACCTTTTTGAGAATTAGTTAATCAGATTAATTATTTTGACTGAAACAAAGCCATGAGGGGATGAGGCGAAGGAGAGGGTAAGGTATGCTGAGAGGAAAGGGGAAGACGGTATGGCGGGGTCTGGGTGAAGGAGGCACCTCTGGGACACTAGACAACCATGCCAGAAGCAGCGTGAGAACCCAGTTCCAAAAGAGGAAGAGGTGTTTTTTTTTGTTTGTTTGTTTTTTGGAGGGTGAGTGTTAGGGCTTGGTGGTAACCTTTTTACCTAGAACTGGCCTTCGAGTTAGAATTTAATTCAGTGTAACTTCTTGGAGGAGAAATAAATTAAAGCAAACTAATGTTTTATTCATTTCTTCCTTATAAAGAATTTTGCAGCTCATTTCCTTCTGCATATACCTTTATTCTCCATCAAAACATTTGTTCTCTGTGTAAGCCCTAGAAATGGTCACCGAGTACCACTTGGCTCACTCTTTGAAGATTTCTAGTTGCTTTGTTAGAACATGACAGACACATTTGAGTAGAAGGCCTGGAATATATTTTTCCCTAGCTTAATTTAAACATAAATGAAGAAAGAATACTGAATCTATTCTTACTTTGAGAGGGGATAATTTAAGCCTTCGGGTTATCAGCTATAAATATGAAATTCTTGGTTCTTAAAATAAGTATTTTTGGTTTGCCTTTCAAGTAATATCTTATATATGATCAAGTAGGGCATTAGTGGAGATGGTGCCTGGTAACAACTTTGCATTATCAAATTGAGCTCCTTAGTGGACCCATACAGTGATTTGAATAAATAGAAATAATAGAATCTTTATAATCGAACATTAGGGCAGCTACGTTGGTAGAGTTCTAGCCATCAGTCAGGACGACCTGAGTTCAAATTTGGTCGCATACATTTACCAGCTGCGTGATTCTGGGCAAGTCGCTTAATCCTGTTTGCCTCAGTTTCCTCATCTGTAAAATGAGCTAGAGAAGAAAATGGCAAGCCAGTACAGTGTCTTTACCAAGAAAACCCCAAATGGGGTCTAAACAAATTGAACATTAAGAAAACAAACTTAAAACAGGCTTGAGGATGCACTAGAAATACGTAGACATATGCTTGACAGTTTCCTACCCTGAAGACAGAAGAGGCCTTAGAGTCCACTGAATCCAGTCCTTTTACTTTACGAAGAAATTGAGGCTTAAAGGGTCTTAAGAGATTTGACAAGAGTCATACAGCTGGCATGATGCGTAAACTCAAGTCTTCCTGACTCCAGATCCAATGTCTTACCCATTACAGCAGCATCATGTGGTTTTCTTCGAAAACGTATTGAAAATAATTTCCCTCTGGAAAGAATGATTCCATTTTGGTTTGAACTACTGAGAAGGAAAAAAAAAAACTTTTCTTCACAATGAATGTTGAAAACCATCCCCGAGGCAAATTCTCCCCAGGATTGGTTAGTAGGTTTGGATAAAGGCCCTGAGTTATAGAGTAGAAGAAATTCTCTCTCTCTCTCTTGCCTTTACTCACATCCCACATCAGGACTGCATTATGCCATGTTTGGGATCAGTGGTTTGGTTGCATAAAACCCTCTGAGTATTGTCCCTTGGGGTCCTCTAATACAGTAAATTCCTGGCAGACTCTCAAAACCAGATGTCTTAAGTTGGGGGGGATGATAACCCTACTTCAGATGAGGGATCCAAATAGACTTTGAGTGGTCATATGATTGCCTTAGTGTTGGAAGGGACCATAGAGATCTTTTAGACCAGGGGTTCTGAACTGGGGGTTCATGAGCTTGTTTGCTTACTATTTTGATAACTGGTGCATTGAATAGAATGTCGAGTTCCAATCTGGCCTCAGACCCTTAATTAGCTGTGTGACCCTGGACAAGTCACTTATCTTCTGTTTGCTTCAGTAAATGAGGATCATAATAGCAATCTTTCAGGGTTATAGTGAGGGTCAGATGAGATTACATTTATGCCAAAGTGCTTAATACAGTGTCTATAGTAGATGCTATCTAAGTGCTAGTTATTAATAGCATTATTAATAATTATTATGTTTGGTTTTCTTTGTAATCCTATGTGTTTTCTGTTACGCATTGAAAAATATTTTCTTAGAAGGGATTCAGAGACTTCATTAGACTGCCAAAGGGATCCAGAACACAAGGTTAAGAAAAAAGGTTAAGAACCTCCTGATCTATACCAACCTCATCAATTTACAGATGAAGACATGGAGGCCCAGAAAGGTTATATAACTTGATAAATGTTGCACATATAATAAATCACAGACCCAGGTTTTGGCCCCTGGTCTTTTAACTCGATATCCAGAGTTCTTTTCTAATACACCAGTTGGGGCACATCACACACTAGGTACTGAGTTTAGGAAACATATTTATCACTTACGACTTATGAGACAGCACATTAGGTGCTATGCAGGAGAAAAGAGGTAACCAGAGAGCGTGGAAAGAGCATTGGCTCTGGGATCAGAGGTTC
Organism: Phalanger gymnotis; assembly: GCA_028646595.1. Classification (NCBI taxonomy): domain Eukaryota; kingdom Metazoa; phylum Chordata; class Mammalia; order Diprotodontia; family Phalangeridae; genus Phalanger; species Phalanger gymnotis. Next base: position 483,799,235 of record CM053622.1, on the reverse strand, counting down.
CAAGTTGAAATTCTCTGCCTCTGACACTTAGAGAATGACCTTGGGCAGATCACTTAACACCCCTAGGCCTCAGCATCCTCATCTCTAAAATGAAGGGGTTGGACGAAATGGTCATTGAGGTCCTTTCCAGCTCTAAATCTGTAATCTTGTTAAAGAAATAAGGGAGACAGAATTAGAGCCAGAAGGAGCCTTGGCCCCTAATACTGGGGTTTTGACATGAGGTGGTATCTATATATTTAGAAGGATAGATAGATATTACCAAAATACCAAAATAGAAGGTTTGGTAAGAGAGGTACAAAGTGTTACTGGAATTCAAGCAAAGGACACTTTTGGGAGAAAGAAAGGAGTGTGGATTAGTAAAGGATTCATGGCAGAAGTTATACTTGTCCATCACCACAAAGCAAGTGGGTGTCAAAGGCAGAAACTTCTTGTCTATAAAGCTGGCTTTCTATCCATCATGCAGGCAGCAGTGCTAATTTCTTTTTCATTTAAAGGAAATCCAAGATCAGTTTGGGGAAAAGGTAACAGATTAATGATGTCCTCAGTTCTAAATATTCCATCTTTAAATTTTCCTCTTTTTTGGCATCGGAGATTATTGGAGATTAGAGAGGTAGGAAAGCACAGACTGTATTTAGAAAGTAGTCTAATTTGACTGGCATACAAGGGCACTGAGGGAAGGTAGTGGAAGATAAGCCTTAATAGAGGAGGGACCCCTGAAGAGTCCTTTCCTAGGTTTACGAGACACTTCTTTCTCCTGGTTGCTCCACTCCTCTTCATTTTCCTTTGCTGGTCATCAACCATATCCTATCCTTTAACTGTGGGTATATCCAAAGGTTTCCCTAGGTCTTCAAATCTGCTTTCTCTCTTGACCATATCTGCTCTTATAAATTCGGTTACCATCTCTTCTCATAGATTCATTTGTTACCAACAACCATTTGGACATTTCAAAATGGCATCTCAACCTTATAAGTCAGAAAGGGAATTTACTGCCTTTCTCTACAAATCCACCCCTCTCCTAACCTTGACTTTTTCTGCCAACATCTGATACCATCCTTCCAGTAACTCAAAGCCTTCATCTTTGACTCCTCACTCTTTTGACTCCTGACTTTTACCCCACCTAAGTTGCTATGTCTTGTTTCCTTTTCCTCCATAGTATCTGTTACATCTGCTCTGTTCTCTCCACCTGCCAGGCTGGGCAGTGTGAGAATTTGTACAAATATAGTTATAGCATCACTTTTTTGTTGTAGGAAAGAAGTAGGAACAATGTGGGTACCCATCAATTAGGGAATTGCCAAATAAAATATGGTTTTAGAATGGAATGGAATAGTATTGTAACTTAAGAAATGCCAGAAGGGGCAGATTCAGAGAAATGTGGGAGGACTTGTATGAACTGATGCAGAGTAAAGTGAGCAGAACCAGGAAAACAATTTATTCAATGATTACGGTATTGTAAAGAAAAAAAAAAACTTTGGAAAACTTAAGAACTATAATACAATGACCAGTTACAACTCCAGAAGCCCTAAATCATGGTGTCCATGAACAACAAAAGGTCTTGGTCTAACGATGTAGAATGAAACTGAGTTTTCAGGAAGCCAGTGTCTGGTTTGTTTTGCATGACTTCTCTTCCCAGGTATTTACAGTTTTATTTACAATCTCCCGCCACTTATTTTATTCTTTGTGTATTAAAATGTTCATGCTTGATGTTTAAGTTCTTATTTTAAAGAAAACCAAAATTTAAAGTCTAAGACAGATGTACATTCATCTTCCTCCTCCTTCTCCCCATTCCCATTATGTAGAGAAACTTTCTGGTTCACAGTTTTGCAAGTCACACTCTCTGATGTTCGTGGTGTTGCTAACCCGTGCAACAATCTCTCCCCCTCACCTGATATAAAAGATATGTTGATTACTTAGAGATAGGTTCATCTGTCATCCTTTTGCCTACATAAGAGACCTTGACCTCTCCTGTAGGTTGTTTCTAATTGAGGCTTTTTCTCTCCAGGTACAGTGCACTGTTTTTGGATTCTGCTATTTCCAGGGATTTTTAGAAGGCATCCCCATCGAATGGGGAAGGAATCCCAAACAAGAGACTTAGGTAAGTCTATTTCAACCCTAGTCCCTTTAAACCTTGGTCCTTTGGGGGAGAGAAGCCAAAGGAGCTTCCTCTTTGGTTTCTGCAGCCTCTGGGGGATGCTGCCATCCTTAAATTTTGATACCCCAACAGATTTTGGGAATTACACTCATGGAATGGGGATATTATTCATGCCATTGAGGATGAATTTTAAAACTTCCTTAGTGATACTGAAGTAAAACAGACTGCATTCTACTCTTTTACCTATAAAATAATGGTGATTATTCCATGTCGTAGAAGCAGAAACTAGGGTTCTCTAATGCAGATTTTTTCCTACAGAAACTACCTTTGCTTGTCTCTCTCTATTTTCTAGGGTTTTTTGGACTACAAGCCTGGAACTGTGTCCTGAATATCTACCCAGGCTCCTTAGTAACTGTGACAAAGCCAAACATTAAATCATATAGATATAATTGGAAAAGATCTTAGAAGTAATGTTGTTCAGCCTCCTCATTTGGAGACTTAACCCTAGAGAGCTTAAATGATTGACTCAAGATCATATAGGTTGTAAGTAGAAATGCTGGATTTCCAACTTTCACCCCAAAGCTAGCATTCTCTCACCATTGCATGTTGTCTCAGGGTTCTATATAGCCTATGATTTGACTTGCAATTTAAAAAAATTTTTAAATTTCATTTAATTTTTAAAAAAAAATCTTTTTTTTCTCTTTCTCACATTCCCCTCATTGAAAAAAGGAAGAAAATTAAAAAGAAAGCCCTTGCAAAAAAATATACATAGTCAAGGGAATCAAATTCTGCATTGGTCATGTCAAACACACACACACACACACACACACACACACACACACACACACACACACACACACACACACACGTTTTTTTAAAAAAAAGCTACTTGTTTTTAATTTTTTTTTGTTTTGGGCGTCCTATCACTGGCTTCTTTAATTAGTTATTACTGCATCTCCAGTTGGCCTTGTCTGAGCTAAAACCAGAAAATGTTTTAGTTGGTTACTTGCTGACAGAATAATGTCTTTCTCTTAAAACGTTCATATTTCATTTCAGAATGAAACTTTGAAACCATCTATAATGCATTTGTTTTGGTGACTTCTTGCCAATTCTTTCTTAATGGTAGGACTTTGAGGATGTTCTCAGTCTCACCCCTCCCCACCTCTCTGCACTGGCCACTATTCAACCTGTCTGTTACTGAATACGTTAACCTGCTGTCCGAATTAGAAAACTATTAGACAAAATCCAACAGAATTCTTTTTATAAATCATCACTGGTTCCCTGTCTTCATCAAGTTGGTCTCACATTCCTTCCCATCTCCCTCAGCCAATTAGCACAACCCATACTAACAATATACTTTTTCTAAGAAATTTCTTTTGCATCCTCTTAGATATGAACATGAATTCTCATTGAGTTTTCCCTACTCTGGCTATCCAGAGTTTCTTTCTTTTCCCCTGGGGAACCCTGAGGGTCTTGCCCTCCCAGTTTGATTTTTTTTTTGAGTTTTGATTAAAGGGGCCATCCCTTGATTAACTTCTTAAAGAAGCCTATTCACTGAATGGGTGTTACCTCTCTCAAAAGTAAGAACCTGAAAAGATCGACCTTAGCCTGAAAGGGCCAAAGCCTGCCAGTGCATCCCAGGCCATCTCCAGTCATCCTGGTGAATATCAGGCCACTGGACCCAGATGGCTTTGGAGGAGAAAGGGAGGCTGGTGACCTTGCACAGCCCTCCCTCACTCAAATCAAAGTCAACTGCAAGTCACGTCATCATTACCTGATGTCATGGTCCTCTTTGAGAACCAAGGACAGACACAACACAATCCAAAGTCAAAAGATGGATTTACATCTCAGATGATATGTTTGTTAAGGCTCCTGATTAAGTAAATCAGCCTTAATATCTTTGGAACATGGAATTTACTGGGTGCTGATATTCTTCTAAGCACGACTGTTCTCATGATTCCAATAATCAAAAGCAATCTAAGACCCTGTGACATAAGTAAATCTCTCTTTTAATCACATGTCTGTAAACCAGATAAAGGGAAATATTGTTAAAGGCTAAATGCGTCATAAAAATGAAGAGCACTGGTGTTGGTGGCTCTCCCTCGTCATAACAAAAGTCTCTGACCTCCCCCCTCCTTTTTTTTCTATGCTATGAAATCAACAAAACAGCAGCAGCAACAGTAACCACCTTTATATGTGTAAAGTGGGCTCTGTAATGTTGAAGGCCTGTGTCAAAGGATAGAATCTATTTCTGGAACTGCTTAAGGAGGGCACTGAAATCTCTTGTCTATTAGCATGTTTAGTTTAGCCTCTGGATCTTCAGGGAAATATAATAAAACAGAAAAGTAAAGTGATGAATGGTCTTCATCCAGGGCTGGTTGCGAACAGTGATATTTTACAAACAAGTTGATAAAACTGGAAACAATCCTATGCAATTCTGACACATTTATGAGTGTGCAATAAGATTATAGCATCAGCTGTATAGCCTTACGGTATTTAAATAAATCACTGCATTCCTTTATCTGTTTAGTAACAAGGCATTTGAAAATTATCGATCCTTGAAAAGTCTAGAGTTCAGTTCATTTTATTCTTATCCGGTAATACTTGAGCTCCATTTCCAGGTGGCTCCATTGGACCCAGGTTTGCTCACATTTCATTGACCGCTAGGTAATTTATTTAAGAGTTTGAAGGGACTTCACAGCTTGCTTATCATTCCCTTCCTTTTGCACATTATTAGCACAGGGTGGAAGTGATTGGGCCCAGTTAGCTGGTATCCCCGTCAAATGGGGAAGCAAAATAGGGAAACAGCCCTAGTCCTGATGACCCTTAGGAAAGAGAAGCCAGAAAAATCCATGTCTTTGCTGTAGCCGTGGGAGCCATTGTTATCCCCTCTGTATTTTGATACCCCAAAAGGTTTCTGGAAGTACTTTAAGAGAATGGGGACACATATAACAATGCCCCTCTCAAGAAGACCTAGGAAGCTAGGTGGCTATCAGTGGATACAGCATCCAAGCCTGGAGGCTTGGGTTCAAATCCAGCCTCAGACACTTACTAGCTGTGTGACCCTGGGCAAATCACTTAACCCTGTTTGCCTTAGTTTCCTCATCTGTAAAATGAGCCGAAGAAACATAGCACTCTAATCTTTTCTGAGAAAGCCCCACGTGGGGTTGTGAAGAGTAGGACACAAGTGAAAGACTAAACAACATACACAAGACGTATATTTGAGGGGCAGTTAAGTGGTATAGTGAATAGAGCCCTGGCCCTGGAGTCAGGAGGACTTGAGTTCAAATCTAGACTCAGAAACTTGACACACTTACTAGCTGTGTGACCTTGGGCAAATCGCTTAACCCCAATTGCCCTGCCTTCCCCCCTCCAAAAAAAAAAAAAAAAAAGACATGTATTTGAATTTGGAACCTTGGATTCCTCATCTATAGAATGCGGATATTAACAACTCCTTCCTCACTGGATTGTTGTGAAAATCAAATGAGATAATAGAATATTAATAAATAGTCAAATGAGATAATATATGGTAAAGTTTTTATAAACCTTGAAGAATTATGTAAATGCCAGCTATTATCTTCATTAGCAGTAGTGAGTATTTTCTTCCCACTGCTATCACCTTAGATCAGGCCCTCATCACTCCTTCCCTGGATTATTATTATAATGTCCCAACCGATGATCTCCAGCTTCCACGTTCTCCACTCCTCATCCCGTTCTTAACAACCCTGCTTAAATAACGTATGCATTATGTACATCTCATCACGTCAATCCCCTGCTTTAAAAACGTAGGTTGTTCCCCATTGCCTAACAAATAAAACAGAGACCCTTTGGCCTGGTATTCAAGGCTGTCCACAGTCTGGATGTCATACACATTTCCACTCTTAGTTCATACTAAGCCTAATTACGTGGTCTGGATATTAAGTAATTTCCCCACCTTATCTTGCCAGATCCTGCCTCTGTGCATTAAGGGCTTCATGTTACTAGGCTTGGCGCCTAGTCCCTTCATGTTTTCATCCCTTAGAATCCTTCAGTGCCCGTCTCAGATACAGCTTTCTCCATGAAGCTTTCTCTCAACTCCTCAACTCTTCTCCACAATCCCCCCCCCCCGCCCTTTCTAGATAGAAATTATCCTTATCTCATCAGATCTCATTAACCACTCTGACTTGTCCTAAGTACTTCTCTCCCGGGCACTAATAAAAACTCTAAAATTGAAGACACAGTTTGTAATAATAGTTCTCTAGGGTTGCTGCTGGCAAGAAAGATAAAGGACCAAAGATCTCACTTCCAGCAATTAGGGAGAGCAGGTGGGATTTCTTAGACCTGCGTAGAATGCGTAATTTTTGTCTTTCTACCAAAGACAAATGACTGTCATCTGTGCTCTCTCATTCATGTTAAAGAAAATTGAGGAACATCTCTTTAATCTCTAGATTATCAGGGAAAATGCCATTTTCATATAGGGGTGTGTGTGTGTGTGTGTGTGTGTGTGTGTGTGTGAAGGTTAAAAACGAAGAAGAAGAAAAGGACCTTGAGGATGAAGCAGGAAATCTGGATTTGTCAAGACTCTGAGGGCAAAAGAACATGATACAGAGAAAGAAAAGAACTACTATGTACTTAGAACTAAGCAACAAATATGAGTCACTCACCAAAATTTTAGCAAAACATTTGGTAGTCCTACATAATCTTGCAACCAAGGTGATAAGAAATGGGGTAGATGATAGTACAGTTTGTCCATTCAGAATTGGTTATAGGGCTGAACTCCAAAAATAGTCATGGTTAATTTGGAAACAAAATGATGGACTAGAGGTGCAAAACAAGACGTACGCTATCATACACAGCCACTATGTAGACTTATTTTCCTTGAATATACTTACTGGTTAAAAAAAAGGAAGAAAGCTTATTTTGGTTTGTTTTTCATAAACTAATATTTATTGAGTACCTGCCTACATTGTGCCAGGCATCATGTAGAACAGGGCTGTCCAACCTTATATTGTTGTTGAAACAATAGACAGTATATTTTGATTTGACATTTTACTGAGAGCTCTGTAGTAGCTCGGCTTCCTTTGCTAAAACATTTATATAAATTTCTATGCTTGTAGGCAGGCCGCATAAATCACACTGTGGACCGCATTTTAGACAGCCCTGATCTAGAACATACAGAGGACAGAGTCCTTGCCTTCCGAAGTCCCCTGACTCTTAAGCAAAGCCATTAGTTGTGTTCATACCATGTTGGCAGGTGGACACTGGGATGTGGGATTGGTACCAGTGGGCCAGGCTGAGCCCTGGATCTGGGATGCCATATCTTAAGAAGGACATTTATGAGCTGGTATCTGCCCTCTAGCCATGAGCTTCCTTCCTGAGTTAGAGGAGAGCAAATAAATAATAGAATTAGAGCCTGACCAGATCTGGGGCAGGGTTGGGAATTGAGTGCCTCTCTGTAGCTGGCTAGGGGAGAAGATACCCCTTCTCTAATCTTGTCGAGTCCTTTTTGGGGCAGGACTAAGGGATGATGAAAGCAATACTCAAATAAAGGAAGAAGGGAAAGAGTATCAATGAGTCATTAAATAAGTAAAAGGAAGAGAGCAGAAGGAAGCTCAAAAGAGGGTCCTGAGGGGATCGGTATAGCCATGGTAGTGGGCATTGAGTGAACCACACTGACTTCCATCTTTTGACTCAATTCTGGAGCTAGCTTACTTCTCTTTCTATTCAGTTATGGGTCTAGTCCAATTCCTGTCTAATGAGAAAACTTTATTTAATTATGGGAATTGTCAGAAAACTTTTCTGGCATTGTTTGAACCTAGCCCTGCATGGCTGGGAAATTGGACCACCTCTAGAGACCCTTAACTAAGGACCTAGGTTGTGCTGACCATAAACCCTATCAGATCTGAAGATTGACGCAGGTTTTCTCACAATTATGCATCTCTCAAGCAACCTGTATGTCCTATCTGAAAACTGTCCCCAGACTGTTAATCACTTATTGTTTCCATGTTCTTTTGATTGTTTGCAGACACTTGTTAGGGAGTGGGACGCCTCTTTTTTTGATTTCAGGGAATTGCATTTATTTGCTCGTCTCCCAATTTTGAAAGTCCTTAATCTTCTAATTAGAAATCAAATTACCTAATTTTATATCCTAGTTAATTATTTTTAATTAATTGGTCTTATTTGATTAATGTTTTTAATGCATAAATATCAGTCTCCCCTTTTATTCAGGGTCTAGTGCCAAAGCTGAGGAAGGCCTGGTCCCAATTTGTTAGGCAGTTGGCATGCATAGCTTAATAAATTGATATGCTCAGAAGCTCAAACCTTTATTTCCTAAGTCATTTCATCTCTGACCCACCACAATACACCATTTCAAATTTGAATTAAAAAAAAGCAAGATTTACACAGTAGATAAAAATAAATTGGCCATGACAAACGCTCATTATTTTATACATAATCCTCTTTTTTGGTTTTCTTCGTATATTGAAATATTCGTGTTTTCTGGTGTTTATTAAATTCATCATAAAAAAAGAAAAGTTTTAAAAATTAAAAAATTTTAAAAGGTCAGGGGTAAACAGACTGCCAGTTCAATATGAATCAGTAGTACGACATAGCAGCCACAAAAGCCACAATGACCATAGGCAGCAGCATTACGCAGGGACACAGTGTTCTGGGCAAGGGAGGTGAGAGCCTTGTTGTACTCTCTCTCGGTGAGAGCCTTGTGCTCTGAAGTAGTATGTTTACTTCTGGATAATGTGTCTTAAGAAGGACATTTATAAGCTGGAAAGTATCCGGAGGAGTGTGACTGTAATACGTACCTAAGGCCCTCAAGTTCATGTTCTGTGAGGATTCATGGAAGGAATTGGAATGTTTACCACAGACAAGAGAAAATTTGGTAGGGGCAAAATAGCCATCTTCAATTATTTGAAAGGATGGCCTGTGGGAATGGGATTAGCCACGTTTTACATGGTTGGAGAGGACAGAACTAAGAGGCAAATTAAGGGTTCGTAGAAAGTCTTTACTTTGAAGATTTGGAGAATAAAGTCCGACAGGTTCTCTTCCAGGCTAGAAAGCATAGTCCCAGCAAGAGAGACTCTGTCTGCTTTTTGACGGCCAGCCTAAGAGACGCTCGACACCAATGTAGGTTGTCCACTTGGTAACTGATGCTTTGGTTTTGGCAACCTGTGAAATGAAGAAGGTACCAAATGGGCCTCATTCTTTTTTCACTCCCTTTTATTCCATAGCAATAGGAGTAAAAGAACAGGGCAGAAGTGTCAAATCATACATTTTTTGATTGTCTATAAACATTAACAACTGTTGACACTGGAAGTTTAAAATCCTCATCTGCTTGTGAATGAAAGATGGATAACAATAACCATGAATTCTTAATGTAAATAAAACCAGTGGAAAAATATAAAGGGCATGCATGATCATGCCATTTATATGTGGAAATATATGATAAAGGGAAAAAATGATCAGTCAATAAATACGGGGGGGGGGGGGTAGCTGTTGGACTGTTTACCTAACTTCAGTGGTGTCAAGAGAATGCAAGATAGGATCTCTGCTTAGCTGACCCTCCTTGAGGGATTTAAGGAGCATGCAAATGCAAAACAAGTCACATAAGATGATGGGCAGGTAAGGACCGGCTGTAAACTATATTATTGGATGAGTATTCAGGTATCTAAGTTCACGGATCTATTGGAGCCTTAAAAATTGAGATAAACAAAAGGTAGGGTTATTAAAAACACAGTTGACTGCCTCAGGAAATGAAGAATGTCTTCTCATTTGAGGTCCTCAAACAAAATGCTGGATAACTAACTTACTATGTGTATTGTAGGAAAAGATTCTTAAGGCCCTAAATAAAGACACAGTTAAGAAGAAATGTCGATATAAAGCTTCGGTTGTATAATCAAGTTTATAAATGCAGTTGTATTAGTAATTGCAGTGAGTCAGGACTCAAGATTTAGGAAAGGTGTCTTTGTACTGCGATCGATACTTTGGAGATACTTTAGGAAAGAGTAGGCTGTATAAATTCCTGTAAATTAGCAGATGAGAGGAGTGACTTTAAACCCATTGAAATAGCCAATGGCAATTTTACTGGGAAAACCATAAAATGAAGTCAGAAAGTGCGAATTGGTACTTTAAAGGGGACAGCAAACAAATGATAAAAACCAATGTAGCGTTTTTTGAACATAGAAGTAAAATATGATTACATGTGATTAACAACTGTATCTTTCTTTATAACCTGTGTGAACCTGGATAATCACGCCTTTGAAAAATTTAAAGATATAAAAACCTTATTAAATTAAGTTTATAGTGAGCAACAGTAAGACTGCATAGAAATTCTTTCATCCTCTCTAAAATGAAGAAGTTATACTACATTTTCTTGGAGTTCATTCACTCCATCCTATCATCCATTGGGCCAGAAGGGCAGGTGATTAAGTACAGACACACACACACACACACACACACACACACGCAAACACATGTATATGAATATATACTTATATACTCACATATTATAATTCTTGTCCAACATTGGCCTTCAGGTATGACAAATATTCTGTGACATGGCAGACGAGATCTTTTTCTCTCTGAGGTCTGAACAGTTTAATTCTAAACAATACAAAACATGCAGTTATACTTTTAAGTCGGTTGTCCCAGACAATTTGGTTTAATAGTGAACTCTAACCAGCTTACGTTTAGCCTTAGTTTATTTTTTTAATATTGAGTATTACACATTCTGTACTTAGGGAGAAATAAGTGCAACCAGTGTTTTCAAACAATGCAATGAACAGTTACTGGGCTTAAAGATCAAATGAGATCATGTTTGTAAAATGCTTCACAAAGTGTCTGTTGCCTAATAAATGCTTATTCATCTCCCACATATGGAACAAAGGCCCAAATGGGCCTCGTTCTGATTTCACCCATTTTTCATTCTTCAGTGATTAAAAAAAATGGGGCAGAAGTGTCAAACCATACTTTTTTTTGACTGTCTTTATCAACACTAACAACCGTTGACTTCGGATATATAAAATCCTCATCCAGTTATGAGGAATATCTTCTCCCATATGTAGATTCTGCATTTTTTCCCTTCCATTACTTAAAAAAAGTTAAATGTCTGTCTTCAAAAAACCAATTGCAACCAAACAATCCATGCTTTAAAAAATGATTGGGTGAAGTTTAAAAAACAAACAAAACAGAAAGAAGGAATGAGCCAATCGAATATAAGATTGAAACTCAAGTCTAGTTATTATGAAGAATAAAGAGAAAATGGTGGAGGTGGGGGTGGGGATGGCGAGAGGAGAGTGCCTTAAAATATCAGGGACATATTAACTCAGAAATTGTTTTTGACGTTTTCCCCCCAATTTTTAATGTATCTCCAGGCACCTTTCCTCCAAGCAGACTCTGTGCTGTTCATACTGTTGGATTCTTGAAGGCTCACTTATAAAACGGTCCACACATGAAGTCACCATAAAGGTAATCAACACAGTCTCTACCATCTTGATCCTTTTTTATTTGACATTAATTTGAAAGATAATTTATTGTAACAGAACTGTTGTCTTTAACTCTTAAGATCCCCAAATAATTTTCTCACATGAGGGTTGCTGAATCTGGTAGAATTATATAACTCATTATGAGTTATAGAATCAATTCTCAGTTGTAAGTTGAGAGGCGGTAGCTAAGCCTCTCAGTTGAAGCCAAAAAGATTAAACAACCAAATGTCACCAAAACGACGCGTACAGCATTTTGCGGCGGAGAATGCTGGACTTGATGTTAGGAAGACCTGAGTTCAAATCCAGCCTCAATGTCTATATGACTTTGGGCAAAGTACTAAACTAACTCTGCCTCAATTTCCTCATGAGAATAATAGTAGCACCCACCCCTTAATAAGGCTGTTGTGAGAATAAAATGAGATAATATTTTAGAATGTTTTTGCAAACTGCACTTATATCAATGCTAGTTATTATTACGATTACACTATATTGGTTCTTCACAGACTCATCCTTGAGGTGGTTTTTGATGCCAAAAAAGTCAGTGATATTTTTAGTGACCCTATAATAAGATCTTACTTCACTATGGATTTGTCGCTGTTGTTCACTTGTTTTTAAGTCACGTCTGACTCTTCATGACCCCACTTAGGATTTTTCTGGCAAATATACTGGAGTGGTTTGCCATTTCCTTCTCCAGTTCATTTGACTGATGAAGAAACTGAGGCAGTCGGGGTTAAGTGACTTGCCCAGGGTCACACAGCTAATAAGTGTCTGAGGTCAGATTTGAATTCAGGATAAGTCTTTCAGACTCCAGGCTCTGTTCTCTATCCACCATGCTACTGATCTGCCCCCAGTATAGATACATCACATTCATGTTGTGAATTGTCATTAATGTTGAAAGTTCCAGATAAATTAATATTGCATGCATGACTTTAATTTTGGCTAATCATCCACATTCTGAATTGCTGTACATTTTAAACTAGGTCCGTAATGATTTATGAACCAACTTAAAACATTTCTGTAAAAGTTTGAGATTACGTTTGGCAGAATTTATTGAGGTATCTAAGTATTTTTCCCCAGTGGAAAATTAAATATTTCCAATGTACTGAAAGAAATAACAGGTCCCATTCTAGTTGTAAACACAAAAATAAATTTGTGTCAAGGTATGTAGAGCCTAAATGAAGTCTGGGAAAGCTGAAAAGAAATGAGGCAGAAAGCTGGGGTAGAATTTAATATTACATGGGCTCTTGTTTTCTGTTCCTCTCACCTTAGTTTTAGCAGAATTTATGATTGTGGACCAATCCTGAAAAATACTGGGTAGATTTGCTAAATCACAGTAGTTTAATTTTGTGTGCAGTGTGTACTCTTCTTATGTACTGTGCTCTTAATACATATTCTTCACAAAGTCAGGGAAGGTCACTTAGATTTTCAAAAGGTAGGAATTCTTGAGTCTAAAAGTACTATTCACTTTGGAAGCGCCTTCACATTGCTGTTGTAGTTAAATCAGAAACCAATGTTAATTTTGTTATTTGATCTTCCAAAATTAATTGTAGCAGATTCTTTTGATAGGAGTAGGAAGTGAAAATTCTCCATTTCTTGCATGTAAAGATAGATTGGCTGGGCGGGGGGGGCGGAAGAGAAGAGGGTTAATTGATAATTTTTTTCTTTTTATACCAGTTGCTGCCAGTACATATTCTCTCTTCCTGGAACTGTCTTTTAAGAAATTTTTTTTAAAAGATAAGTAAAGCCAAAGGATACCAGGACTGTGTGTACAACATTTTACCCCATAATTCTCTGCCTCTTGACTGAGTGATCTAGGCTTGGAAGGGACCGTTGAGGCCCAGGGAGGTTAAGTGACTTGCCTGACACCAAAGACAGAGTTAGAATCAGAAGTGGGATTTGAACCTAAACCCAGTGACTCCAGAGTACCTTTATCGTCTTGTCTCTTGAACTGAGCTTGGCTGTTATAATTATGAGAGGTATTTAGAAAATATTTTCATTAAACTATTTTAAAATAGTAATCAGCATTACTTAAAACAACCAACACTTTAACTTAAAAAAAATGTGTGTTGTGGGCATTTTTCCTTACTAACAAACATAAGTCTATACTGGAAATCTATGTATTTTTTAATTAGATGAATGGTACTGATTTTTCTTTTCCTTCTTTCTTTCTTTCTTTTTTTTTTGCAGTTCAGTTAACTATCTGATTTTTCTTTTTAGTTGGACTTGAGATTTCACTGGTGTAAGGAATTCTGATGAAGAAGCTTTTTACGAATGCAGATAGGCAACTATTCTGTGAACCTTAGAGTCTTAGACAATTGCTTAGGACACTGACTCTTAGAGCCAATGTATGTCAAAGATAGGACTTGAACCTGGCTCCCTCTACCCCAGTGCCTGTCTTGTATCCACCAATACACGCTGCCCATCGCAGATTTCCGTAAGAACAAAATCACATGGACTGATAAAAAATTTTTAGTAAAATTTTTTCTGACTTATTCACAAAATTAGAACATGCACTGGTACTTCAAGAATACTTTATTAAATTATTATAAATTCATACTTAATTCTTACTGCCTTTTGACTTTTAAATTTCCAACCTGAATTTATAAAAACCTAGTTATTTTCCCTCTAAAATGCTCAAAATGACAACCAGCATTCATCACTTTAAAAATTTTTACTCAACATTTATATTTATGCATTATTTATATTTATTAATTTATATTACCTATATTATATTTTAATATTGTATTCATTTAATTTTTTACATTTATATAAAGTATTTATATTATATTTTTATATTATTTATATGGTATTTCTGTAAATATCATTTTAATAAATATTTTTATTTTGTTTACTCAACATTTTTACTTCTTAACCTATTTACAGACCAATGAGAAAGGTAGTGGGTAAATTCCACCTGTGCTATACTCTGATGTCTAATTTTCCCCTAATAACTGATACTTTTCCCCAGGCCAGTTCCTTTAGATTCCATGTTCAAAGTCATAGACAAATTGCCTGTGGGTACAGTGAGCACAGTAACATATTTTGTCTTATAATTAGCATGATAGTCGTTATAGTAATTCATGGAACAATTTATTACATTCCAGCGTTTGTCTGCAATGATGAGACTTGGTTATCTAGTACAAGTTGTTCCCCCAAAAGCACACAACACTCCTCCCACAAAAAAATCCTTTAACTTCTCTCTTACGGTAGTATGTCTAATTACTTTCTGTAGATCCATATGGCTTAAATACCCTTGTCCCATTGCTCTGTTCCATCTAAGGATATGAGATTTCCCCCATGCTTCCTGCTCATACCTGACCTTTCCCCTCTTTGCTCTTCCCAACCTGACCTCTCCAAATGCCTCAGACACCTGATCCTGGGACATCCAATACCTTCTGATATGGACATATCTATAACCCCAACATCCTGCTACCTGCAGGAGCTAAGATAACCACTCTGAACAGGCTGCTGCCCTATCATTTTACAGCTCCTCCTCCACTCTGTCCCTACCAACTAACATTTCATTAAACCGATAGCAATCTTTTTGCCTCTTGCCCAAGAAGTAACCACCTTACTTTTAGGATGGCATTTGGAATCATAATTCTGGCCTAGCTACTGCTAGGAAATCAACCAGCAGCCACCATTCTTTGCTAAGATTAACACAATATTTATAAAATCCAAAAGAAGTCACCAACTTATTTTGAAAAATATGTCATAATTTATTAAGAATATTTAATATTTCCGCAGGTAAATAAAACTATGAATAAGAATATATAAATATCTTCCAGACGGATAACATCTTTTAAAGACAGATTGATTACTAAATAGAAAGAAATGTGTACAGGATTTTTCATTCAACAAAATTTGTTGTGTCCATATCAGGAGAGTATGTTAGTATATAGGTTCTTGGCTGAGATATATAAATCCCATAAACTGGCTAATTATCTCATCTTACTTGCTAGAACCATTTCCTTGAAACAGGCAACATTTTTTTTATCCTTCAGTTTTTGTCGGTATGGCAGGCTGTCAATTTTGCTACTTGTTAGCAGTCCTAATCAAAAAGGCAGTGAGAGTAATAAGTTAAAATGATTGGTTTAAATATGTTTTCAGATAATAGGAATTTCTGTGATTTCTTCTGTCAATTCATTCTGTGATTATTGAGATCTGGTTGTACTTGAAATATTGAAGGTTTTTTTTGTAAAAAATAGAAGATGCAAAATACCTAAAGACTTTATAAGTGTCTTGTAATGTTTTAAATGGTCATTAAGAGAACTATCGTGTATGATTGCCTATCTCATGAAAATTATCCAAGTAAGTGATTATTTGAGATTATCATCAGAATTGGCACTTAATTTCTTACTCTCAGACCCTTGAAACTAAGTTTCCATATACTAATTATTGGGGAGTATGTTAATATCGTATACAATATAATCCAATCTCATAGGGGAATAACCGGTAACTTAAATACTCTTTCAGGCTGAATTAAATGCCACAAATTGTAGGTGAAATCTAATGACAGTGCCCATTAAAATTACACTACCTAAAATTAGGCTCTCATTTCAAAGTAAACCACAACAGAGTGGTGACACAGAATTTCCTTCTACAATCTCAGATGTCAGTAGCTGATATTATTATCTGCATCTACATTCACATTCGGGTAAATTGTCTTGTGCCAAGAGTTAAAATCTATACATGAAGATAGAAAAAAATATGCAGGTGCTAGCAAATCCCATGACAAAAGAATGGCTCTGAATGAAAAAAAAAGTATTTCCATGATCCATAGAAAGAATACTTTGATGTAGTTAGGACATTCTTCATAGTACATTATTGCTTTCTCTTGCCCGTGAGTAGTCACTTTATGTAATTAATGGCAAGTTTTTGTATGGTACATGGGAATAAAAACCGATGTCTTTGTAATTCTTTTGTCCTGCCAATTGCCTCCCAGTTTCTTTTAACTTATCCCCAACTTAAGTAACCTAGCCACCTCTAAAGAAGACCCACATAAACTTCTCCGCCACTATTTCACCCCTCCAAAAAAGTTTCTTTTGCTGAGTGTTAAAACTGGAAAGAACAGCGAGATGTTTATGTTTATTGCCTTTACAGCGATGTAATTCACTGCTGAAAAACTCCATACTGGAAATGGAAATACACCTAGCAGTGTATCCATTTTGGATAAGTTCCATAATAATAATATAATTTGAAGGCCCTATGGAGTGCATTGCAAAGAGATTTCATCTGTATTATCATTTAGGGGCTTAAGAAGCTGATAGTCTTAGATGAAAAATGACTTAAGTCTTCAGGGATAAAAATCAAACCTACATTATTATGGTTTATATCTGTTAGAACTTTTTAATCCATTTACTGGGACAAACCGTACCCACTCTTTTTCATTAACATTTTTTCATTTTTCTTACTTTATCCTTCCTGAAATATGCATTCTTGGCTGATTTGTATTTTATTTTATTTTATTTTATTTGTATGTATCAGGAGAAAAAAAGTTATCATTTTCTTACCAGCCAAGAGAGCTAGGTTTCCTTCTCTACACAATGAGTCCTTACACAGCTAATTCTCTAGTGGGGAAGCTGTTAAACATCCAAAAATGGGGGAGAGGGAAATTTTCAGGGAAATCAAGTGGATTTATTCAAAGAACAACACAAACTCATTCTCCCCTTTTCTTCCAAGTCCATTCTAAGACGGTACAAAGGTGTATGCTCTAAACTAGTCCAGCAGGTCTGGAAGAGAATTATTCATGCACTCTTCTCTCTAACTTGCCTGCCTACTAAGGGGATGCTTGGCAGCCATGTGCATGCATCAAGTACTTGTAGGGGTGGGCATGGATCCATCCACGTCATTTGTGTCAATGGGAAAAACTGGAGAAGAGGTGGGACATCGTGGGACATCGTTGCCTTATTCCTGCCTCTTTGAATTTCCCAAACAACTTTTCAGTTAGCGGCCACCTGGGGCTGAGGTAGGGGATGTGGTCAAGACACAGCACCGAGTTGTGGTTATTCACTGTAGGCCTGGCAGATGTTACTGGTGCCGCAGGATTTAGAAAAAAGAACGTGGGAGTCCTATGCGCCGTATAACTTATGGTGAAGCTGGAGCCATAAAGTAGTTGTAGCTTCTACAGTTAGTATTTCATTATGCATTTTAAATATTTCCAGATCCTATGAACTATGGAAAAGTTAAGTTGCAGAGTGATTTACTTTAATTATGAATCTTAAAACACACATATGTATACGAGTACAGCAACACTGCTGACATAAATGGTAGCTTACTCCTGGCTGTGTCTACTTAGTATTTGGTGGGGAGAGACCTTTTAATTTCTGTATGCTTGGCTTTTGGTTATGCTAAAGAATCAAAATGGGTCAAATCAACAGAAGCTATAGTATAAATCATTCCATATATTTAGAGCTAGAAAAGAGATGGGAGGCCAGCTTGTCCAATCCCCACCTCACTTTACAGATGGGAAAACAGGGGGTCATGGAAGTTATGTGATTGCCTAAGGTAACAAACGTAAGTAGGCATCTATCTGGACCAGAGCCTGGATACTCTGACACCAAAGCCAATCTGTTTTGTCAACAGCTGTATACAATCTCTTAAATTCATGCTGCACATAAGCAAAGAAAAATTCCCACATTCTTATTCTGTTAGAGATCCTGGAGGTCATTTTCCACAATCCTAGATTCAGCATTATATGGATAATCAGTCAGTCAGTAGTATTTATTTATTAAGTACTTACTGTGTGCCAGGCACTGGGAAAGCGGCCATAAAACCTGGTCCATAAGACCCAGGAAAGAAAAGAAGTAATGCATGACAAAAAAGAATTAGCTCACAACAAAAAGAAGCCATGTCTTGAATTTAAGAAGTGGGAATGATAATTATAAAAACAATACTAATTAGCTGCAGTGCTTACTATATGCTAGTCACTGTGCTAAGCACCTTATAGTCATTCGTCTCATTGGATCCGCATAACAACACTGGCAAATAGATGGTATTATTATCTTCATCTTACAGTTATGGAAACTGAGGCAACCAGGTTAAATAACTTGCCATGGGGCACATGGTTAGTGTCAGAGGCCAGATTTGAACTCAGGTCTTCTTGATTGTAGGCCTAGCATTTTTCCATTGATAGAAAATTAGAGATTTCATTAATGGGTTTTTTGGTAGGGGTGAAATCTCCCTTTATGCTACTTAATAGATTCCCATCAGTATAACAACTTGTCATCTCTTTGAGCAGGCATTTTGGTAAAATGGAGGGAGCATTAGATTTCAAATTTTAAAAGTGGATTCCAATCCCAGGTCTTCTACTTAATACTTGTGTGACTTTGGACAGGCCTTTTTTTTTCCTTTCTCTAAGCCTCAGTTTTCTCCTCTTTAAGACAAAAGGGTTTATACCATCTTCCTTATGAGGCTGTTAAGTGGTGCAGTGGATAGAATGCGGTGTTAGGAGTCAGGAAGACCTGTGTTCAAATCTGGCCTCTGACACTAACTGTGAGACCCTAGGAAAGTCACTTAACCTATGTAAAATGAGGATAGTAGCACCCACTTCCCAAGGTTGTGGTGAAGAGCAAATAATAGTATTTATAAAGTGCCTCGCACATAATAGGTGCTATAAACTTGTTTGTTTCCTTTTCAACCAGCTTCTGATCCTCTGAATTCAGTCGTATTGATAAAGGCTGGCATACATTTTTGGGAGCCTTTCTGTGTTAGAGATACTTAACAAGGGATATGGTCTAGAGCCGTGATTTCATTCACAGAGCTGAGTGCAGGTCAGCACCTTCTATGAGTTACCCCAAGAATTGAGATGATCAGTGAATTTCCCAGAGTCACAAAACCAGTGTGTGTTCAAGGTAATAAGACTTGAACTTAGGTTGGTAATTAATAGTACTAGTTAATCATTAGTTGTCCGAGCTAGAGCAAGTCAACTCTTGTCTAAACCAATGAGCTCTTCACAATATGCCTCACAACATGTTTCAAAATCAGTGGTACTTTAATTTGTCTCTTTTGAAATATATCAGGAAGTAAAAAAATTAGCTAGGTAGTGCATTGTATAGAGTGTTGGACCTGGAGTCAGGAAGACCCGAGTTCAGATTTCACTTCAGACACTTAATAGCTACAAGTCACTTAACCCATTTGCCTCAGTTTCCTCAATTCAATTCAGTGAAAATTTGTGAAGTACCTACTATGTGCCATGCTCTTTGCTAAGCACTGGGGATACAAAAAAAGAGGCAAAAGAGAGTCCCTGTCTTCCAAGAGCTTACAATCTAATGTAAAATGGGGATGATAATAGTCCCTATCTCCTGGGGTTGTTGAGGGTATCAAATGAGCTCATATACATAAAATACTTTGGAAACCTTAAAGTACTATATAAATGTTGGCCATTGTCATTATTATTATTATTGTAGAGATTATAGTGCAAGGATTTCTGAGTACTTTGAATAAATATTTCAGAGAGGCCAAGTAACTAAATGAAGCCAACCAATTTATAACTTTTTAATCATTGTGATTAATTTATATGAAAAAATGTCTTTGAAATATTGAATGATGAAACAACCAAAAGAAAAATTTAAATAGATCTGCCTCTTCTTGGAGACTATTTTTAGGCAGCATATTTTGTGGTCTCTTAGTGATGTTTTCCTTTTAACAGTTGGTTTTAAAACAAGATTTCCCAACATGTAGCTGGTATCTGAAAAATTAGCAACAGGCTCTCTCCTAAAGCTGTATAAATAGTAACTTACAGTTACATAGGGCTTTCAGGGTTACAAGCCAGAGACTTGCTACAAAGTACTTACTACAAACCTTTCTTATTAGCTATTTGCTACACTTGCTGCCAACAGCCAAATGAAGATCAGGGCAGATCATTTATTATTAAGCTTTATAGTCTCCAAGTCTCATGTTGGAAAAACTTCATGAAACAGGATACCAGGCAGCAAACTGTTCATTGCACAACAGCCTCAGGGGAGGAGTCAGGGAAAAGGCAGTGAGAAGCTAGAATACAGCTGGAGGTTACTGGGGGGAGGGGTATAGGGACATGGGAAGTTAGGAGGAGCCCAGAGTTTGGGGGGGAGGGGTGAAACTAGTAGACAATTTGGGCAGAGAGGGAAGGAACGGAAGAAGTATTAGGAGATGGCAGTTATGGCACTGTCTTAAGCCAGATTGTAAAAAAGTTATATTTAAAAAAGAAATATACTGGGGCAGCTAAGTGGTGCATTGGATGGAGGATAGGGCCTGAAGTGAGGATGACTCAAGTTCAAATCTAGCCTCAGATATGTGTAGCTGTGTGACCCTGGACAAATCACTTAACTCTGTTTGCCTCAGTTTTCTCATCTGTAAAATGAGCTGGAGAAGGAAATGACAAACCACTCTAGTGTCTTTGCCAAGAAAATCCTGAATGGGATTACAAAGAATTGGACTTAATTGAAAAATCAGGGGGGGCAGACCCAAGCTGACAGCTGGAAAACAGGGACTCGCTTAAGCGCTCCCCCAAATCCCAACAAACACCTGTAA
This sequence comes from Phalanger gymnotis, assembly GCA_028646595.1. Lineage (NCBI taxonomy): Eukaryota > Metazoa > Chordata > Mammalia > Diprotodontia > Phalangeridae > Phalanger > Phalanger gymnotis. The sequence goes on along the minus strand of CM053622.1, from coordinate 483,778,163 downwards.
AAAATGGCTCTGAACAAATTTTAGAGCTATAGAACCCATGAAATAACAGAGGGAAAGAAGTCTCCAGCCCGTGATGGCTTGGATGGTCGCTGGGAAGGGTCCATCACACCATGCGGAAAGCAGAGCTCAGCTCTGATCAGATTTGATTTAAGGAGAGAATAACATACACACTCAATTGGGTATCTTACCCTACAGGAAAGTAGGGAAGAAGGGAATAAGAGAGGGGGGCATGACTGATGGGAGGACAGATGGGGGGGATGTAATCAAAAGCAAACATTTTTGAAAAGGGACAGGGTCAAGGAAGAAAATTAAATAAAGGGAGATAGGATAGGATGGAGGGAAATATAGTTAGTCTTTCACAACATGCCTATTATGGAAGTGTTTTGCATAACGATACATGTGTGGCCTATGTTGAATTGCTTGCTTTCTCAAGGAGGGTGAGTAGAGAGGGAAGAGGGGAGAGAGTTTGGAACTCAAAGTTCTAAAAACAAATACTCAAAAAAAAAGTTGTTTTTACATGCAACTGGGAAATAAGATATACAGGCAAAGGGGTATAGAAATCTGTCTAGCCCTACAAGAAAGTAAGGGGAAAGGGGATGGGCTGGGGGTGACAGAAGGGAGGGCAGACTGGAGAAAGGGGCAATCAGAATATATGCCATCTTGGAATGGGGGGGGTTGAAATGGGGAAAATTTATAACTCAAAATCTTGTGAAAATAAATGTTGAAAACTAAAATATTAAATAATAAAATTATATTTTAAAAAAAGAAAAATAACTGAACAACAAAGAAATTTTATTAATTTTACTCATTATTAACAACCACAAGGGTCACCAAGCCAGTAAGTGTAGAATTGGGATTACAAACCAATGTTTTTTTACTTCCAGTCCAGAAAACCTCCCTACCTTTCTTTCTCTTTCTCTTTCTCTCTCTCTCTCTCTCTCTCTCTCTCTCTCTCTCTCTCTTTCTCTCTCTCCCCCTCTCTCTGTCTCTGGTGCACTCACTCTGTCTGTCTGCCTCTCTTGCTCTCATTCTCTAGCTCTCGCTATTGCTCTCTTCCCCCTACAAGGATTGCAAATTAAATTGGGGGCAGAGAGAGAAGGGGAAAATAATCCCAGTCTACAAGACCTAGGAGGGAAAGAGATTTTATCTCTTTTTTCTTTTCACTGGCTATTGGAGAGAGTGTGTACTTTAGTTGGACTACTGATCATTTCCTCACCAGTGATAATAAAAATGAAAATAGTCTTGTACCTTTACAAAAGAGTCATCCCACAGGCTGTAGGTCTGGTTTTTTTAACTTCCACACTTTGTGATATCATCTTTTCACTGAGGTTGGCCACTTAACTTATCCTCCAGTTATCAGGGGTTTCTCAAATGAAAGGCTACCACCAACTTCTACTTAATCCTTCTTGGATATAGGAGAAGCACCTCAGCTTGACCAGATTAATCGCTCAAGATGAGATAGAGTCAATAAAACGTTTTACTCAACTGAAGTCAGGCAAATATAAACAAAAAATGAAATTACATAAGGAAAAGGAATCCAGCAAGTGTGAAGTTGGCATACACAACTAGTCAATAAATATTTATTAAGTACCTACTACGTGGCAAACACATAGTAGGAGACACCCGAGGCATGGAGACCAAATCCCTGACAAATACTATCTTATTTGATCTTCACAATAACTCTGAGAGGTAGGTGCTGGTATTATCCCCATTTTATATAAAGAAACTGAGACAGATTAAGTGACATGTCCAAGGTGCTACAGCTAGTAAGTATCTGAGTCTGGATTTGAACTCTTATTCTGTTACCATTTTGTTTTTGTTTTTTTTTGGGGGGGGG
>CM053622.1:483718745-483775826 GCA_028646595.1 Phalanger gymnotis | reverse complement strand
AGTCCTGCTTCCCTCTGCCCCTTTGTGGGTTCTGTATTTCTAGAACTGGTTCAGAGCCATTTTTTCATAGGTTTTTGGAGGGACTTGGTGGGGAGCTCACGCCAGCTACTGCTTTCCAGTCGCCATCTTGGCTCCGCCCCCCCACTCTTACTCTTATAACAGGCTGAAATGATTAATGGTTAAGAAAAGGCAAGAAAATAGATGAGTAGGTAATGGTACCCCTCTAAACTAATTTTTTTTTCCATACATAACAGAATACAAATTCTAATTTGCTCATTTCAAATAATCGCACAGGTCATGGCAGTAGAGGACCATAATGTCTTTAATGCTTTGTTCTTTGTGTATACACTTTATTTTCAAAAGATTTATCTTTATTTTGCCCTCAGGATTGACCTAAAAGTATCAGAGCATTATTTTAGAGTTAGAAAGGACAATGCCAAGTTGTATATTACTTTTCCAGATAGAATTGGATTTATAGTGCTATCTATAGGAATCATAAGTTTTTTTAAAAAATCAGATAACAATTTTATTTACTTTTACACCCATTCCAACCCTGTTTGATTTCTGGGGACTCTTTTATTTTAGCAAAGGAAAATTGTTTCCTTCTTCTTACTTAAATTACCTATATTTCATGTGCCATAGATTTTCCTTAACGTGATTTCAGTGTTATCAAAATTAGATTCTTAACAACAGCATTTTTGAATATAGTTTGTGCGCTTTGTGTGATCAGCAACATGCCCTTCAAACACTTGGGACAGTGGAAATTCCAAAAAAAATTTGTTACTTCTCCTGATAGAGACCCTTACTGTCTTTGTACTGGCCCCATACTTGTAAGTTTTTCTTATGTCTGTATCATCCATTGATCTGCAAACCGAATTTGGTGTATGGTCCCCAGCTATTAAGTAGTGCACTGAGGGGTGAGTAGTCATATCTAGCACAAAGTAACGTTTTCTAACTCCTTAGTATAGTTAGGAAGGGAAGGACAGGATGGAAGAGCAGTATTATTTTTCTAACAAAACCCTCGCTTTCTGGTCTTCTAAAATCCATGCCTTCAATTCCTATTTGTTGGTTATGTGAGGATCTCTGGTACCAATTAAGTCCATAGGTCCTATCTGCTTTTGGACAGTGATATATATGCTCATGGGAGGTAATTGTATTTGGATGATTTTTTTTCTGTTCAAATAACGTCCTAAAAATCAGTAAAGTGTTTCACAGCCTTTCAGATAACCTAGATTAGAATGGTTAAGTTGAACAAACTTACAAAGAGAACATTTTTTACTATTGGAACTGTTTTAGTCTATTGATTGGACAGATACTTTAAAAAAATGTTCTATCTTTTTCAGTAGATTGTAGGAGTTTGAAAATATATACCTCACAGTATTCCATTATATATAGAAAAAAGGAAGATCTTTGTTGTTATAGAGGATGCATGAATATAATAAAGTTTGAATAGGTTTTTTTAAAAAAAGGTAATAAAAATATCTAATTTTGGTTAATTTCTTAGAAGAATCGCCCAAACTCTCTTCAATTCTGATGTAATTTGAAGAGCCCTTTTCCAACAACCCTGGATTTCAACTGTAATTCTGAAGAAAACATCCTCCAAAATGCCTCGGTCCCATACTGACAGTCTTAAAATGAACAGATTTAATACCAGGAACGAGGAATAAGGTACCACTGGATCATAGATATGGAACTCAAAGGGACTTTAGAGATCTTCTGTGTAATCCAACCCCTTCATTTTGCACTTGAGAAAACTGAGGCCTGGAGATTTGAATCTCGGTCCTCCGGCAGGTGGATAGAGTAATGAGCCTGGAGTCAGGCTCATCTTCTTTGCTTCAAATCCAACCTCTAATACTTATTATCTGTGTGACCTTGGGCAAGTCATTTAGCCCTGATTGCCTCCCCAAAAAAGGTGACCATCTTAGGAGTGGTCTCTTAGTCATTCCACATTTCCCTATGTATTCCTTATGTTCATTTGATCCTTGCAGATTTTGTGAAATTGATGGAAGATTTATACTAGGGGGGAGAGGGGCAGATATCTCTCTCTAAGTAAGGGAATGGAAAAACACGTAAGGTAACTTGTTGAACCACCTGGTGCCTAGCTCATAGTCATGCAGAATAGAACCCAGATCTGTTGACTCTTAGCTTTTTTACTAAAACTTTATCCTGGAATAAGCCCCTCCTATTTAGATTCCTCTTTGGTCTTACAGAAGGAATAACAAGTGAACCTGAATGAGAGGTCTTATCTTGTGGATTTTGGCAAGTCACTTCACTTAATTGACTTAGTTCCATCTATAACGTTCTGAAATAATCAGATACTTGAACTGTCAAGTAGGTCAGCCAGAAATGAAATTCTTCTTGAGTTATGTCAGAGGTAAAGCTTATAGGAGAGTACTGGGAAAGTGGGAATGATCATGGTAAATGAATGAGTGAATGAATAAAAAAAAAGTCTGTTAAGGTCTTACTGTGCACCAAGGTCTGTGTTAAGTGCTGAGAATACAAATACAAGAAAGCCCTCCAGAATCTAGCATTGTAATGGGGGAATGGTGTTAGGAAGCAGTCCTACAAGTGTCAAGGACGATGGGGATCTTGGGAGAATTGATTGAAATATCCCATCTAGTAACAGCGGCAGAGTTAATTCAGTCATCTTCCTTGGTGGTTCCAAAATTGGAAGGGGAGAAGAGGGAGTAAGGAAAAGGCAAAGGCAAGAGAGTCCAGGGTCAAGTGAAACGTGACTGGCATCTTCTGAAGAGTCTGTCAGCAAACAGGAGAACAGAGTGATGAAAAGAATATTGGCTTTGGAATCAAGTGTGGCCAGAGTTCAAATGCCACTGCTTATGCTTAGGATCATAAGTCTGGAGCTGGAAGAAACCTCAGAGGCAATCTAGTTCAGCCCACTCATTGAGGAAATGGAGGTGTAAGGACATTAAGTGATCTGCCTAAAATGAAAACAGAACTCAGTATTGATTGTGTCAAGATTTGAAAATCTGTAGAATGGTAACTAAGGAAAGCTGGGTGCCGCAGAATTGACATTTATGAATTATAGTGTTGGAGAAGACTTGAGGGTCCTTCTGACAGCAAGGAGATTAAATCAGTCAATACTTAAAGAAATGAATTCAGGCTTTTCACTGGAAGGGCAATACTGAACCTGAAGCTTAAATACCTTGGCCACATAATGAGAAGATGGGACTCACTGGAAAACACCCTAATGCGGAGGAAGATTGAAGCCAAAAGGAAAAGGGGATGTCAGAGGATAAGATAGATGGTTACTGTCATGGAGACAACAAGCATGAACTTGGACAGACTTGAGATAGGGGAGGACAGAAGGGCCTGGCGTGCTGTTGTCCACAGGGGTCACAAAAAAACTAGATGCGACTGAATAAAACCAAAATGGGGATCATAATACATATGTCACTAGATTGTTGTGAGGTTCTGATGCATCAGCATCTGTAAAATGCTTTGCAAACTTTCATATAAAACAAAAGAAAACTCATACTCAAGAAATCTGGTAAGCACCATTTTTAAGATTCTTGTGTAGGATCTGTCAAGCAGCACGAGTCTTACCTCTCGCTACAGTGCTTCATCCTTCATGTTGTTTATCACCCCTTTTTAAAGCAACTATTTCCAATGCTGTTTACTTTTGGAAAATTATTTTTGCTAAGAATACATGAAATTTTAATGAACTTCACCTGCTTAATTATGTTTTAAGTATTCGGTTAAAGCAACAATCATGTAAGTAATATATTATCCTTCCTGTTTCTTGGATTATTAGGCATAGCGATTCATATTGGATTTTTACCACTTTGTCTTTTGGAATGAGTGATGAATTGGCTAATAAGTTTTGTTTTTTAAAATGAAGAGACTCCTAAAACATTCAAATTAAAGAGAATCCCTTTCCTTACTATAGAAACTCACTAGTGCTTCCAAAACTGGTTTTAACTAAAGTAAAATATCTTTGAGACGTAGTCCATGGATCTTTGTGGGATATATATTTTTGTGTAGAGAAAGATGATTTTTAAAAGTTAATACTGTTGAACTTTACTGGCTAATTTTAAACTGTAGTATTTTATCTACAACTGTAAGAAGCAACAAATATTATAATATATGGGACAGCTAGGTGGCTCAGTGGATAGACCACTGGGCCTGGAGTTAGGAAGACCTGAGTTCAAAGCCAACCTCAAACACTTAATAGCTGTGTGACCTCCAGGCAAGTCACTTCACCTCTGTTTCCTAATCTGTAAAATGGGAATTGTAATTGCCGTTACCTCCCAGAGTTGCTGTGAGGGTCAAATGAAATAATCATTATAAAGCATTTAGTGCAATATCTGATGCATAGCGAGGGATATATAAATGGGAGCTGTTATTATTATTAAATGGTAATTAATTTTCTTCTTTATTTCTTATTAATGCACCTTTGAGAATACTTATTTCTAGAGAGAAACTTTAGACTGGCAGTCGACCCGACTTGCCCATCTCTTTAGGTACTTTTGTGTTTGCAACTTCGAATGATGGAAGAGATATCAGTCAGGTTGTAATTTTCCTATCAACCTTTTCCATATTAACCTAATCGAAGGCATCTTCAATAACATAGATCAAGAAGAAAAATAAACCTCCTACCACTGATTGTGAAAGCTCCTCCCCCGTCTCAGTGGCATATACGATTGATCGATACAGCAGAGATCTCCGTCACTTTTGAACTGGCTGACCTGGAAAACATCTTTTGAGCTCTCAGAACTCAGATGCTAAAAGCTGATGGTATAAAGGAAACCGATTGAAGAGTAAAAACGAAATAAATTAACCAAACTAATGGATTCAAGTAGAATGTAGAGGAGGAGAAACAGTTAATGAAAACGTTTTTTTTTTAATCTTTAATGGACTCAGGAATGCTCAGGACTCAGGAAAATCAGCTGTGGTTGGAAGGTTCACAGTATCTCAGAGGGAGAAGGGCCCTCATACATTCCAAACCATATCTGAAGAGGAATCTCTCTTCACAACCCCCAAAGGGTACGTACCAGCCTCTGCTCAAAGACTTCCAATGAAGAGAAGTCTCCCAAGGCAGTCCATTCACCTTGTAGATAGTTGTCATTGTGAGAAATTTTTTCCTCAAACTTTCTCAGAATCTGCTGCTATAGCTTGTACCCTTCGAACCTAAATTTGCTCTCTGAGGCCAAACAGAAATAAGACTAATACTGCTTCTGTTTTATAGCCCTTTACCTGAAGGGTACTTAATAGGGCAGTTATGTTCTCCTAAATTTTCCCTTTCCCCAACTAAATTTTCTTTTTCCAGGCTAAATATCCCTGGTTCCTTCAACAGATTCTTTTGTTGAATGACCTTCATTCCCATCACTGCCCTGACTGCCCTTCTCTTCTATGCTCCCCAAATTTATCCTGAAATGTGTCAACCCAAACTGAACACAGTACTACAGAAATCTTCTAACCAGGTCAGAGAACAGTGAAACTATTACTTCCTCCCCTCTCTCTGTATACTGTGCCTTCCCCAAAGTACATGTCCAGCTTTGTCACTTTCTTATTAAATAAACTCCATAGGCTTCCCTGTTATCTCCAAGATCAAATATAAAACCCTCTGTTTTGCTCTCAAAGCCCTTCATAACCTGGCCCCTTCTTACCTTTCCAATCTTCTCATATCTCATTCCCCTCCAAATACTGTGTGACCCATTGATCCCCAATACAATCCATCTCTCAAATCTATGCATTTTTGGGAGAGGGGGAAGGCAGGGCAATTGGGGTTAAGCAACTTGCCCAAAGTCACACAGCTAGTAAATGTGTCAAGTATCTGAGGCCGCATTTGAACTCAGGTCTTCCTGACTCCAGGGCCAGTGCTGTACTCACCGCGCCACCTAGCTGCCCCTAACTAAGTCTATGCATTTTCAATGGCTGCCCCCATGCCTAGAATATTTCCCTCCTGGTCTCCACCTCCTGGCTTCCCTTGATTTTTTCACCTCAAATCTCACTCTCTGCCTTTCCCAATATCCGTTATTGCCAGTGCCTTCCCCCGAGATAATTCCCAGTTTATTTTGTATTTATCTTGTTTGTGCATAATTACTTGAAAGTTGTATCACTGCTATGATTATGAGCTCCTCGAGCTAAAGGACTGTTTTTGCCTTTCTACATCTAGGACTTAGCAGAGTGCCTGGCATACAGTAGGCATTTAATAAATGCTTACCAGTTTGACCTAACAACAAGAATTTACACTTATATTATGCCTTAAAGTTTACAAAGCATCATACATAAATTATCATCTTTGATCCTCACCACAGGTGTTATTGTCCCCTTTTTCAAAATGAATAAACTGAGGCTCTTAGAGCTTAACCGACTTGGCCACAGTCACATAGCTAGTGTCTGTGACAAGATTTGAACTCAGATTTTCTTGATACCAAATATAGCCTTGATCACATTAGAGCTTCTCAGCTATTGAAATTAGATATTTTTATTGACGAATACAGTGTTGTTTCCCATATTGCCATGTTACTAATTAATCAGTCACCAGGAAGACATTTGCTTAGAACTGTTTTGTTTTTTTTAAGAAGTAGCAATGTTGGATTACACGGATTCATTCACACACTTTCTTGGTTAAACAGTTGGTATTTTTGAGAAATGGGGTCTTAGCTTTTTTTCATAGGCGAAACAAAGGCAAACCTTATCCCATCTCAGCAATAGTATCCTGGATTCTAAACGAGTGGAGTTCAAATTAATTGTTCCATTATATTTTGTAAATTAAATATGAGATTCCAGGTTACTCATGATAAGCTATAACTGCTTTGTTAGGAAGTGGTAGAATCATTTCAGTAATACTAGCAATGGCGGCTGACATTTATACAGCACCTTACGGTCTGCAGAGCATTTTCCAACCATGATCTCATTAGGTCCTCACAACATCTCTGAGAGGTGGGTCCTATTATTATCCCCATTTTACAGATAAGGAAACTGAGGCAGACAAAAGTTGAATGACTGAACCCAGGCTCACACTGCTAGTTGGTATCAGAGGCAGACTTTTTTTTTAATTTTTTTTATTTTATTTTTATTTTTTTTTCAGAGGCAGACTTTTAATGCCTGTCTTCCTCACTCCAGTTCCAGTGTTCTACCCAAAATATTTTTAAATGCTAAAGAAAAGAATTTACTATAAAGCCTCTGTGATTCTCTTTTTTTTCCCTTTCATTACTTCTTCAGAATATCTCTTTCTCCAAAAGTCTTTGTTCCAGGCCTTTCTACCTGTCTGTATCTTTTCATTCAAGTCCTGGTTAAAAACTTAACTCATCTAGGAACATTTTGATAATTATTTTCAACTCTATTCTCATCACTTTTTTACTCTGTACATCTCCTAGTTCCCTCAAAAATGGGAAAACTGGGGCAAAGGAGGAGCTTTAATGTTTGCATTTGTTTTGTCTTTCTCAGATTAGCAACACGTGTAAATACCTCATCTGACATGTCGAAACAATTCCTCATAATTTAACTACATTATATATTCAGGTTCTATTTATGTGCGTGTATGGACAGTATATGTATCTGTATGTATATATGTGTATGTGCATGTGTGTATACACATTTCGAACATGCAAATAATGGGTAAGAAAAGAGCGTGGATGTTGGCAGGGCTTTATTGTGGGTAAAGAGACTTTGCCTTTATTTTATAGGATTGTAGCATAGTTTATGATTAATTTTACCCAGCTTTTTTTCTTTAAAAGGTAGCTTAATTATTAAGATATTGTAAAAAAAATAATTTAATAAAATGCACAAAACCATAACCTCCTCAAGGGCTGCAACGTTGTCATATTTATCTTTGTATCTATCCCCATAATAATTAACAATAGCTATTATTATCCTAAAATTAGTGGAGTTTAAATGAATGGCTCTACAATATTCCATAAATTAAATGATTTAAAGATAAATTAGAATAATAGTAATTATCATTATTATTATCATAGCTAACATTTATATAGTACTTACCGTGTTCCAGGCGTTGGGTTAAGTGCTTTACAATTATGATCTCATTTGAGCCTTCCAACAACCCTGGGAGGTAGGCGCTGTTGTTATTATCTCCCGTTTTACAGATGAGGAAACTGAGGCACACAGATGTTAAGTGACTTGCCTAGGGTCACATAGGCAGTAAGTATCTGAGGCGAGATTTGAACTCGGGTCTTCCTCACTCCAGGCCCAGCACTCTATCCACCTGACCCACCTATTGAGGTCTCAATAACAGTTTATTTAGTAGTGGATAGTGAGTTAACTTCAATGAGGAAGACCTTTGTTCCATTCTTGCCTCTTGACACATAATACCTGTGTGACCCTGGCATGTCTTTTAACCTGCCAATGCCTCAGCCAACTCTTTCAGACTATAGGTTGCAGAGCAGGTATTATCTGCTTTGGCAGAGGGAATTTCCTCTCTGGTAATGTCCTTTGCCAATGAAACCACAACTCCAGTCCAAAAACAGATAAAATGTTTATTACATTAAGGAGCTCATCGGGCACCACAGGCCTGTTAGCTCAGCACACTGTCTCGCTTTAACAGACTGAAACTAGATGGTGCAGTGGATGAAGCACTGGGCTTGGAATCTGGAAGTACTTGTCTTCATGAGTTCAAATCTGGCCTCAGATACTTACTAGCCGTATGACCCGGGCCAAGTCACTTAACCCTGTTTGCCTCAGTTTCCTCATCTGAAAAATGGGCTGGAGAAGGAAATGGCAAACCACTCTAGTATCTTTGCCAAGAAAAAACCAAATGGGGTCACAGAGAGTGAGGCATTACTGAAACAACTCAACAGTAACCTTTTTTTCCTCTTGTTCCAAAAAATTGAATTTTTATGTAGGATACCTAAACTGGGGCGGGGGGGGGGGGGGTGAGGAGGCTGGGGGGGAGTGGTGCTGTTGACGGGGAGTGGATGATGTAACCATGACAGTCAAATTATATATTTGCCTCAAAATTGGTACCAAGCTATGGTGTCCCAAAGATAGTGGCAGAAATGATAAAAGGTGTATCAGGCCCTTTAAAAGAAATACCTCATCCATAGATCGCCAGGGACATCTGTTAAAGCTATGAAGGGCCTGCTGAGTGATGTGATAAGTGGGAAGAACGATAGCTGATGAGCTTTGCCTGCAGGAGCAGGTGTTACTCTAGGCAACAGGAGTTACTAATTACCAAAGGAGGTTTCAGTGAATGAGAGACCATGTAACCAGCCAAAAACACATTCAAATGGCATTAAAGCAACCAGCAGAATCCTGGAATTGTCTTCTTTGTAATAGATGGTTAAATATAATTTTACTATGGCACTGTCTGTGGAATTTAATTCTGGCAGATGAAATTTTTGAAAGGAGGAGAAACTTTGTTTTCCAACCTTAGAGTTGAATGTTGGTGAGATAAAAATCGTATGAATTTAATTCAGAAGCAATAGCTACTCACAACCAGATTTCATCAAGAATTCATTTTTGTAAAAATCCAAAGAAAGCAGCAAACAGGTGGTTTGAAGTTCAAGATACAAAACCTCTAGAAGGTTTACTGAATGCTTAACGGCGTATTTTGATGTTGTATGTAGCTCTGGGACTTGATCTGAGTTAAATATTGGTTTATATGCTTTGTCAATTATGATAATATTTTGAAGTTCCAGCCCAACAGTTTTGAATGTCCCTCGTATATTTTATGGAAAATCTTTGCTTCTAATCATCAAAAAGATTAGTATTTGGAATTTGCCTGCATGCGCGGCCTGTTAGTAGGGTTCACTCCCAGTTTATTACTGATAATGACTTTTAAGTACCTCACTTAGGTGTAGCCTGAGTTATTTCTAAATTGAAAGCATTGTAGAGTTAATACTATATCTGAACAAACAGCTTAGCCCTTACTTAAATCTGGAAAGGAAACTAATCTGCCCAGCCAAAGCAAGAGTAATCTGCTATGGATAAGAGCACTTTGTTTTTGTTTGTTTTTTGCTTTTTGGCAGGGCATTTGGGGTTAAGTGACTTGCCCAAGGTCACACAGCTAGTACATGTGTCAAATGGCTGAGACCGCATTTGAACTAAGGTCCTCTGACTCCAAGGCCGGTGCTCTGCTCACTGTGCCACCTAGCTGCCCTGTTGTTTTTTTTTTTAAAGATGCACAAGGAAAATATACTAATGATGTCTGGGTATTGGCTTACTTTAAAGAGCCTTCTTCCAAGAGGAATAGACATGCATGTATTTTATTATTTGTATGCGCAGAGCACACACACACATACACGCACGTACGAACACACGCACTCTTTAGTTCCGCATTCATTCAACAGACATTTATTACACTATGAGACAACAGTAGGTGCAATGTAATAGTAGAAAGGCATTGACACTTTGGAACTTTATACAGAGAGTTGACTTAACACCCAAATGAGGATATAATGCTTCCTTTATGATAGGATTTTGAAAAGTATTAATTACATAAAGCCATTAATAATTAGTAAAAATAATTGAGTATCCTTGGTGCATCTAAATCCCTTTGATAAATGACTTTTCAAGAATATAATTGTCGTATGAATAAGACATACCTACAGGTCTTGGGGCTATATTACATAGGAGTAAATCCAAAGTTTTAAAATACATCTTTTTCTTCAATGATAACTTTTGCTCAGATTCAGAGACTGACATAAGGAGAAAAGGGGGGGGCAAGGAAATGTGGTATAGTAGACCTGTTGATTTATTTCTGTTTACGTACACACTTCTTGTTACACACTTATTACAAGAACAAAGAACAATATTTTTGCAGGTCTGAGAGATTACTATAGTTATGGAAAATGAAGACCCACTTAATGTAATTTATCTGTGTGCCTCTTTAATCTTCCCTGCTAGGTTATAATTATAGTAACTCACATGTACATCATGTTTTGAAAAGGTTTACAGAGTACCTTCTCATAGCAGTCCTTCCTCACTCTCTTCTTTCCTTCCTTTTTTCCTTTTTTTTTTCCTTCTTTCCTTTGTTCCTTCATTCCTTCTTTCCATCCTTCTTCTCTTCCTTCATCCTTGCTTCCCTCCTTTACTCCCTTCTTTCCTTCCTTCCTTCCTCTCTTCCTTCGTCCTCGCTTCACTCCTTTACTCCCTTCTTTCCTTCCTTCCTTCCTTCCTTCCTCCCTCTCTTCATCTTTGCTTCCCTCCTCCCTCCATGATCTCTAAGATCTCTTCCAGTTCTAAATCCTATAATCATGATCCCTGCCTGAATCCCTGAAGGTGACTCAGTAGATAGAGCACTAGACTTGAAATCAGAAAGACTTGAGATCGAATCCTGACTAAGACAGTTACCAGGTGTCTTAGACAAATCATTTAACCTCTGACTCATTTTCTTCTGTAAAATAGAGATAATAATCAAGAATCAAATGAGAGGATATGAAAATTTTTTTGCAAAGCTTGAAGCACTATATAAATTTCACCTATTATTATTGTTGATATTAAAAGGGAAGGAATTCCTCCTCTCCCTTCTCAGTAAACTTCAGTGGCTCCCTGTTTCCGCCTGTGTCAGGTATAAAATTCTCTTTTTGATTTTTAAAGCCCTTCACAACCTGACCCCTTCTTACCTTTATAGTCTTACACTTTACTCCATGTACTCTATGATCCAGTGACACCAATCATCTTGCTGACCCTTTATCTCCCGACTCCCTGCCGTTTCTTTTTTAAAAAAAAAATTATTTCATTTTTCCCCAATTAAATGTTAAAACAATTTTAAAACATTTTCTAAAGGTTTGAGTTCCAAATTCTAAACCTGCCTCCCTCTCTCCTTATTGAGATGGTAGGCAGTCCAATATAGTTTATACATATGCAGTCATGTAAAACATTTCTGTATTAGTCGTTTTGTACAAGAAGACAGGAAGGAAGGAAGGAAGGAAGGAAGGAAGGAAGGAAGGAAGGAAGGAAGGAAGGAAGGAAGGAAGGAAGGAAGGAAGGAAAAGGAAAGGAAAGAAGGAAGAAAGGGAAGGAAGGAAGCAAAGGAATTGAAGCGAAGGAAGGAAGGGAAGGAAAGGAAGAAAGGGAAGGAAGGAAGGGAAAAATAGTATGCTTCAGTCTGTATTCAGATAGCATCAGTTCTTTCTTTGGAGTTGGATAGCATACTTCATCAGGAGTCCTTTGGGATTGTTCTGGATCATCGTGTTGCTGAGGTCTTCGTAGTATAGTTTTGCTGTTACTGTCTACAACACTGTCCTAGTTCTGCTCACTTCACTTTGTATCAGTTCATGTCAGTCTTCCCAGGTTTTTCTGAAATCATCCTGCTTGTCATTTCTTATAGCACAATAGATTCCATCACATTCCCCAATGGATGGGCACCCTCTTGATTTCCAATTCCCAGCCACCATAAAAAGAGCTACTATAAATATTTTTGTACAGATAGGTCTTTTCCCCTTTTTTTGGATGTCTTTTCGCTCTTCCTTTTCACTAGCTGTCCTTCATGGCCGTAATGTCTTCCTTCCTCACCTCTGCTTCCTCACCTCCTTGAAGACTCAGCTCAAATCTACCTTCTGCAAAAGACCTTTCCCAGTACCCTGAACTCCACTTCCTTTCTCTGAGATTATAACTCACCCTGCATAGATCATGTATATCCATAGCTGTGTGCATTTTTTTTGCCCTCTTTGAATGTGAACTCCTTGAAGGGCAGGAACTGTGTAGATGCCTTTATTTGTATTCCCTACACTTAGCACAAAGTTAGGACTTAATAAATGCTTGTTGACTGACTGACTCAGAAAGAAAAAAGGAAAAACAGAAGCTTGTCCCCTTCTTCATTGACCTATTTGTTTGGTCAGGCTTTGTTAAAGACTGAAAGGTTTCTGTAAGATCAAGCTCCTTGTTTTATAAGGTTTTTTTGATTGTATGTTTTCATTAATTTTTACTGTTTAAATTTTTTTAATTAAAAAAATGAGATATAGATTCTGAAGGAAATGCAAATGAGCAATTCCAGAAAAATTTGTAGGCTCAAGAAACATCATTGGAATAAATATTTAACCCCTACAATTAATTTATTGAAGGGGACAGCCTTCATTTTTGTTTATATTTGTTTAAAACCAGTTTTATTAACACATATAATACAAGAGGTCCTCCTCTTTAAGTGGCATTGAATCCACTTAAAATAAGGACCAACAACTCCAAGAAAGAAAATAATGAACAAGGCCTTTATTTTGAAAAATGAAATAAATTATGAAATTAAGTTTAATTTACATTGTTTAACAAATTTTAAAGTATGATTTCAACTGCAATAACTCTTAGAATGAACAAGGAATGTGTCAACTATTGACCATGTAATTTTGTAAAGTTAAATTGTATGATATAGTGCAGTTCAACATCTTTCTTTTAACCCAATACTCCAAACATAACAATAATGACAAAACATGTGTGTGTATGTATATATATGTATATATATATATATATGACACACTTTAAAATAGACTTTGCATTATTTATGTTTTCCCTGTCACTTTTCTAACAACCAACTGTCATTTTCTATACAACCAACAAAACAGTAAGTCAAACCCTGATTTGTTGCATTTACCTTTTTCCAAGGTATAAATGCTTATACTGAAAATTTAACAGTCAGCTCTCATGAGCTGGTAAAAGGTGACTCCAACACATTGCTGAGTACAATAAATTTTGCTACAGCTTCTTTTTGTTTTTCTTGTAAGTATTATATTTTTTGTTTCTGTTTTCTAATCCATTCTATCCTATTGAATTTTATAGTTGAATTCATACTATTTACAATCACAGTTCTGATTGTATATTTCCCTCTATCCTATTCTCTTATATTTTTCCTTCTTTTTATAAAGGAGAGAGGAGTGAGTTTAGTTTTAGCGTTCTAAGTTTGTTGTAATATGCTTGCTCCTTCTCATCTCTCCTTCACCCAGAATCCAGTTCCCTCCCTTTATTTCTTTTCTCTTAAATCTCTCTCCAAAATTTACATACCATTTGTTTTGCTTCAGATTAATCCCTCCCTTCATATATCCTCCTTCTTGTTCCTCTTTTTCCCTTCTCCCCTTTCTCTCCTGATTCTTTGTGGAGCGAAATGTATTTCTGTAGTCGTGTGTGTGTGTGTGTGTGTGTGTGTGTGTGTGCACGCGCGTGTACATGAGTGCTTCCCTCCTTCCCTTCCTTTTTCAATGAGAGTAATATTCAAGTGTTTTCTGTTCTTCCCTTCCTTCTTGTTTGTATAAGCTTCTATGTGCACACCCCAATTATGTGAGGTAATTTTCCCTTAACTTTCTTTCCTTCTCTTATTATGTTCTTCTTCCCCTTCCTTTCCATTCTTTTTTTTTAAATATTTTCGGCAGGGCAGTTGGGGTCAAGTGACTTGCCCAAGGTCACACAGCTAGTACATGTGTCAAGTGTCTGATGCCGGATTTGAACTCAGGTCCTCCTGACTCCAGGGATGGTGCTCTACTCACTGCGCCACCTAGCTGCCTCTCTTCATTTCTATTCTTATTTTAAGGTCAACAAAATCTAAAAGAAATACTCTTTTTAACCACTGATGATGATAGTTCGGGGGATCGGAAGGTGGGGAATGCGTATTATCATCTCTCCATATTACAATATAAATACTTTTGCCTCATTTAGTCATTTATGATTGCTCACTCACATTTGCCTTTTTGTGTTTTGTATTAATTCAAATCAAATTATATTGACTGTATTTGTTTTTCAAAATTCTACTCAGCTCTGGTCTTTTCATCAGAAATGCAGTAGACTCATTAAAGTTCCATTTTCCCTCTGTAGGATTATGTTCATTTTTGCTGGATAAATTGTTTTTTTCTTTTTTCTTTTTTTTTTTTTTTGCTTTCTGAAATATCATATCCCAAATTCTATAGTGGTTGCTGCTAGGGTGATTCTGACTCCTTGGTACCTAAATTCTTTCTTTCTGGTACTTTCAGGTTGGTTGGTTTGTTTTTTTTACTTGGAAACACTAGATTTGGGAAATAATATTTCTGGGAGTTTTCATTTTGTGGTTTCTGTCATGGGATAATCAGTAGAATCTTTATATTTCCATTTTGTTTTCTGGTTTAATGAAATTTGAACCGTCTTTTATTATTTCTTCAAATATTATGTCTAGGCTCCCTTTTTTGTCATGGCTGGAAGTCTAATAATTCTTAAATTATCTCTTACTCTGTTTTTCAAGTCAGTTTCTTTTTTTGCTATGATATATCTTATACTTTCTTCAATTTTTTCAGTATTTTGAATTTGTTTTAATATTCCTGTTTTTTCATATCATCATTAGCTTCTATTTGGTCAATTCTTAATTTTCAAGATGCTTGTTTCTTGGGTAGGGTTTTTTATCTCTTGTCCCAAGCTACTAATTCTCTTTCCACATCTTTCTTCTATAGCTCTTTCTTTTTTCATTTCTCTCCTAGTACTCGTTTTTGGTTTTTTAAATCATTTTTAACTCTTTAAAAACTCTTGTTTTATGTCTTCCAGGATATCTAGTTGCTTATGCTCAAGCATAAGATATTTTGATTGTAGATGTTTAGGAGTTTAGGAGTCATTTTCTCCTGAGTTTTGTGTCTTGAGGGTCCCTATCACTGTAATTGTTCTTAATGGTAGGATTCTATTTTTGTTTGTCTGCTTCCTGGCCCGAGGCTTGATCTTAGGACCAGGAGGTGTCTGAGCTCAGTTTTTGTCCTCTAAGTTCATTCTTTTGTTTTCTTTGGGTACTGAGTTTGGTGTTATTCTACAATCTCAGTGACAGCTCAGGACAGAGGCCTGCCAGCTTTCAGGGCTCCCAAAGTGGTCTGATACAGGACATCTGACGGCTTCTTTCCTCGTCTGAGCTCGGCAAATTCCTTAACTAAAAACATTCCTGTGGACTTGCCTCTGGTGGGAAGTTTCAGTAGACTCACGATGGACTTGACCATTATCAGCTAGCTGGAAATCTGTTGGTTTAAAAGGACAATCTAGGACCTGTGACCGTACTTCGCACTAGAGGCACCCCTAGGTATAAGTCCCCTGCTCAGTCAGTCCTGGGTCTGTGACAGGAAGCTGTGAAATGAGCGACAGAACTACCAGTTCTATAGCCTTCATGAGGTTACAGGGCCCTGTATGGGTCTGGGATCTTTTCTTGACCTGGTGCAAAATCTCAAGTCATCTTTCACTTCTGTGTGGAGTGCTCTGTGCTTCTATTCAGACTCGGTCTCCAGTGTCTATGCTATTATTTTCCCATTTATCAGAAACAAAGAGGATTTTGTATAATATTTACAAATATAATTGTAAAGTATGCAACATCAAATTTAATTTAAGCAATATTAAATATGTAATAATATTAAATGCATTTAGATTATCCATGCCTTTGACTTATGGCCAGTCCCCACTTTCCTGACACATTTCATTAATGTAAATGATAAGGAATTGACAAACATAATAAAAAGAAGTGAATAACATATAGAAACTATAGGCCAGAGAGTATGGATTTTATTCCTGATAATATTTTAGAATGTATTGCTAAAGCGATGGTTAATGAACCTTTAAAAATGGCAGAAGTGATCACAGAGCACAGCATACCTTCAAGAGTAAGTCATGATAGACTAATCTTCCTTTCCTAGATTGATTACTAGACTTATAAGGATTAGTGGACTAATTTTATTTCCCTTCCTAAACTAGTTACTAGACTGATATTAGGGAATGTCGTGCTTATAGTTTTCCTAGATTTTAGTTAAGCATTTGACTTTCTCATGATATTCCTATGGATAGGACCAAAGGATGTAGGTTAGACAAAAGGTAAAGTTGAGTGGCTTCAGAGTTAGCTGGAGGATGAAACCAGAAGAGCTTTCCTTGGAAGAAAGTCTGTAGCATATGGCTCAGGTATCTGTGCTTGGTCCCCCATGCTGTTTGATACTTTGATCAGTGACTTGGATAAAGGCACAGATCACACATTTATCAAATATTCAGATGACACAAAGATAGTTGGGTGACAGATACCCAAAGATCTGAACACTGGACTGAATTTAATCAGATGAAATTATGTAAAGATAAATGTTGAGCTTTGTACTTGAGTTAAAAAAATGTCTACTTCGTAAGTATAAGGTAGAGGAGGCTACTAGGCAAGGTTTGTGAGCATGCTGTAATTAGCTCAGTAGAATTCAGCACCATAATGTGGCAGCCCAGAATGTAAACTTGACATGCATTAAGAGGCATCATTCAAAACTAGGAAGGTTATATTCCTGCTCTGCTTTGCCCAGGCCGTACACATTCGAAGTGTTTTGTTCAGTTTGGGGCTCTGCAGTTTAAGACAGGCTCGATAAGCCGCAGTGTGTCGAGAGGAGGGTAAACAGAATGCTGAAGGGCCTCATGCTTTTGTCACACGTGAGGCTCATGTTAAAGGAAAGGAGAATATTTATTGTGGAGAAGGGAAGACTTAAGGGGAATAAGGACAGGTTTCTTTAAGCATTTGAAACTTTGTCACATGGAAGAAGGATTGCACTTGTTGGTCTGAGACCCAGAGGGCAGACCTAGGATTAACGGGTGGAAGATGCTGAGAGATTGACTTAGATTTTATGTGAGGAAAATTTTCTGATAATTGGAGCCGCCTGAATAAACTGCTTAAGAAGGTTTCCTTCCACTGAAGAACTTCAGATGGAACACTTGGAGCGTCATTTGCCTGTTATGCTTAGAGGAGATTAATTTTTCCCATGTGAACAAATTGGACTAGGTGGCCTTTGGTGTCATTTAGCATTGAGATGTTATCATTGTGTGTGCCCTTAGGAAAATGTTATCTCAGTTTTAGCATGTGTTCTAGAAGCAGGGTGGGGGCGGTAATATATCTCTGTGTTATCATTTATCTTGTGTAATAAAAATACTCGCCAGAAAACTATTTCATGCCTAACACAACGCCATCTGCATGCAGACATTTGAAAGTACTATTTTAATGGTCATTTTGGAGTGTATTAATCTACAAAGCCCAGTGAAAACATAATTTTTATTAGTTTGTTTTCAATCTTCATTGCTTATAAATTTCTTTTTTTGTGGTGGGGTTTATTTCTTACTGAGTTCTATACTTTGGAAATACAGACTTTTCTTATTAGCGATACATAACTTCAATGTGGAGACTATCTGGGCATATACAAATAACATCCCAGAATGGGAGTTATGAACTAAGTAGACACTTTCATGTCAGACACTAATCATTTTAATGTGTGTACATACTCATGCCTCTCGTTTTCCTCCGTAATTCCTAAAGTACAAACAATCAGAGGAGGTAGTGTACCAATCGCTGTTCTTTTTTCTCCTTTTTTTTAACAGAGGGTGGATCACACTTCTTATAAACCTCATCATTTTGAGGTGGGGCTAAGATGAGCATAACCAGCGACGAAGTGAATTTTTTGGTATATCGTTATCTCCAGGAGTCAGGTAAATGATTCATCTTTCAGTCAGTAAGCAGCATTTATGAAGTTGACTGTATACAGAGTGTTCTCTTATAAATGATACTAGGTTAAAGCAGAGGATAAAATAAAAGGTGTCCCTTTTCTGTGACTGTCCCTGGGTGTTGGACCCAGATCATGACAAGGGGCATGGGTCCCCCCATTCTAACACATTTGGGGCTGTCTTTGATTAGCATAGAAAGCATCCTGAATAAAGTATGTGTGTTCTTAAAGAATGGGGTGATGGTGAAGAAATTTATGAATTGATTCGATATTTATTAAGCTCTTCAGGTAATTTTTAGCACCAGTTTGGAGAAGGGAAGGAGAAGGCTATCTCATTTTCCACTGATTTCCACATTGCACTAGTAGGGAGACTTTTATACCATAGCAGATAGTGGAATTGGAATCAGGAATCCTTAGATTTGAACCCCATTTCTGGCACTAGTCGTGTGACTCTGGGCAGATCACTTCATCTCTCTGACTCTTGGTTTTCCAATCTGTAAAATGGGGATAACAGTGACTGCCCTGCCGTACCTACCTCACAGTGTTTTTCTGGAGATCCAATGAGGGTCAGTCTGTAAAGCACTTTGCAAAATCTAAAGTACTATATAAAGATTAGTTATGGGATGGCTAGGTGGCACAGTTTGTAGAACACCAGCCCTGAAATCTGGAGGACCTGAGTTCAAATCTGGCCTCAGACGCTTGACACACTTACTAGCTGTGTGACCTTGGGCAAGTCACTTGACCCCAATTGCCCTGCCTTCCCCTCTCCAAACAAATGAATGAATAAATAAATGGACATCAATTATTATTATTATTATCTAGTATTATGTACTCCTCTACTCCCAGAAGTCAGGGCTTTTGGCAATGTGGTCTCATTATTTTTGCCCCCTTAACTATATTTTAGGTTTTCCTCAACAAGATTTTATATATAATGGAAAGTAAATAGACACTATAATTTGCTTATAGGCAAAGACAAACCTCTTTCTGCCACTGAACTGATCACTGAGCAAATTGGCGCAGTGTGGTAGAAAAATTATTGGTTTAGAAAGTCAGAACCCTCAGATTTTAATCTTGGCTATGGCATTACCTATGTGACCTTGTACACATGTGGTCCTCACCCATAAAGTTAAGAGATTGGACCAAGAGATTCTGAACTCCCTCCCGGCTCCAAAATTCTAATCTCATGTCACAGTATTTTCTTCATTGCTATGTATATTATCAACTTAGAATTCAGTCCAGTTTTTTTTAAAGATTCAACAAACATTTGTCCATTCATTTTGTGCTAAGAAAATTGTATTTCATAGGGAAATAATAAATACATTGTCTTATAATGAAATTTTTGTGGCCAAAGACACATTCACTGAAGGTTGTGTGTGTGTGTGTGTATGTGTGTATTTATATACATGCAGATATAGATCTCTATATAGACGAAATATTACTTCCTTTTAGACTTAATTATTTTGCAGTAGTTCGAGATATATTCCTTTTTTTGTTTAATTTTTTATTTTTGGTGAGGCAGTTTGGGTTAAGTGACTTGCCCAGGGTCACACAGCTAGTAAGTGTCAAGTGTCTGAGGCATATATTCCCTTCTTGAAAGTATTCAGCCCCTAGATATAAAATCACATTTAACACAATACAGAATGTCATAGGTGAAAGACCAGAACTGTTCTTGCCCTTGGCATTTGTGGTCCGTCCGTCTGTCTGATGGGGGACAGAGAGTGAAAGAGGTTTAGTTTTTTTTTCTTTTTGATTGGACAAAGAACAGTAAATTTTTCTGAATCTAGAGAATGAAGAGGGATCTTGGCTGCTGTATTGTACCTTAGCATAAGGTACAGCAGCACATTACTGTGAGTAAACAAGGAATTCTTTTTCCTGTGAGTTTTGCAAGAGTGGACTCCCTCTCCTTTTTCTTTTTGCATTTGTTTACATTTGTTTTATCATCTGTTTGCTGTTCTTTTGAAGATGGTTATTGAGTATAACTCATAAATGTGAATTTAGTGTTTAGAAATAACGTATTGATTTTATTTTTGATTTAAAAGTAATTTAAAAAAGAAGCCATGTATTGAGTTCATATTTATCAAGAGAGGCCTTCTAAACTAAACACTATATGCATTCCAATACTGACACTGAAGGCCACAAAGAATTTTGGGGCTAGTTTCTTATTTAAAAAAGGAATTTTCTCTTGTACTCATGTACGTGGGTAGGTCGTGTGATATGTTGGTCTTAAATTCAGACATAATATTCAGTTCATTCAACAAGCATTTATTTAAAGTAACAGGCATCTCTGGGAGGGTGGAGAGGAGGGAAGAAAAAATTTACATGATAATTTTGTTTTATTTGAAAGAAATAGCAAGTTGTGCATGGTAGACTTGCAAGTTTCATGTACAATCATATTTTTTTTATTGTATTGTATTATGGAAATGGTTGTTTTATTCCATAAATTAAAAATAAAATTAAAAAGTAATAAGCACATAATTTTTCTCCTTCCAATTAAAGGTCTAATTTGCACTGGAAATTTTTATTTAAGCAATAGATTTATTTAAGCAATAGATTGCCAATTTCCTTTGAGAAACTATTGTCCTCATGCTATACTTTTCGAAATGTATTTGAGGAAATTTTGAGTCCTTAATATTTTAATTAAAATTTGCTGCAGAACCCTCAGTAATTATTAGACAGAATTGCTTGCAATCAAATTTTAGAAATTTATGCAGTAATTGGGTGTGACGTGTGTGGTGCCAGCACATCTGTTTTAAGGAAGCCGTTGCTTTTCTGAGCTGCCCTAAGAGGGTTGTCAGCTGTTTTTCTTTTAAAAGTTTGTGTTTTTACCAAAGAACTGCCCTCACTCCTGAAGCTCCATAAAAATGAAACCTGTTTAGAACAAGAAAATCTGAATGTTTTAAATAAGTTCTTTAATTTCCAAATTTGAGAGGTTTAGTCTGTCCGTCCCTGGCTTTATACATATAGTGAGAATTCATGCAGTTACTACATTCTAATGTTAATTTCAGAAAATTAACGAAAGTAAATGGATTTTTAGATAATTTTAATAGATTATTACAACATTTTAGTTTATTAGAAAATTTTAAAAGATAATATTTAGTGTCTCTTTTCCTTATATTAAAACTTTTTAAGAGGTGTGTTATAGTATTTATAAAGCTGGGGGAAAACCTGGAGTTTTTTCCAATCTAATTTCCTCATTTTACAGATGAGGAAACTGAGGCCTTCCGACAAGTTAATCACCTTTTCTGCTAAACCATTTGGCCAGTTATTCCAGACTGTTAATCGTATTGGACTTGGGTTCAAGAGACCTAGGTTTAAATGACAACTTTCATCATGTGTGACTTAGAGAAATTTGTTTAAATTTCCTCAGTTTTGGTTGTTTTTATCTCCATAATAAGGAAAACCTCCCCACCCCAGTTGTACTGTATACCTGAAAGCAGAAGTTGCCAGCCTAGTTACTAATGGGCATGAAAGTTTGAGGAAACCCTTATTTTAGGGTTTGGAATAAATAAAGCCACTCCAAAAAATAAAACATAATAAGAAAGAAACCATATTTCACATTTGCATTGATTTAAAAAAGTTGGAAAAACTGAGTTTATACAAATTGATCAAAACTTTATTTTGAAATATATATAAATCAAGCTATTGTAAGCTGTGACTTTTGTATGTCAGCAGAAATTGGGGTTTTTATTTGTTGTCAGATAGCCATTCTGTTGGGATAAGTACACTCTGTTATTGTAGTTATGGTTGTTTACTTATCAGTTCTTAACTAGTCGTATACAACAGTGTCTTCTTTGAAACATGCATTCGTAGAGAGGTAAAATTAGAAAGAAAAGTGAGAAATGTTTCTTGCTTATACTTCATGCTTTTTTTGTGGGTGTACGTGCATGCACACACTTGTATATTTGTATGTTTTCTCTCCTGATTGCATATAAACTGCTTGAAGGCAAAGGCTAAAACGCTTCACTTTTATTTTTATATGGGCAGTACATGGGATATTAATAGGAAATTAATTATTACATGTTAATTGATTGAATTAAGTAGATTTGGTTTTTCCCATTCTGTTCTCTCCTATTTAGAGAAGGCATTTATATATAGTCCGACTAACTAGCACGTAACATTTAAGTCTGAGGAAAACGTCTCTAATAAACTATACAGTTGGTATTTTCTCTCTCTTGGAATAGCTGTTTATTAGGAGCAGCTAGGTGGTGCAGTAGTGGCTAGAGTGCCAGGCATGGAATCAGGAGTACCTGAGTTCAAATCTACCCAAATATACTTTCTACCTCTGTGACCCTGGGCAAGTCACTTTACCCCATTTGCCTCAGTTTCTTCATCTGTAAAATGAGCTGAAGAAAGAAATGTATCTTTGCCAAGAAAACCCCAAGTGGGGTCACGAAGAGTCGGACACAATTGAAAAATGACTGAACAGCAACTTGTATATACTTAATATTTTTGTACTTTGTGTAATGTGTGTTCCCACTAGAATATAAGCTTATTGAGGAACTGTTCCATGTTTTGTCTTTGTAAATCTAGCAACTAGCACAGTATCTTGTATACAATAGGTGCTTAATGAATGTCTGATTAATTGAATTGAAGAAAGCACTTTATAATTAAAGTTACATATTTGTGATGGGGCGTGTTTGAATATCATATATGCACATACACATAAATGCATATATTATATATGTGCATATGATAGATAAGTATATAGCATATATCTATACATGATATATACACACATATGTGTTTGTATATGTGTGTATACATTTAGATGTCCTTTAGATTGTCTTCAAAGGTGAAATCTAAAGTTGGTGAACATTTGACACAATCATCAATTTGCGAAACTAATTTTAAAAAGTAAAAAGATGTTAACTTTCCTTTTTTTCCATTTTTATCATTTTTCCCTTTAATTTTTATGTAGTATTATTTTTCCCCCCACTAAGCCTGTAATTTTCTTGGTACAAGGAGCTAACAATGAGGAAATGCAAATGGCCCTGCCATTTAGTCTTACAGAATTTCCTGGGGCTCTAAGACAATAAGTGACTTGCCCTGGGTCACCCCAGTAAGTGTAAGAGGTGGAATTTGAACATGGATTTTCCTGATTCAGAGGCCAGATTTCTGTCAACTAGGGCATACTACCTTTTCCATTTTACTATGACATGTTATTTTTATTAGGTGATTTTAATAGATCTTTTTAAAAAATTAATAATATTTTATTTCCCCTCCCCAATTATATGTTAAAACAATTTTTAACATTTTTTAAGTAATGAAGTAATTTCTAATAGACCATTTCCATTTTTAGTATCTCATTTTAAAAAATTCATAAAGTCAAGAAAAACCCGAGAACATCTTTCTAACTCATGGGAAAAGAAGATCCACACGTATTCTTACAATACACAAGAAACAAAGCGAGAAAATTTTGAAGCATCACCAACACTATAAAATAATCAGTTTTTCAGATTTTTAGTTATTTTGATGAGCTCATGGATTCATTCATTCAAAAGGTATTTCTGAAAGGATGAAAGTAAGTTTACATAACACAGGTTACGTCAGAGGCTTATTGGTTAGAGCTAAATGTTACCTTGAAGGTCGTTTAACCCAACCATTTCATTTTGATAAGAAAAGTGAAGTGTGGAGATATTGTGACCTTCCCAAGTTCACACAGAAGTGATAAATGGGAGGGCCAGAATCTGAACCCAGGTCTCCTCAGACTCCAAATACTCCATTTCTCCTTAGATAAGCAACTTGAAAGAAGGGCTAATTTCACTTACCAGCACTTAACACAGTACTTGGCTCTCAGTAAATTCTTTTTCATTCATCCTTTTACAACCTGTCATTTTGAAAATATGAAAATATGAATGATAAGATTAACAACATCATTTTGTTTATTGGGGGGAAATGAATAATTAATAAAATTGAGTATCTGTACAAAAAAATCAAAATACGTAATCTTTTTTGGTGCAGATAGGAAAAAGGTGTGATTTGGCATTTCATTATAGTCTTTAAAACTGATAGTCAAAACATGGTTGTATATAGCAAAAGACAACACTAAATTAAGAAGCAAGAACTCCACATCCCCTTAGTAGGCCTGTGATTTTCTGAAGCTCAGGGTCCTAAAAGGTAGCTTAGGTAGGACAATGGATTGAGCCCTGGACCTAGAGTCCGGAAGACCTTGGTTCAAATCTGGCCTCAGACATTTCACTAGCTGTGTGACTCTGGCCAAGTCAGTTAACTTCAAGGCCGTTGTAAGGATCAAGAAAGGTAATATTTGTAAAGCAGTTTGCAAACGTTAAAGTGCCATACAAAAGTTAGCTATTAACTCTAAATCTGGATGAGCAATACCTGGGCTAAGGTGCTTCCTTGATGGCCTCTCTGCCTCTAAAATTTTGGTTTTTTCTTTCCCACGTCACCTGCCTGTAATAGTATTTCTGTTTTGAGTATTGCTTATAGAAAGAAAGAAGGAAAAGAAAAATCACAGGTTAAAAGAAGAGTGGTTAGAGAGGCATAATGGAGAAGATAAGTCAGGAAGAGTAAAGAAAAAGAAACACTGAGCCTGGTATCAGAACCAGCTGAATTCAAGTAGCTGTGTGACCCTGGGCAAGTCACTTAACTTTTGATTGCAATTTTCTCATCTGTAAAATGGAGATGATAAAAACACCTACATCCTTGGCATATTGGGAAGACCAAAAGAGGTAATAGTTATAAATTCTTTGACATGGCGCTTGGCACCTAGTGAGTCCTCTATGTAAATGTTATTGTTAGTGTCGGGAAGATCCAAGGAAAGAAGTCCCCAGAGAAAGATTAAAAGCTGAGTTTGGTGAAGATCAAAGAAGGAAGGAAAAAAAAATCTCTCACACACATGAGAGAGAGAGAGAGAGAGAGAGAGAGAGAGAGAGAGAGAGAGAGCGCTAATAACAACATGACACAACAGGATGAAGTATCTTCCCCAGAGACATATTGGCAAGACAAAAAACCATGACTTCTATTTTGTTTTGGGTTTTGGTGGGTTCTTTTTTTGTTTGTTTAGTTTTTTTATATTGTTTGTTTTGTTTTTATCAAAAGATTAGAAAGGATCTCAGGAAGTTATTTGTCCCATCCCTATGCCTCCAAGGCAGGACACAACTCCAATGATTCTTAAATACTTAATGATTCTCCATGATTTAATAAAAAAAAACTTATCTTTTACTGCTGGGAGAAGGAGGATGGTTTTTGTTATTGTTGGTTGTTAGTGATGGTTATTCATTACTGTGTCTTGCACAGGTTAGGTATTCAGTACATATTTATTGATTTGATTGCATATTTTTATATCCTCTTTATGCCTGTGGAAAGAATAAAAATAGTTTGGAAACTGCGTCTTACTGGGAGAGAGGGAGCTGTAAAACTTAGTTAACATAATTACCAGGTGTAGCACCAACAGAATTTGAATTTATTTTTTAATTAGTTATGGCAGTCTGGCTTTAATATATAAAGCTCTGCTGACTCTTGTCTTCTTGAGGTTAATAGAGTGGTCTTTTGCTATCTCTTTTGTGATTCCTAGGAAGCGTGGTTCATAGTAATTTTGCATTTCCCACACTCCTCCCAAGATCATTTCACAATACCAGGAAGAGACAGACAGGGGAGCCCTTTATAAATATATAATGCTTTGTGTTTCTCCTTTTCACAAGAGGGTCATAGTACCCATCTTTCACACGGGTTGTTATGATGAGAGAGCTCCTCTAAAAGTATAATGGATTTTTTGTGGCCTATTTCCTTGTTCCTAATTGTAGCCAGCGAAGCGTCAGTGAAGTCCGTCTTTTTCTATCTTTGTCTCTCTGCCTCGTCCTCTCCTGGTCCCTCTGTCTCTGCTCTCATTCTCTGTCTCTATATAGAAAGAAAAAAAACTCAACAAGTCTTGGTGTGATTTATCAAGTAATTAACTGTAAGCATAGTGACTGTGTTTCCTTTACAGCTATAATTCCACACCTCCTCCAGAATCCACATTATAGAGAAATCACTTCCCTTTTTTTTTTTAAAGCACAAATCAAGTGATAATTTCACACAGACTAGAAAAGCTGCATGGATAATCTAGTGTGATCACAAATCACAAATTGTAATTAAATATAGCTGAAGAGAAGCTTGAAAGGGTCAATCAGATGCACAAAGGAAAAGTGGGGGTGCTGCCAGTAGCTAAAGACACTCATCAAATGAATTTTAAAAGAGAAGATTGGCACCAGGCTGGGGCTGTGCTGTTTATTCCTGTGGAAAGTCAGAAGAAATGGGAACAGATGCCTCAACAGAAAAAAGGATTGTGCAGAATTTAAGAAGCAAAGAAAAGAAAAAAAGAAATATGAACCAGAGGCAAGGGAAGTAAATGAAGGGCATGGATAAAAGTGATAACAACAGCAATAGAAGATGATTTTTAAAACAGTAGGGGGGAAAACAACAATTACTGGCAGATCCTCTCCAGGGTGTTGGTGAGCCAGCTGAATGGTTTTGGTGAATCTTCGCGCTAACCAGTCAAGATTTATAAGTTGCAAACTGGGTGGCGGCCTTCTGCTAAAAAAAGTGTGGTGGGGTGATCATTCTTTTACCTGGTGGTCATGGTTCATTCTAAAAAGAATCCCAGATGTACTAGAAGAGAAATTATTTGGCCAATAGCTCCATCTGTAGATGTTGACACTGATGATAGAAAGAATTGCTGGGTTTTTGCATTCCCAAGCACCTTGCATGGTGTTTTACACATAGTTTTGTTTCATGATCAGACCTCTTACAGGAATCTTCCAGTGAGGAAACTCCCACTACCTGTGCAGGTCAATATGTGCTCTATAACTTATTTGTTCCATCTTTTTCAGTCATATCAGATTCTTCATGACCCCATTTGGGGTTTTCTTGGCAAAGATACTGGAGTAGTTTGCCATTTCCTTCTCTAGCCCATTTTACAGATGAGGAAACAGAGGCAAACAGGGCTAAGTGACTTGCGAGAGGTTAATAAACAACTTGCCCAGGGTGACACAGATAATATTTTTAGAGGCAGGACTTAAACTCAGGTTTTCTTAGTAACTTGAAGGCCAGCACATTGTCCAATACCATGCCTGATTCAGTAGGGACCCAGTAATTATTTGGATGGTGGTAGTGATTATAACATGACTCAGTTTCATTAGACTATATATAAACGTAGGAATGAATAATCTACTGCAGACATAGATATCTTGACCATGTTACATCCTTTCTTCTGTCTCCAGGCCAATAGCCAATAAACTTAAGAAACTCAATATGGCTTTACACATTTGTTTAGGGCTACAGAGTTGTTTTTTCTTCCGAGTGAAGGCATTTTTTAAAAGTAGGCAAAAAGAAATTAATTCCAGTTTGTATTTGTTAGATGTTGATTGATTTTAAGGCATCCTCTTGTAGCTTAAAATTAGCCTTCAGGAGGTCTGCAATCTACAGTCGTGTCCTATAGCTAGGGTGAATCTGGCAGAGATATACTTAGCAAGAGAGCATACCCATTTACATAAATTCCCTGCCTGGAGCACTGCTTTGGGTCCAACCTTCGCAGAAAAAAAAATAGAAAGCTGCTGTAGCCTTGCCAAATTTTCATTGAGTAAGTCAGCAAGGTATTGAGCCAAGATGTATGACCTTCCATGCATTACTTCAGATAAAGAGAACCCTAAGTTTTTGGCACTTGGATTAGTAACTAATGCAACTTGAGTATATTAGAGCCCTGTGTTCAGAGTATTAAATAAAAATCTGAAGTCTAGTGAATTATTTCCTCTTGTTTCCTGACTGCAACAACTCTGAGCATAGTAAACAGGTATTTCATAAATATTATTTTACAGTCATGCCCAACAATAAGCTAAATGAGAAATTGATACATTTTAGGTCACCTATTATTACCATGTGCCAGTATTTTACTACTCAGACAACTGTGATTGTTTTCATTTTTCAATGGGGTTATTCTGCTTCTGGGGTTTTTTTTTAATTATAAAAGCAACAATCTTTTTGAAGTTATTACCTCAGTAGTAATTATAATTTACCTGAAAGAGTAATCTCATACTTAACTATACAGATTTAAAGATGAATATGACTTGAAGACATTGATATGTAGTTCATGAAATACTAGATCTCAGAATCTAGATGGTTTGCCCTCTTCTTTAGGTAGCAGAGTGATTTATCCTGTCAGCGGGTCCACTGTTAACATCATTATCCCTGGGTCGTTCACAGCCAGTAGCAACAGCGATTTTCAGATGTGACTACTTTCACCCTGGAATAATTCTATCTTGTTTGACAGCTATTATTGTTAGTGTATAGGCTTATATGTGTACTAAATAACTGTCTACTCAGGTATAATTACAGCATGCATTTAAATGCTAAATACGGTTTATACGAGAGTCATTTTGACTTACTAGTTAGAAGGTTGGCCTTGTGATCAGGAAGACCTGGGTTCCAGTCCTGCCCTTAACACAAACTAGCTGAGTGGCCAGCTAGTGGGCAAATCACTTAACCTGTCCACGCCTGAGGTGAGGTTCTAAAACTCTAAATTAACTATAAGTTTCTGAATTTCATCATTGGAAAGCTTCCAGGCTCACCATTGAGCTTCTTCATTGATGAAATCACAGATCTGGACCCCTCTCCAAAAAAAAAAAAAAATAGGCACGTATTATATGTTATTTGTTACCCTAGTTAGCGAGGATACAACAGTATCATATCCCATACTTTGAAAATTCTACGTGACGTTTGGAAGCCTTTTCTTGTGAACTTCTTTGAGGTTGTATCTCTCTCAAGAGGAACCTTGAACAGCAAGGGCTTTTTTTAGCATGACAGGAGAGAGAAAAAATTTCCAATGCAGTAGCCACTTTTACTCTGTTATTCCTATCATTATAGTAAAGGATATACTTTTTCTGCTAGCTAACTGAGAAAACAGATTCAGATTAAGGTCACAGTGACCGTCCAAGCTACAAGTTAAACTCTACTCTGACCAGCTGACTTCCTAGACAGGTGGCCATGGAGAGGCACGCTGCAGTTTGAATGCAAACAGGAAAGAATTCTGGCAAGATCAGAGTTCTGTGTTGTGTTTTGGGTTTTTTTTTCTTTTTCTGAAAACTGCCTTGAAAATTTGAACGGCTTGTTTGTAGCAATCAATCATTTATTAAGGAAATGCTGCGAGTCAGACGCTGTGCAAAGGTGAAACAAAAAAAGGCAAAAGACAGTCCCTGCCCTCAAGGAGCTTAAGTCTTATGAGGGGGACAATAGGCAAATAGAAACATACAAAGCAAGCTATATACAGGATAAATAGGAAGTAATTACAAACAGAATGTACTAGAATTGAGAGGGGTTGGGGAAGGCTTCCAGTAAAGGAAGGATTTTAGTCGGTACTTTAACAAAGTCGAGGAAGTAAGTAGGTGGAGTGGAAGAGGGAGAGAATTCCAGGCATGGGGGACTGCCCGAGAAAATCAAGAGATGGAGAGTGCCTTTTTCATGGAACAGCCGAGAGTCCAGTGTTACCAAATTGAAGAGTACATGTTGGAAAGTAAGGTCTAAGAAAACTGAAGAGGTAGAAAAGGGCTAGGTTATGAAGGGCTTCGAATGCCCAAGGGAGCATTTGTATTTGATCATGGAGGAAGTAGGGAGCCATCTAAGTTTATTGAGTAGGGGGGCTGACATGGTTGGACCTGCACTTCAGGAAAATCACTCAAGTGGTTGAATGGAGGGTAGATTGGAGCAGAGTTGTTAGCCATTTTTAACAGCCATGATCCGCAGTAGGAGATGTCAAGGTATTATTAACCCAGTAGTATAATTGTCTACTTTTAGAGACTCTATTTTCCAAGCAGCCCCAATCTTTATGAGGCATATATCAGTGCATCATCAGATGTTGCCAAGCCATTTAATTAGTCAGGACCAAATTCTGTGCTATGTAACATGCCATGTAAAACTTTTTTTAAAAAAAATAGTCCAAATTGCCGTGTAGAGTTTAAATCTATCATTGCACCTAAAAAAATAAATTCTACAAGTACCTTTCATTTCTCCCAGATTTCTAATGTCTGCCAAAGTTTCTGAGTAGTGCTGAATCAGATGGCAGCTGCTATCATTAGTTTAAATAGTTATAGTGAACTGTGAAGATTGACATATTTTTTTTTTCATCTCTATAAAAATTCCTGCTTGCTAGCAGCTCACATTATCTGTGCCGGTCCTAATTTTTTTTCTGGTCCTTGCTAAGTTTTATATGATTGTTAGTCAGGTTGTATTTGTGGAACATCCCCAGTAGGGCAGGTACTACTTAGCAAAAATAGAAGAAGACTTGGATCATAAGAGACATGAGTTTAACTCCTAGCTTGGATGTTCATTGTGACCTTAATCCCTCTGAATCTGTTCCCTCATCTGTAAAATGAGAATGATAATACTGGAGATACTTTTCTTCTCATGGGTATGGCTATTGTTGTTAGAAAGAAAGCATTTTGAAAAATGTAAAGCATTACATCAATTCAAGCTATAAAGTGACATGGAAAAAAGATATAACCTCTCCCTTTAAGTGGTCACATAATCAATTTTGCTGTTAATGAAATGAAGAAAATGTTGTTGTTTGTTAAGTGGCAGTGTTGTAAGGAGATAGCCACATGTATTTCACTTTACATTTTGAAGATTTTTATTCCACAGTTTTGAAAAGTAGACTTTTATGGAAAGAGGAGAAAAAAAATCATTTTGTTATCAGTACTTCATTACATTTAAGGGCTTTTGGTAAGGCTGAAAAAAAATAGATTGTTGAATCTTTGGCCTGAATGTTATCCATGACATGATGCCTCTGGTCTTTTTTAAGAGTTTAGTAGAAACCATAATTTTAGACAGCTATTTTTTAATTTATTCTTTAAAATTTTTTATTTATTTTTAACAATCAAAAAAAAATTTGAGTTCCAAATTCTCATTTGCACCTCCCCCACCCATTGAGAAGGCAAGCAACATGATATCAATTATACATGTGAAATCATGCAAAACATTTACATAACAGCTATCATGTCTCGATACATTGTATGGGGGTGAAGAAGAGAAGTGTGATCAGTAACACAAAAGCATAATAGACATTTTAATTGTATTTTTCAGGTCATTAGACACATTGTGGCCTTGAGTTTTGTTATCGTTCTTTTGTTTAATAGAGTCAAATTTCAGCCATATTAAATGAGAAGTGAATCGGTGAACATACATTTTAAGGTTTTGAATATAGACTCTTGTAAAATAAGTGGATGAAAAAAGTTATAACAGATTTGTGGCATAACCTTGGGAATTGAGCATGTGCTGGTAGGGTCATGTATTGAGCACCTGGCTTGTTCATCATTGAGAATTATCACGCCATGCCATTGCCATGTGATGAAAGGTGGTCAGAGTGACCGGAAGAACACAGTTGAGACATGAGCAAAAAGATGGAAGACTAGAGATTTTCTCTGAATCTCAGACCTTTCTAATACAGAAATAATGGACCAAAGATAAAGCAGTTTTACCTGTCTCCACAGTCTAAGACACCTAGAAGCCAAAAGAAAGTTTCAAACAAACCCAAAACCCCTGAATGGCCACTCACTGACCCTGAGATCACTCAACATCCCTCCCTCAGCCTCCCATGCTACCAGCAAGGCTGCACTAGCAGACCCAGGCACCAGGCACAGGCTTACAGCTAATCCCACCTCTACACAGCATGCCCCTTTCTAGTGTTGTGGAGGTCTTGGCTCTAGGCTGTGCCAGGTCATGACAGAAGAGCCAGCCTGGCTACAGCCCATCAGGAGCAAAAGCATACTAGGGGCCGCAGAAGTCACTTGGGGTGAGAGAGCAGTGAATTGCCTGGCATGGGAGGTAGCTGAGATGCTTTAAGATCCATCTCCTGGAAGGATACCACCATCAGAAGGGGACAGAATCAGAAAATAAATAGGAGAAACTCAAGAGAAAAAAAAAACAACTAAAATTATCAAAGATCTCAGGAAGAAGAAAACTCAAAGACTTTGAACATAAACAGATAAACCAACAGGGGAAATGTTAACAACAGAAGGAAATATGACCTCTAGGTCTAGTAAGTGAGTTCAGGCATCTATGAATAAATACTACAAAACAAAGGAAAATGATCCAAAATTTTATGAAACAGAGGACCCGAGGGAATGTGAGGAAAATGTGGAACCACAACACATTGTTCCTGAGTAGTTCAAAAGAGAAATGAGAATTATAAGAGCAGAATTTATGGTCTGCACAATGAAAATGACGAGCAGAATAGAAAAACTCAAATCTGCAATGGCAAGCTTCGCTAAAGAAACAAAACAGAGAATAATATATTGGGAATGCAAATACACAGAAATGAGGGACAATCTAGAAGAGAACAAAAAACGGTAACGAAAAATAATGCTCACTATGCGAGCCAAACATACTTATCTCGAAGCCAGGATGCATAGAAAAAACCTAAGGATCATAGGTCTCTCGAGAACAAAAAAGAAACTTTAAAACTAAAATGAAAGAAATAATAGAAAAGAACTGTCCAGACTTCTGAACGTAGTAAATGAAATATCAATTGAAAGAATTCACAGATCACCTCCAAGGGAAGGAAAAAAAGTTTGCAGATACATATGTCGTAGTTAAATTTAACAGTTCACTTCAGAAACAAGTTCTGCAACCCATGGAGAGAAAGAACTTCAAAAATAAGGGAAATAAAATTCGAATAATACGAGTCTATTCTGTACCCACAAGAAAACGTAAGGGAGAATGTGTTCCAAAGAGCAATGGTGCTCAGGATGCAGCCCAAAGTGATTTACCCTGTAAATCTGGGCTTAACCATACATGCAAAAAAGAGGGACCTGCAATAATAAAGAGGCCTTTGAAACATTTTTTGAGAGAAAACTAGGAATTATTTGTTTCTCGAACTGACAACAGAGAGACCATTAAGAAATGTCTTTCTAAATGGACACAAGGTGACAGGAGTGAAGAATGAAGTCTGGCGGGGGTAACAGTGAAGAGGCAGGCCTGGGGCATTATGGATAGAACCTGGCAATACCACCCTCCCTTTGTGGGAATCAGTTGGGGAGAGGGGTATTGTTGGACCACGTCACCACGTGGGAGGGTACATGAAAGAGAGGGAGGAAAGCAGCAGGATAGAGAGGTATGTGTAATGTGCCCAGGTCAAATTGAAGGTTAGGAGGAGGAGAAGATGATACCTGCGGTCGCAGAAAGTGAGGACGCTACAGGGGAGTGGGTGAGGAGGAGGAGGGAAGGACTGAAAGGGAGATTAAAGGAAAGAGGCCTTGCTTTGGTTGTGGGAGGAGGTTCCACTGATGAAGGCTCGAGGACCTTGCGCTGGGAATAGCCTAGAGGATTTAGTGCTTAAAAAATCTTCTTGTCCTACTTGGAGAGAAGGGGAGCTGGAACTCCTGGGGCAGCTATCACCTCAGGAAATGGGACAGCACAGACCTAGAGAGGAAATTTTGAGGCAAATGGGGAGAAAACGTTACTGGGAGTAAGTATAAATCAGTGGTGGACTTCATAATCCAAGGTATGGTTGGAGAAGGACCCTACCATGGGATAGTGTCCTCTCTGACTTGTGCAGTATTTGGCATTGTTTTGTAAGTGAGCCACAATGGAAAGAGAGACTCCATGGAGCAAACTCTACAAGGCAGTGTCAGAAACCACCTAGAGGACAGAACCTAGAATAGATACCTTGGATGCTTTGATTACATGAAGAATACAGAGAAAGACTAGATGATAATAGAGATCATAAATCAGAATGAGGGTCCAGAATAGACAGAAAAGGAGGATAGATAATGAAGAGAATGAGAGAAATCATTTTGGGAAATAAGTACCCCCCCCAAAAAAAATAATTAATTAAAGCTAATGAATAGGACTAGTCGAAGGGGATGATGAGTGGAAGGGGGAACATACTTGAGTGAGAGGGGGAAAAGGGGGTGAAAAGCTCTATAACCACATCAAAACAGAAGAAAAATAGAAAGTAATAAGCAAAATCTTAAAGATAAAAGGATAAGAAATGAAAAGAAGGTATTAGGAATGAGGGGAAGAAAGCCAGTGGGCCACCTTTAAAAGACTAAAGTAACTGAAGGAACTTAATGCTTTGTTTACATCAGAAAGCAGAGGATCATGGCGGGGGGGGGGGGGGGGAACGGGACTGGGGACGGATGGACAGGTTTTTAGAAGAGGAAACTATAAACTTAACCCATAACTTTAAATGTAAATGGATTAAACAATCCTATAGAACAAAAAAGAATGACAGATTGGATAAGAAAACAAAGCCCTACAATCTGTTGCTTACAACAAACACATTTAATAAACAAAGAAATACATAAAATAAAACTGAAGGGATGGGAAAAAAATGTTTTACTAAGTATCAAGAAAACCCAAAAAAGTAGGCATCGAAATTGTGCTATATGATACTGAAAGGAACTATAGACAACAAACTAGTATTATCAATAAACGTATATACGCCAGATGCCTTAGCTTCCAAATTCACAAGAAACATCTGAGTTACAATAAGAAATAATGCCATAATAGTGACAGGAGACTTCAGTACCCTTTTTTCAAACCCCCATACCTATTTCTCAGTTTTTGATTAAGCCAAACAGAAAGATAAACAATTAAAAATATGGAACTGAACAAATTGCTGGAGAAACTAGAGTAAAAGATTTAGAGTACCATCTAAATGGGACAGCAAAAAATATGCATATTTCTCTGCACTACATGAAACTTTTACAAAAAATTGACCATGTACATTCCACAGAGAAATTGTAAATAAACATAAAAATTCAGAAATATCCTTTACAGACCATAATATAAAAATAGCAGTTGGCTCAGGGACCACAAACAGAAGATACAAATCCAAACAGAGACTTATTAGTGAAATCTTAAATAATGAATAGGTCAAAGGACAAATCATAAAAATAACTATGTAAAATGAAGTGATAATGATGAAATAACATAAAATTTCTGGGATACAGCTAAAGCACTCCTTGGAGAAAACATATCCTTATAAAACATACTTTAACAAAATAGAAAACAGGAATTAACAAACTGAATATGCCTTTTAAAAAATTAGAAAGTCAACAATTAAACCTAAAATAAGCACAAAAGAGGATATGTTAAAATTAGAGGGGAAATAGATAAATTGGAAGCAAAAACTAATCTCGCATAATGATAAATAAAACAAAGAGCTGATTGTTTCAAAAGACTAATAAAATAAACCCTTAGCTAATCTGCTTTCAAAAGAAAAACAGAAAATGAAATCAATAAAATAGCAAATGAGCAAGGTAAAATTACAGGAAAGCCAGAAGAAATGAGAGTAATCTGAACATATTATAGTTAGATGTTAACAAAAGTTAGAAAACAAAAGGAATATATAATATAAAATATAAAATACCCCCAAACCATCAGGAGAACAGATAGAGATCTTAAATAACTGAATCTTAGAAGAAGAAAAAGTAGATCTTGCTGAAAAGGAACTATCAAAGAAAAAACTGCTGATTCTGATGGATTCACAGGAGAATTATACCAAACTTTTAAAGAACAATTACTTCCCATACTTCACAGATTTTTCTCAAAAACTGAGAAAGAAAGCACTTTACCAGAATCCTTTTATGAAATATAGTCCTAATACCTAAAACAAATAAAACAAAGGAAGAAAACTGTAGGCCAGTATCATTAATGAATGATGAACATTGACTCAAAAATTTTCAGCAAAAGCCTATCAAACAGACTACCATGCTTTATCCAAGAAATCGTTCATTATGATCCAATGGGATTTATGCCAGGGATGTGAGGATGATTCAACATTAGGAAAGCAAGGAGTATAAATTAATCATATTAAAAACCAAATCATTCAAAACTATATAATCATCCCAATAGATGTAGAAAAAGACTATAACAAAGTATAGCATTCTTTTATGATAAAAAGTATTGGCTGAGAGACTTCTTTTTAATATCATAAAAACCGTCTACCTAAAACCAAAAGCAAGTATCATATGCAGTGGGTATTTTACTAGAACCTTTTACAATGAATACCAGAATGAAACAAGGATGCTCAGTCTCCCCATTATTACTTGACATAGTTCTAGAATGCTAGCACTAGCAGTAAGACGAGAAAAAAAATCAAAGGCATGAAAATAGGTAAAGAGGAGGTTAAAACTATCCCTATTTGCTGATGGTTAATTGGGGAAAACCTAGAGAATCAGCAAAGATACTAATTGAGGCAATAAATTCAGCAAAGTCATGGGCTATAAAATAAGTCTTCAGAAGTCTGCAGCATTTTTATATGATAAGAACAAAACACAAGAAGCAATAATAGTAGGGGAGATCTCATCCCAAATAAAAACAAAATGCATAAAATATCTGAGTGTTGCACGCAAAAGACTTGCATAAATTCATTTACAAAGTGCTCCTTAAAGAAAAAATAATTAAAATAGTTCAAGAAATAGTCAGTGTCCATGGCTGTGCTGTGCCTAGACAATGCCACCAAAATTAATTTACATTTTTAATGCTATACCAATCATATTACCAAGGGAAAACTTTATAGGACTTGAGAAAATGATAACAAAATTCATATGGAAAACCAAAAGGTCCAGAATATCAGCAGAAATGATAAAAAGAAGAAGAGACAAATGGGGAGTAGCACTTCCAGACCTCAAGCTATATTATAAAGTAGCACATCAAAACTGTACAATATTGGTTAAAGAATAAAGATGGTTCAGTGGAACAGACTAGGCAAGGGAGATTTAGAAACAATAAAACTCAATAACCCAGTGTTCGACAAAGTGGAAAACAATTACCTAGGAAAAAAGCTTCATCTTTGATTAATATTGTTATGAAAATTGGAAAGCAATATAGTAAAAAATAGGCTGAAACCAACGTTTTACATCACAATACACATTCTAAATGGATATGTTGTTGTTCAGTCATGTCCGACTCTGCGAGACCCCATGGACCATACTGTTCATGTGCTTTTCTTGGCATAGATACTGGAGAGGCTTGCCATTTCCTTATCTAGTGGTTTAAGGCAGAGGTTAAGTGACTTGCCCAGGGTCACCCAGTTAGCAGATGTCTGAGGTCAAACTTGAACTCAAGTCTTCCCGACGTCAGGCCCGGTGTTCGATCCACGGAGCCACTGAACTGCCTCCTGAATGGATATGTGATCTTCATATTAGAGACCATAAAATTAGAAGAGGAATTAGAACAGAAAACATCTACTAGATGTATTATTTTTTAAATATTTCCATTTATTATTTAGTTTTAGCGTTCTTTTGAAATTTTGATTTCTAAATTCTCCCTATCCCTCTCGTTCCTTGCCATACTCATTGAGAATCATATTAATCATATTCCCATTTTAGCCATATTTTTTTTAAAGAGCAAGAAAAATAGAGTAAAAAAAATTATACTGTAGTTTTCACTCAGAGTTCATCAGTTCTCTCTCTGGAGGTAGCATTTTTTTCATCATGAGTCCTTCGGAATTGCCTTAGATCGTTTTATTGATCAGAGTAGCTAAGTCTTTCACAATTGATCGTCGTTACAATGTTGTTGTTAATGTGCACAGTGATCTCCTGGTTTTTCTAAGAGATGTATTTTTAATGAAAGAAGAGATAGAAACAATTACAAAAGATAAAAATAGATAATTTTGATTACTTACAACTGAAAAGCTTCTACACAGACAAAATTAATGCATGTAGGATGGGGAAGAAATCTTTGTATTAAATTTCTCTAAGAAGGGATTGTTATCTAAGATATATATTTGGTCTCTCTCTCTCTCTCTCTCTCACACACACACATACACACACACGCACACACATATGGCTATTAATGCCATTCATCAGTAGATAAGTGGTCAAGGAAGATGAGCAATTAGTTCTCAAAAGAATTGCAAAGTATTCACAATCCTATAAAAGAAAGCTCCAGATTACTAAGAATAAGAGAAATGCAAATCTAAATAACCCTAAGGTTTCACCTTACACACTGCAAATTGGCAAAAATGACAGCAGTCAATGTTGGGAGGGTTGTGGAATGACAGACATACTTTGTTGGTGGATCCGTGAAATGATATGACCACTTTGGAAGGTAATTTGGAATTACTCAAATAAAGTGGCTAAAATGTTTCAGTGAATAGAGCACGGGTCCTGGAGTCAGGAGGACCTGAGTTCAAATGCAGCCTCAGGCACTTGACATATTTAGTAACTGTGTGACCTTGGGCAAGTCACTAAACCGCAATTGCCCTGCCTTCCCCCCTCAAAAAAATTTTTTTAAAAAAATTAAAATGTTTGTAATACTCTTTGAAGGTGAATGTTCTTTACTGGACTTATATCCCAAGGAAGCCATCAATAGGAAGAAATATACTGTAAAATATTTATAGTAGCACTTTTTGGTGATAGCTAAGAATTGGAAACCAAGCAGATACTTCATAAATTGGGGAATATTGAACAAATTTGTGGCACGTGAATATAAGGGAATATTACTGTACTATAAGAAAGGGTGTGTGCAATAAATACAGAGAAACATAGAGCTATATGAAATGATGCAGAAGAAAGTAAGAAGAACCAAGAAAACTATACATAGTATCTACAACAATGTAAATGGAAAGAACAGCACACCCCCCCCCCGATAAAATCAAAGGTTAAATGTATCAAAATTGTAAAGATCAAGCAGGATTTGAATGACGTGATATGAGAGGACACTCCCAACCCACCCCTTGTGACAGGTGGGAGATTTACAAGTCATATATATATACATAAAAGTATATGTTACACATGTATTAATCAGTTGTGCTGACTTTTTTTCCTCCCTAAAAGATACTATTTGTTATATGAGCTGTTTCTCTGGGAGAGGAAGAGGGAGGGATACTTTGGACAACTATGATAATGTAAGAAACAAGATATCAATAAAAACTTATTTTTTAAAAAAAGAAACACAATTCATGAAGAAAAACTGCTGCACCTAGATAGTTTCTCCTTTTCTCTCAAACTATCTGTAGGTCTTAAAATGTTATCTTTTTTAAATCTCCCAGTTGCCTAGAATTCAGAGGAGTCTTGTAGATGTATGCAATTAAGTTAGCCAAGTAAAGTGCCCTTTTGGGAGAACATTGGTTACATGAAAGATTCTGAATGACCAATGCTTGATTTAATACATAAAGCCTCTGTTCCTAAGCATCTGAACTAGTTGTTCATGATCTATCCACACATCAGGTATGCTGATAAGAATAAATAAAGGGT
Organism: Phalanger gymnotis; assembly: GCA_028646595.1. Taxonomy (NCBI): domain Eukaryota; kingdom Metazoa; phylum Chordata; class Mammalia; order Diprotodontia; family Phalangeridae; genus Phalanger; species Phalanger gymnotis. The sequence continues at coordinate 483,736,282 of CM053622.1, read as the reverse complement.
TAGAGAAATTAGTATTTCTGAACCCTATTTGTTTAGCTGCAAATCTTTTTTTTAAATGGTTTGTATCTTTCCTCCCTTTCGTGTTATATATTTATTCCCCTGGTTATAGTGCTCAAATAGACAGTGAGTGAAATGCAGCTTACCAAAGGATCTTTTCCAAGTTTTATTAATCTTTTCCAGTGTATTTTCCCACTTGTATAAAAGGAAAGTCTGCCAAAAAAAAAAAAAAAGCATTCTTTGGCAGATTTAAAAAAAAAAATTTTGGGTAGCAGACATTCAATCTAAATTTTTGGCTCCTGGTGAGTGGATTGGACATCCCAGAAAAGGGGTGTGACTTTTTTAATATTTGTGAATAATTGCTTCTACAAAACATATTAGGCAATGATGCACTCCCTAATTCTGGCAGCTGACAAATTACAGTGTCGAATGCTTTGTGTTTCCTAGGGACTGTGGAATGCCTTCTTATGCAAGACACGTTTCCAAGGATTCTGGAAATCATTTTAATGGTTCAGCTATCTTAATTTAAACAAAAGTACAGAGCTTATTGTTCAGCTGATTCTCTAAAAATATATTTTGACTGCAGTGCGTATTTTACATTGCTAATGTGTGTCCCCATTAAAAGCCTTTATGTAACAGTTAAGGTAAAGCATTTCTTTTAGATGGTTGTAGGATTGCCTGTAGAAATGATAAAGTTTCTCTTAAAGGAAAATATAAATTCTCTCTCCCAATAATAAATAAGAAAACAAGAACAGTTGGTGCTTCCTGCTGTATGTTGAGAGGCCTTTTAAAATACAAGTGAGCGTAATAATGACCTCCATACCTTGACTGTACACCCAAGGGTGCCAGGACTTCATTTGTGATTGTAGCAGTCTATTCTTTCTCCATTTTAAGCAACTTTTATGCTATTTGTGTTTCCAGAGTTGCTCTAGATTAGAGGGCTCTTTGAAAAAAAAAGTTCCCACAGAATTGCAAGAATAAATGGTAGGCCTTAAATTCAGCCGGCATCAGTAATTATATCAAATGAGAGTAGGGGAAAAACTGCGTGACAGAGACTTGGAAGAGTCGTGTAAACAAGGCAATTTGCAGCCAGTAAAATAGGTTGTTTACTCTAAATTCAGGTCCTCTGAGGGGGGAAATGTAGCCTATTCAGCATGTGGAGGTCATGCAGTAAAGTATTCCTACCAACATGGAGGTCTCATTCAAAAGCTGTAACAACATCCTGGTAAAACACGTAAATTGCCTCTTGAAACCAACCCTGTTTTGAGAAATTAGTTTGAATTAACACTCTAACTAGATACTTGATTGCTAGTTCAAATGTATCCTGGCTACCTATGTAAATGGGAATCTCCAGATAGATATCAGTCCATCCAAACAGATAGGCTGGTGGCCCGCTACCATTCCACTTTCATTGCGGGACCTCGTCTCCCAACATTTTTCTGGGATTTGTATTTAGGAAGCAGAGACCCCCCCCCCACTAAAAAGTATTGGGAACTCTAGTTTTAACTAATTTTTGAGGTGTTTTAAAGAAAAATATTGCATGCTGGCTAACATTTGCAGAACAGAAACCATTAGGAGAATATTATATTAAATTAAAATTTATTTTTAAAGTATGAGCAGATCCTATCAGTCAGGGGTCAACATGCTTTTCCCCAGGGCCCCTGCTGGGCCCTTATTGATACTTATTGACTCATCGACAACACCATTTGCTACTCTTTATAGCGTCACAGAATTTTAGATTTGAGAAAGACCTCTGAGATCACCATCCAACACAAGGAACATGCTATTTTTTGTACTTCCTTAGGCCCATTTTCTAGCATGGAGGATTGCCACAGCCAGGGTCAGAAGTCCGATATTCTAAGAATTACAAAATCCAGATGTCATCTGTCCTCTTTCTAACTTCACTCGGCCCATGCAATCCTAGTTTTAAGTGGGGCAATTGAAGCTCCCAAAATCTATCTTCTATGTCACCCACACTAGAGCAATGGCTCAAAGTAAACGTTTACAGTTTCCAGTGATGTGACTGTTTTCTCTTATTTGAAAAATACTAGCCAGGCCTGTGATCATAGCAGATACAGTATGAAATTATGAGGCAGCCTGGCTTCACAATGACAGTTTTGTCACATTAATTGTGTGTAGTCCTGGGAATCGTCATGCAACCTTTATGTAACCTTTGAAAAAGGGCAACTACCTGCCTATCTTGTCCCACAAGGAAAAATCCCCTTTCCTTAAATTGCAGTCATAGAATTTTGGAGTTGGAAGGGACCTCAGAAGTCTTCTAGTATGATCCATAGCCTGTTCACGAATATAGTCTCCACTGTCTCAAGCAAATAGTCAAAAAAACATCTGTTTGAAGGCTTCCAATGATAGATATGTCATGATTCCCGAAGACAATCATTCCATTTTTGGATAACTTTACTTGTTAGAAAGTTTTTCCTTATATTGAGCTAAAATTCTCCAGTCTGCAATTTCCACACATCATTCATTGTTCTTCCCTCTGGGGACAAGAAGAACAAGTCTAATAATCCCTTTTCCGCATAACAACCCTTCACATATTTTTTAAAGCTTGCCATCTATCATATTCCCCCTAAGTTTTCTCTTTTCCAGACTAGATATCTCCAGTTCCTACAACCCTGTTTACACACATACTTTTACTGATCCATATACCTGCATATATGTTTTATGGTATCATTTAAAGCCACCTTACCATTTTAGTCAACAGCTTCTTCCCGTCAAAGTCCGTTCAAACGTGGTAACCTGAACTGAGGGCAATGTTTCGTATGTGATGTGACCAGTGATAACTATCTCTTCTCTCATTGTAGGACCTAACTTCGTGGTAGCTTTTTGCGCTACTATAGCACACGCTTTACTTATCCTGGGATTTGCAGTCCGCTAGAATCCTGAGGTCTTTTTTTTTTCAATATATGAATGGCTTTGTAGCATATATCCCACATAGTGTATTTGGAGCTTAAGTGTTTGTTTTTTTTTAAGTCACATTCAGGACTTTAAATTTCAACTTGTTAGCATTAATCTATAATTCTAAACTGTCCGTCTTTTTGAATTTTTTTTATTTTTCATCCAGCTTTACCTCTGAGCTATTTGTTATCCGCAAATTTTAAAATTATTGATTCAAATCATCGACTTAAAAAAAAAAAAAGTTTAACAGAATAGAGACTAGGACAGTGCCCTGCAGCTTTCCAAAGTAGAGAATTCTACATCAGTCCACTAATCAACATTCTAGGGTTCAGTCTGTCAGTTCCTCAGGTCTACTCAATTATGCCATTATCTAATCTACATCTCTCTATTTTGTCCACCAGAATATTGTGAGATATTTCATCGTTGCTTTATTGAAATCAGATTTCACCAGCATTCTACTGATCTGCTGGTCTATGTCAAAAAAGAAAATGAGGTCAATCCATAAATCAGCAAGCATTTGTTGAGTACCTACTGTGTGGCAGGCATTGTACTAGGCTCTGCATGGATACAAAAACAAAAGTGAGGCCCGCCCTGGACCTCCAATTGCTTATCTTGTACTGAGGTAACATACACAGGGCTGTGTAAATTAAAAATATATACAACCCAGTCCCTTCCTATCTTTCTAATCTTTAATGTGTTACTCATTTCCATGAACTCTGTGGTCTAACCATACTAACTCACTTGCTGTTCCTCATACACAGCCTTCAATCTCTGATCTCCATTCCTTTACATTGACTTTCCTCCAAGCTTGGAATGCCCCTCCTGCTGGCATCTACCTCTTTAAATTTCTGGTTTCCTTCAAGACCCAATTCGATTGACACCTTCCACATGCAGTCTTTTTTGATCCCTGCAATGGCTAATGCCTCCCCCAACAAAGGTTTCCCTGTCTGTTGAGTATGGGATGGTACATACCCACATATATGCTTGTTGTCGGCCCTGTTAGAATGTTAGCTCCTCAGAAGCAAGAACTGTTTGATTTTTGTCTGTTTCCCTGCTGTCTAGTGCAGTGACTGGCACATAGTAGGTCCTTAACTTATGCTCGATTATTAATTATGCTAAAATGCCTCATATGTGTTAAATACTTTTCTAATAATTTTCTAAGCTTCCTATGTGTTAAATACTTTTCTGAGCTGTGAGGAAGATAGAGAATTTCTATATCTCCAAGTAACATCTATAAATAAGAGTGAGACACAGACGGGAGAAATCTTGATAATGTAACTTTAACAAAAGTGATGGGAGTACTTTTAAAAATAATGTAATAATTATTGAGTATAATATAAAATTAGAATTGGAAGGAATCACAAAGACCAGGTGTTTTTCATTTAACACCTTTTCTTAAATATTTTCTATGTGTATATACCTACTTATACATGTATACCCTCTTACTACAATCAATCTAGTCCTTTCAGTTATTTTTTTAAGTCCTTTGCTAAAATACGTTTTAAGTTGTGGCATTTAGCCCTTTTCTCCGGTGACTCTCCAGAAGATGGTAGAAAGGGCTTGCTCTTGTTTCATTTTCTACTAGCTGTCTCTAATGCCAGCTTTCCTCTTTTCATAGATGATATCTTCAAAGTTCAAAAATCAGATAGTGAAGCTATTTTCCTAGTAATAGCTGTGGCAACTGTTTTTAGGGTTTTTTTTTGAAGGGTGAAGCTTTGAGCATTTGTCAGGGTTGGTGTTACTCAGAATTGGTAACATGCTTAGACTGCAGAAGTGTCTGTGTGGGCTGTCTTGCCCTCGTGAATGCCACTTCCTTTTAACTGAATTATAAAATTTTGTAAAATATATTACATTGCTAAATTGCTCCCTTCCCTTTAGATCTTTATGTAAGTCCAATTTTGGAAATAGAGATGACTTTTTAACCTTCTTTCATACCCATAGATGGTTCCACAAAATGTAGGAATAGTCAACTTCTTAGTATACCTTCTACTCTGAAAAATTTTTGTTTTATAAGAGTATAACCCATAGTCTCCATGCCAGCAAATGTGTTCTTTTAAAGGAAGAAGGGAGAGAGAGAATGAGGGAGATTGAGAATGTTTGCTTGTACTAGCCAATTATTAATTTGTTACCATTTAATAATTATTGAATGCTAGCCGTATGCTAAGTTCTGTAGAAGTTCTGTAGATCATCACAAATGCTGATGTCTCTAATGGAGCCAGAAGTTATCTTTATTGGTTAGTAAGCCATTCCTTGTTAAACGCTTACTGTGTTCCAGGTACTCAGAAAAGCACCGATGATACAAAAACAACAGTAAGACAGGCCCAGAGTCGAAGGGTCTTACATTATAATGGGAGTGCCCACAAGTACATAGAGAAGTTTATACAGAATATTGTTCAACAAGCAGAATATGGAGGTGGGAGTGGGATAATGCTGGAAAGATGGGTTGGGACCAGTTGTGAAAGGTTTTAAATGCTAAAAGAAGCCACTGAAGTTTACTGAATGGAGGAGTGGCATGGTCTTACATTAAAAAAAATCACTTAGGCTCCTCATTTCCGATCTGCTACTCTGTTAGAAATGGAGTGGGGAGAGAATTGAATCAGGAAAACTAATTAGGAGACTGTTAGAAGACTCTAGACAAGAGATTGAGGGACTTGATTAAGGTGGTGGATGTATGAATAGACAGAAGGGGTAGAATTTGCTTGACGGAGGTAGAAATGGCAAGATTTAGTAATTGACTGTATAGGGCAAGAGAGTGAGGGAAGAAGTGAAGATAACATGGAGGCTATAAACCTGGAAGATTGAAAGAATGGTGGTATTCTTGACAGAAACAGAAATTTAGAAGAGGGGGGAGTTTGAGGGAAAAGATAATGAGTTCTGGTTTTGGATACACTGAGTTTGAGATGTGTCTGAGTCATCTTGGTTGAAATATCCAATAATCGTTTGGTGATGCGGAACCGAAGCCTGAAATTCAGGAAAGAGACTGGAGCTAGACTTATAGTCAAGTGAGTCATCTATATAGAGATGATAATTAAGCTCCCAAGTGCCGACGAGATTACCAGGAGAGAGCAAAGGAGGGCTCAAGACAGAGACGCCGAAGTTAGGGGCCATGCAAGTGATGTTGACCTAGCAAAGGAGACGGAGAAGTCATCAGACTGGAGGAGAACCAGGAGAGAGTGGTATCATGAAAATGTGCTTTCTGCTGGTGGAATGGGTGGACAGCAAGTGTCAAGTAGCAGATCGGAAATGAGGAAAACAACAGAGAAAAGACAGACCCTCGTCACATTTAGCAATCAAGAGAAAGGTTAAAACAGATCAATGTCAATTGAGTGATAAAGTCAGAAACCAAGAAGTGTAGACAGCTTTTTTTTTCTAAGAGTCTAGCTGAGAAAGGGAGAGGAAATATAGGATTGATAGCTTGTAGCGGTGACAAGGTTTTGTGCAGGTTTTTTAAAGATGAAGAAGACTTGAGCATTTAGGAGTTTTGGGTGGCACTTATTCTTAGAGGCACATGTATACTCACAGAATGAAAAAAGAGGGAAGGGTTGGGAAGAAAATCCTGTTTAAGTGCCAGCTCTGCTATTTACTACCAGTGTGACCTCGGACAAATCATTTAACCGCTGTGGATTTCCATGTCCTCATCTGTAAAATGAGAGATCAGGCATGACCTCAAAGAGCTTCCTTCCAGATCTAAGTCTTCTTATGGTCGAAATGTAAGATCTATAGTCCTATAAACAGAAGGGAGTGGGGCTGCAAATGATTCCATTAAAGTCATAATGTAGAGAATAAAATTTAAATGAAGCAGCTTAAACTTTTTTTACAGCATCCCATAAAACAAAATGTTGATGTGACTGAAGAAATATTCATTCTACAAAATATATATTTTAAAATTTTGTTTTGTAAGTCCAAGCAGAACAGAAACATGAATAGAATCATTGAGCATAGAGCAGGGAAAAGGCCTTTTCCAGTTCTTTATCCAATGGGTGAAGGCCCTTTCCAACAAATCATCGCCTCAGTATTTTGTGTGTCAGGGACACCTTCGGCAGACTGGTGACACCAGTGGGCCCACCCTGTGTGTTCCTATTCGATGCATGCCATTCCTAAGGCATGACCTATCCCTCATTTCAAATAAAGAGATGAGGTTATATGATACTATACTATTTTAATTAAAATGAAGCAGCATGGTACAGTGGAAGGAGTGCTAAAGTTATAGTCAGAGGATTCAGATTCAAATTCTGGAGCCGGAAGTACCTTGGGCAAGTCACTCATCTTGTCTGGGTCTCAGTTTCCTCATTTGTAAAATGAGGAGAATCGGATTAGATGAGCTTCGAGGTCCCTCCCATCTTTAAATCTTTGATCCTAGAATCTCATTTAAAGACACTGAGAAGCTCCTAAAAGAACAGAACAATGTCGATCGTATGCCAAGATAGATAACCTTCGATGTGACAATGTCATTTTTAAAAGCAATCGTTCGCTGGTATGCTGTTGACAGGTTGCCTTAAAAAACCATTTCTTAGGCCTAATTTTAACAAAAGAGTGAGAGTACCTGAGGCAGAGAATTCAGAAATGACCCAAGAAACTTCAGTTAAGTCTGTTACTCATTTAACAACTATAAAAGAGAATTATAACTATAAAAGAGAAGCGAGTATATTTAGTAACCTTGCTTTTTTGTAAAAAGAATCCCTTTATAGCACTTTTTACTTGGATCGAGTATGGGCTAAATGTCTTATATAGACTTTTACTGTATATAATGATGTTTGACTCATACTTCCTGAATCTATACAATAACCCGTATATCAGCAGATCTTTCTGTATGGAGGAAGTAGGACTCGTGTTCTTGGGTCCATAATCTTCATCAAGTCAATCAACAGATATTTACTCTTAGAAGGGCTCATCAGAGAAGCAACAAAAGTGGTCATTCACATCATTTATTAGTAAATAAAGCCCCTATTTCAGAAGTTCCAGGTGGTGGGTGATACTCAAAATCTCAACTCTCACAGAGCTAATTAAGAAGAAAAAAGATACAGGAAATGAAAGAAGGAAGGAAACAAGCATTTATTAGGTACCTACTGTGTACCAGCCCCTGTGCTAAATGCTTTACAAATATTAACTCCTTTGATCCTCACAACTCTGGGTGCTTTTATTATTTCTGTTTTACAGTTGGAGAAACTGAGGAAACCAGAATAAGTTTGAGGCCAGCTTTGAGCTCATGTCTTTTATTCTTTTGAAGGGGGGAAGCCAGGGCAATTGAGGTTAAGTGACTTGCCCAAGGTCATACAGCTAGTAAGTGTGTCAAGTGTCTGAGGCTGCATTTGAACTCAGGTCCTCCTGACTCCAGGGCCGGTGTTCTACTCACTGTGCCACCTAGCTGCCCCCTAAACTCATGTCTTTAGGTCTCTGGGTCCAGTGTGTTGTGGTACCTAGCTGCTTCTAAGTGAGCTATGTCTCTTGATTATCAACTCCAATTTTAGTGACAAACATTTTATGATTAGATTGGCATAAAGAAGGCTGGAAAACTTTTTTAAAAATCATTTTTCTTGTTTGTATTTTGTCCTTTGCTCCATCCATCAAATCAGTCAATCAGTGCAGACCTGCTATAGTCTATTTGTATCTACTAGCTACTGTGTGCATGTGCCCTGTTCCCTACAAAGTACAGATCCAGTTCTCCCATGAAAAGACAGCCATGAACAGTAGGGATAGTAGCTAAGGAATGCAGTGCCTGTCTTCCAGTTAGAACAACATAAAAGATTACATTAGTGGCATTACTAACTCATATTCTTCCCACAAACTGTGATCTCTCCTTAATTCTTTTGTTGTTGTTGTTGAATTCAACAAGTAGCATTGCAAACTTCTTTTTTATAATGGTCATTCATGAATTTCTGCAGTTTATAAGAGATTCAAAAATAAATGTTATGTAATTGTGACAATTTAAATGGCAAGACCTCTTGTAATGCTGTTTGTTTTTTTTTTTTAAAGGAACTTCTATGGAGATTGCTTCCCTAACAAACTGTCTCTTGTCTACCCAAAAAAGTATTTTAATTATAACCATTTACAGTAGTAAAATACTTTCCAGATGTTCATAACTGACCTGACCTTTCCCCATCTCCAGACCAATTTTAGATGTGCTAATTTTTTCTAAGACTGCTGTTGTACTTGTGTGTGTGTGTGTGTGTGTGTGTGTGTGTGTTTAAAGGCTAAGCAAACTCCCCTCAGTTCTTTTCAAGTTATGTCAGAATAGAGAAAAATCACTTTTCCATTCTGTGCTCTTTTAAGACTGACTTTCTTGTGGTTATAATATAAAACTAGATAAAACTGCAAACTTAAACTTATTATGGCCTTCAGTTTGTTAGAGAAGTGAAAGGAAATTGGATGAAAAATTCATTAAGTATTTGTAAAGTTATAACGGTTTAAGACTGGTAATGTTCAGTCTAACGTTTTCTATTTCAAGTAAGGTCATACAAGGCAGAAGGCTTAAGTTCTATAATAGGCTTTTTCATTTAAAGCTGTTATTTTTCTTTTATTCCCTAAATTAAATAGAACCTCCAATGTCTTATTAAATTATATTAACATTGAATTTAAATTTAAGCAACTCCAGAGTTGACAGGATTAGAGATTAAACTCTGATGAGTCGTATTTATATAATATTTTCATAATTTCCATTTATATAAAAAAACTAGAAAATGAAGATATAAAAAGATTATTTTTTTTAAAAAGAATAACTTTATTTTGGCCTTCAGAATAGACCCCTTCTGTGTACAGTCCTAATATAATCATTCTTATTTGAAAAGACCCTGATGTTGGGAAAGATTGAAGGCAAAAGGCAGAGGATTAGTTGGGTAGAAAATGTCAAGGAAGCAATGAGCATCAGCTTGGACAGACTTCGGGAGCGCCTGGTATGCTGCAGTCCATGGGGTCATGCAGAGTTGGACACATCTAAATGACTGAGCTACAGCGATCTAGTCACTGCTCATTGAGACCTCTAGTTGTCTGGTCTATTTCAGGCAAAGTCCAGAAAGAAAGATCCTGGGGGCCTGCACTTGGTCTAAATCTGCCAGCCCACCCTGTTACCCCAGCTTTCCCTCCCTTCCCCTTTCCTCATTCCATATGGTCTCTGCCTTAGGCCCTGTGATTACATTTGGATCAGACACGTGCTCAGGTACCCTGCTGGACATATCAGTCATCGTATAAGATGAAATCACATCACTTATGTTCTTGTACTTTTTACCTAGTCTTAGTGTGCCTTCATCACCACCAGTTCTACTCTCAACCTTGAGCTTAACCCTATTCTGTTCCCCCACCATGTTCTGATTTGCAGAAAAGTTGAGGTGTAATGATGAGGCAGTGTGGTCCAGTGGGAAGAGCACTGGACTTGAAATCAGACATGCTCTAATTCTGGCTCTGATAACTAACAGTTGTATGACTATGGCCAAGTCCCTCTGTTTCCTCATATGTAAAAATGGATTTAATAATGCTTGTTCAATCTACCTAATGGGTAGTTTTGAGAAAAAGTGACTTGTAAACTTAAATGAATGAAAAAGCTTTTAGAAAGCATCTACAATGTGCCAAGCACCGTACTAGGTACTGGGGATATAAAAGTTAAGATATTTCATTGCTCTCTCAAGGAGCTAACATTATAATGAAGGAGACAATGCTGGAATGATAGCCATGGAGGGTATCACTCACCTGGCAGGAAGTGGGGTGAGGGAGGCAAAGAGGAGATGGCGAGGAGAATAGGGATTAAGTTAATTTAAGAAATATGGTTGGGACTTCCCTGTAATTTGGGGTCCTGGAGAGGCAGTCATCAATCAAGACAGCAGGGCGCCCCCAGGCATAAGTTCTCCAGAGAAGGATGGTCTCCATCAAGGAGGAAATGGACCCAGAGTAAGTCGAGGATGTACTATATAAATGTGTGTTGTTGTCATTGGCTCCAACCACCACCTTTCCCCAGACTCTGCCTCTCACTGCCCCCTTGATGCATGTGGCCTCATGTCCTTCAGGGCCCATACTATCCCAGTGGCTTGTATTCTCTCGCTCTTCAAATGGCTTTTTTATTACTTTGTGTTTACTTTCTCTTTGTTTGCACGAGGTATCATCTCAGGAGAATGCAAGCTTCTTGAAGGCAAGAACTACTTCTTGTGTCTTTATAGCCTCAGTGCCTAGCACACTGTCTTATATACATTTGGCAATAAACGTTTGTTGAATCTGAATCTGAAACTAAGCCCAGATGGCACACATAAAAATATAGTTGAGTCTGAAGATATCAAATAATTCACAATGTGCTCTGTACTCTGCCTTGGTCAGACCACATCCAGAGTATTGGTTCACTTCTGAGCAACATATTTTAAGAACAACATTTATCCCATTGGAAGATTGATTAAAGGAACAGAGTCCAGAGAAGATCCTGTAGGAAAAAAAAGCGATGTCATGGGGGTGGAGGATATGAGAACTATGTTTAATAATCTGAAGGGCTTTTATGTCAAAGAGAGATCAGGCCTTCTCTGCTTGGCCCCAGAAGAGAGAGGTAAGACCCATGGTGGAAGCTGCAGAGAGGCAGAATAAAGAAAAAATTGCTAAGGGTTTGCATCAAGAGGAAGTGGGTTTACCCTCAGTAGAGGTCATCAAGCAAAGGCTAGACCTAGAGCAAGGTATGCTCCTAAGTTTTTTTCTTATTCAGGCTTTAGACTAAACTGAAGTCCTTTCCCACTTAGAGAGTCTGTGATTCTTTGTGTGTAATATTCAACACCCATGGCCTGTTTGGTGTTGATCCAGAAAGCCCCCATAGTCCCCCAATACCAGGACACCCACACTTTTCTTCTTTAACTGCATGGTTGTCCATAATCTTCATAGAAATACATGATATTGCTAGGTGCAGTTGGGGTGGCTTACTCTCCGCCCCATTCTCCCCACCATACTTTCTGCTTTCATGTTTTTCTGCCTCTTTGTCTCCCTTTGTCATGCTAGAGTAAGAAGCAGGAAACAGCAGCGCAGGAAATCATGTCTTTCATGTGCCCCTCCCACCATTCATACATCCATCAAAAATGCCAATATACAACACAAAGGAAGTTGTATAGCATATGTTCAGGTTTCCTTTTGAGGTATTTAGAATATTTAAGAAATACTGTAGAATCAACGAATCCTCTAAAGAACCTCATGAGGCAGTCCCTACCCGTATAGTGTCCATGATCATAGTGGTCTTCCGCAGACTACCCATCTCAAAGACCTCCATTCATGAGGAACTCATTAACCCACCTGTACAATTCAGTTCAGCAAATATCTTTTAAGTACCTGCTATTTTAAGGGCACCTTGCATGTTTTTCTGTAGCTCTACTTGTTAGAAAGTTTCCCTCCTTTTTTTTGAAAATATATTGCTTCTTTTCCACCATATAATCTACCACTTTGTCTCTCTACCCTTTGCTCCTAGCTAGCTCATCCTTCATCTTGGCAAGGGATGCATGATACAGTAATAGTCCTATAGTCAAGCATCTCTGTAATACTGCTCTTGGGATCCAGGCCAAGTGTTATAAGTGAAACCATGTTTTAATAAGATTTTTCTGGTATTTCCCTTGGACAGGGTCCAAGACAATCATTTTACACTGAATTTCATGTTATAGCAAGTCATGATATTGCATAGCTCCAATATATATGTACATGATTTCTTCATGTAATTTTCTCCAGCAAAATTCTATAAGAGAAATGAGGTAAGAATCAGGACATTTTGGAACTACCATACTGAACCATAACCTTCTAATGAGATAAGATAATTAGATTATCTAAGTGAAAAATAAAACCTAAAATTTTCATGATAATTTTCTGTTTTTCTTCTCTTTTCTTTTGTTTTCATCTTGCTGCATTTCCTTGCCAATGTCATTGACTTTCCTTTAGCTCTCACGTTATCACCTTTGCCTTCTTTTCTGTCTCTGCCTCCCTATCCATTCCCTATTAGAAAATTTATTCTCTGTAATTTCACCATGTCCTTTACCAGTAACTGTGCCGAGTGGAAGGTGGGCAGCCTTCCAATGAGTGCCTGAGCTCTGTAGGAGACACCTTTATGATCCAGAAAATAATGACAGGAGAGAAGCTATGCTAATTCTACTGTGAACAGGGATGTTATAAAAATTATCAATACTTATAGAGCAAGAGATGAGAAAAAGGATAGAAGCCTATCAGTTAGATTTTTCTGTCTGTCTCGTTTCAAAATGATTCCATTTTAAAATATCTTCTCCTTGTTCTTTAAGGATGGATAAAGTAATTCTCCCTTTTAATTTTCTTTTCTTCCTTTGTCACTTTACCTGCATAAAGTACATTTCTCTTCTGAGAATGAATGGGACTGAATATCTTAGAGTATTTTGTCTTTTCTCCCTAATTTTTTTCCTTTTTTTTTCTTTTTTCCTTCTTTCCTTTCTTTTAAAGACTAGCTTGAACTCTGCTTCTTTTTAATTCCATAAGGAAATATATAGACTGGTTGTCTTCATTTATAGCTTGCTGCAGTCCTGAATCTACAGCTTCCTTTTGGTAACTCCACCCACTTATCCCTTAGGCACCTCAAACAGAAGTCAGCATCTTTTCCTCTAAAATCACTACTCCTCTTAACCAGACTTTTTCTTTGGACAGTGCTATCATTCTTCCATTCTCCCAGGTTTGAAGCCTGAGTCATTCTGGATCCTTCACTTCACTTCCTTCCCCAATACCCAGTTGCCAGCTGCTGTCAATTCCACCTCCACAATCTCTCGCATCTATTCCCTTCTCTCTGTTCACACCCAACTTTCCTACTCCAAACCCTAATCACCTCTTGCCTGGACTACTGCAATAATATCCCATTCATCTCCCTATATAGTTTATCTTCTCATATATCCCCCTATATATATAGGACATGTTTTCCATTCCCTATGTCCATGTCTTTGCGCAAGCTATCTTCTGTGCCCGGAATGCTCACCCTCATCATATCCACCTTCGGAACCCCAAGCTTCTTATCTCCAGTATCCGTTCCTCCAAGGGGCCCTTCTTGTTTTCCCCATTTAAGTGAGCCTTCTCCCTCCCTTTAAAAAAAAAATCACTATGTCTTCATTTTGTACCTATCACACATTTTTCCTCTGAGCATGTGATATCCCACAGAAACTCTCACTTTTGTATTTGTGTCTCTAAAACCTAAGAAAGAGTTCCTGGGCACATAGTAGGTGCTTAATGAATGTTTGTGGGTTGGGTCATTCGTTAGTTTGTAGGATCATACATTTAGAGCTGAAAAGGAATCTCAAGAGGGGAGCCAGTCTAACTCCTCTCATTTTATAGATGAGGAAAGTTTGACTTAGAGAGTATAGAAAAGCTGAGATTCAGACCCAGAAAGGAGTCTTCTTGTCTATTCCCTTCTGAACAAGTATTTTCCTGCTATATAACTGAGACCAGTGATCTCATGCAAGGATTTTAAAGGTTTCATAGGGGAAATTTAAAATTCATTTTTTTGGAAATATCTCTTAATGTACTAATACTACACAGTTTTGTTATTGTTGTTGTTGAGTAATTTCAGTTGTGTCCAACTCTCCGTGACCCTATATTGAGGTTTTCTTGGGAAAGATACTGGATTGGTTTCCCATTTCCTTCTCTAGCTCATTTTACAGATGAGGAAACTGAGGCACATAGGGTTAGGGCCATGTGCGCCCAAGGTCACACAGCTAGTGAGTTTCTGAGGCCAGATTTGAACACATAACGAGGCCTCTTTCTTGCTTCAGGCCCAGTACTCTAGCCACTGTATCACGCAGCTTACCCAATAGACATCAGTAATTAAAGCCACTGATTTCCATTCATAGCTACAGACCGAAACCCTCCTTACCTTTAATGGTTTAAAGATTTTCTCTCTCTCTCTCTTTCTCTCTCTCTCTCTCTCTCTCTCTCTCACACACACACACACACACACACACACACACACACACACACACCCCTCTCTTAATAATTATAATAACAAAAACTTGGTGGCCAGTTATCTGGTGATGAGTTTCTGAAGACTTAGGCAGACCATTTTTATGCCTATACTCAAAGCCTTTTGAGCTTGGTAAGAAGTGCTAGAACTCTGCCAGCATAATCTTTGAGAACACAAAGTCATCTCTGTACAACAATGAGGACTGGGACTTCAGTGGAGAAAGGTATTAAGTGAGAAGTGTTTGGAATGCCTGTGTCTCCTGAGGGTGCACGGGGAATCGGTATCTCTTAGCATATTCCAACTATCTCTCACTATTTTTGGTGAATCTGTTTTCCTTCTACTGTATCATAGATTTAGGTCTAGAAGAGGCCTAGCTCATCTAGTTCAACTTCCTCATTTTACAGTTGAGCAGACTGATACCTGGAAGAAGGTTAAGTAATTTGCCTAACCTAGGATTCAAATCAAGCACTATAAGTCCATTCTCTTTTCTTCCGTACCACATGCCCTCCATTTTGCCTGAGTTTTTTGTTTGTTTGAAAGTTGGAAGTGGGTAGGTGGGAATGTTTTGGGGTTTTGTTGGGTGTTTGTTTGTTTTGGTGTTTTGTTTTGTTTTTGCTGGGAGGGTTCATAGTCGAGTAGGCTAGACGGTGAAACTGTCTTAATCAATACAGATCAGTAACTCATCCCTAATTTGTAGTGTTAGAGAGTTACCTGTGGCTTTAAGGGGTTAAATGGCTCACCCACAGCTAATAAGTATCAGAGGCAGTACTTAAACCCAGGTCTTCCAGACACCACTATGCAAGACTAGTTCACTTCTTAATTCCTACTAATCTTAATCTGTTTTTCTTTTGTTTCTTTCCTAAAGTACTATATCGAATTTCCTACAACTTAAGTAGTTTGTTAACAGGTTTCCCCTGTTGATCTTTCACATTTCAGTCAAATTTCCCTTTGATCAATAGAGCTAGAATAACTAGGAGGCATCCAGGTATAGTAGGAGAGGGGGCTGGATTAGTATTGGTTAGAGTTCTGACTTGGAGTTAGGGAGCCCTGGATTTGAATCCCAACTCAGATACTTATCCACATAACCCTAGACAAGTCATTTAGCCATTCTGAGCTTGCTTCAGTTTCTTCATCTGTAAAATAAAGGAGTTGGAGTAGATATCCTCTAAGGTCACTCCCAGCTCTAAAACTGATATCTTATGATTCTATTAAACTTCTAATTTGTATTATCTAAGTAGTTCACTTCTGATAATACAAGAAATATCATACCGAATCAGAAACCCCCATATTCATTCCATCTTGTCTATGACAGTTTCCAGGAGAATGTGGCTCTTCTTCATAATATTAGCTTCCCAGTGTTAGAGAGAGAGATTTTCTCAGGAGCTCTACCTTCATCTAATAAAGACGATTCTTTTATCTAAAATTATTCTTTAAGATATTTGTATTTTAAAATTATAGGCTAAACACTAGCTATTGTAAGAACATTCTTTTAAGTTTGCCATCTGCCATATAAAGTGCAAGGAACACAAAAAAGGAGGGCCAGAAAGAAACACAGACAAGCAGGACAGCTTTGAAAATTGCAAGTTGATATTGTGCTATAAAAAATGATGAGCAGATAGACTTCAGAATAACCTGAAAAGACGTATATGAACTGATGTTGAGTGAGGGGAGCAGAACCAGGAGAACACTGTACACAATTACAGACACATTATATCTGTGAAGACTAACTTTGATAGACTTGGCTCCTTTCAGCAATGCAAGGTTCTAGAACAGCTCCAAAAAACTCATGTTGGAAAAAGCTATCCACATTCAGAGAAAGAATTACAGAGTCTGAATGCAGACTGAAGCAAACTATTCTCTTTTTTTGTTTGTTTCATTTCTTCTTTTTCATGGTTCTCTTGATTATAATTCTTCTTTACAACATGACTAATGTGAAAATATGTTTAATGTGAAGGTATATGTAGAGCCTATATCAGATTGCATGCCATTTTGGGGGGACAGAGGGGAGTGAGGGGGAAAAAATTTGGAAATCAAAAGCTTGTGGAATTGAGTGTTGTAAAGTAAAAATAAATTTTCTTTTTTTAATTACAAGTTGAACTTATAGACCTATAAAGAAAAGTAAGTTATACATAGCAGAGATCTGCACTTTCATGTGCAATCTTTTTCTTTCCTTCTTTGTACATGAAAATATATCTATATGAATATACACGTATATGCCTATGGAGTTTTATTTCCAAATAAAAACATTTTTCAAGGAGAAAAAAAAACCCGAAAGAAACCTGAGAAGTCACATCATCTAACCTACTTGGTGACAATTGCAATCCATCTCATTCAAGGATAATTTGTCATAATGGGAGGGGGGGTTAAAAGAAACTTTTGAAAATATTCAACTTTGTATTACTTTTTGTTTGTCTCTTTTCCCAAAGTTTGGCGCTGTGCCAGTTTTTGTTAGTTTATGGAAAAGTAACTATTTCATTATCTTGCACTCAGATGAACTCTGCAGGATTAGTATATTCAGGCTCCTTAGAAATGAGAATAAAAGAATGACTTTGCAAACCATTCTAAAAGAATCAAGGTTAATTTTGTCTTAACTGCAGTTGCCTTTTTTTTGTTAGTTTGGCTTTGGTTTGTATTATTCTTATGTGAATATATGCAGCAAATATTACTACATGGCATTTAATTTACCAATACAAATTTATGTTACATATTTTCATTT
>CM053622.1:483697762-483718245 GCA_028646595.1 Phalanger gymnotis | reverse complement strand
TTACTAGGCTATCGGCTCACCATTAAGAGAGTACTTGAAGAAGAATAGTAGTGATGGAGGCCGGACTGCCAGAAATTTAGGAATATGTGGTGAGTAGGTAAAGACATAAGTAGGAAGAAAAGCAGGTTGTACAGAGGAAGAGACTGGAAATTCATGAAAGAAAGACAAAATAACATCCCAAAAAGAGGTATAGGAGATGTGATCAAAATTGTAAGTACCAGGAATTAGACAAAACCAGGAGTTGGGTATACTTTTTTTTCCTCTGAGATAGGAGGAAGGAAGGAGAGAGTTAATGATGGAGCTGAGAAATTTTAAGGCCTGAAAGGCTTTGAATTCATCATGTATGTGATGGTAGTGGTCCCCTTCTTCCACTCCCTTTTTTAAAGCCAAGAGCCACCTTTCTCCTGGGAAAAGGAAATCAATTTTTGAGGGTCTCATGAGTTTAGTTTTTAAAGAGCAATTATTTTTGAAGGTTTTTAAGAAAATTTTCAAGTCATTTATTTTTCAAATTAAAATTGGAAGAATTTAACTTAAATATAGCAACAAATATTGATAAAGCTTTAATTTTGTATTATGGTAAAAAAAAAAAGGTGAGACAATGAAGGAGGTAGACAAATAATTGCGAATGACTGTAAGAGAAAAGCAAAGGCATGAGAAGGCTTAGCAAAAGGCAGAAATGAAATATGGATTTTAAGGTAGTAATATTTCTGTCTTATAATCTTTTAGTTTATTGCAGCTAAAGACTTTTAAAATTATGTATCCTTTTAAAAAAATATCACCTCTTGGTAATTTCTCCATAACCAAATAAAATTGAGCAATGATCTGAATTCAACCTAAAGTGCCCATTTTACAAATGAAGAAACTGGGACTCTGAAATTTAAATTCTAATCTTCCAAACTCTATTCATGTCACAAGATGGGCAACTATCATTTACTATGCCAGGCACTGTACTAAGTGACAGGCATAATAAAAGAGCAGCTAGATAGCGCCATAGTGCACAGAGCACCTGGCCTGGAGTTAAGAAGACTCATCTTCCTGAGTTCAAATATGACCTCAGACACTTACTAGCTGTGTGACCCTGGACGAGTCACTTAAAACGCAGTTTTGTTTGCCTGCCTTAGTTTCATCTGTCAAATGATCTGGAGAAGGAAATGGCAAACCACTCCAGTATCTTTGCCAAGAAAACGACAAATGGGGCCACCAAGAGTTAGACATGACTGAATAACAACAAAGAGATAACAAAATGCCCGGGGCAGGGGGCTGGGGGGTGGGAAGAGCCCTTGTTCTCAAGGCTTAGCCTGGTAGCAGTGCATTGGAGGTGGAAGAGACTGGAGTCAGAGTAGTCTTAGGAGTCTAATTCAGTAATTCAGCCATTAGGTGATAAAGTCCCTGAACTAGGATAGTGTTTCCTTATTGAAGGCTTGGAAGTTGATGGGGTGGAGGAGGGTACTGTGCACAACCAAGGAGTATTTAACCAGATTTGATGTCTAATTGGGAAGGGGGAGCTGTTAGGAAGATAAGGGGAAAAAGAGATTTTTACACCTGGATGATCTATGGAGAATCCTACAAATTTGCCCCAACCTAATTAATAGATTCTAAATTTGCTTTGTGGTAATGAGGTGAATCTAGTTAGAATATATTTCAGAGCACTGCCTTCTTGGTCACTTACTGTAGATGGAATGGATTACCATTCATTTTCAACATAAACTCATTGGAAAAAAAATGATTCCGCATCAAAAGCATCTAACCAAATCTCCACCTCAAACAAGGATTTAGATGTTAAATGAAATTGATGAAGATTCTGCATATAGCCTGTTCTAAGGGAAGTTGTGAGAACTGTCTCCTAGGCTTTGGGAATCTTTATTCAGCACCCCTCGGCATCTCTGACTTTTATGCCAGCCCTCCTATCCCAGAGGGAAATGACCCAAGAAACTAGTTTACCTTTAAACCAAAAACAATTTGTTATCTCTTGAAGGGCTAATTGACATTTTAAAAAGAGGATCTCTCATGAAGCTGAAGAATCTCTCTAATGGCGAAATTTAAGACACTTGAGTGTCACGAGGGAAGATTTGGGAGTGAAAGGGGGGAAGGACAGAGGACATCTCTAGAGGTCATAACAACCACTACCTAGTGTACCAGCTGACCGTTTATGTAACTGGGTGGCACAGTGACCAGAGCGCTGAGCTTGGAGTCAGGTAGTTAGTTATTATCCTTATTATTATTTTGGGTTTTTTCTCATCCACTTAAAAACACACAAAGAGACACTCTAGCTTATCTACTCAACCCAAGCTTCTTTTCTTTAAATACCATCACAGTTCTACCTTGTTTCCCCTGGTGTTTAAATCCAAGCTCTTTCAAAGAAAGCTTAATTCTAGGATACACGTTTAAGTAGCAAGAGTTTTATCACCCCTGGCTTGCTAAGAAGGTGACAATTCAAGAAGTAAGGAAGAGATAATCAAGAAAAGCTCACAGTTAACCAGCAGCTAATATCAGCAACAAGGAGAATTCCTTATTTATTTCTATTGACAAAACCGTTTAACTCCAGAAAAGAGATCCAGACGAGACTATCATCTTTTCCTCTTGCTTCGTCATGAAATTAATTTGTTCTACGTGTCCAGTCGTAGCTCTGAGCAGAGGATTTTTCTTTCCTTATCTTCTGTTAAAGAATGGCTCCCTTGTGTGAGCTACAGCAATGCTGGGGCCATATACAACCTGTGCAAAGAAAGAGATCCTAGTGTTAAGCTTCTGGAAAGATTGATACTAACCTAAGGGGAAAAGAGATTCAAGTCAAATGTTTATCAGAGTATGATTCAGCCAGAACATATTCCCTATTCTTTTTGGGTTTTTTAATTACTGGCTGTTTTTTTTTTTTACTGAAACTAATCGTTTCATTTCTAAATGTATTTTTCCGTCTCACAACCCAGTTTTTCATTTACCAAAAAAAAATCTCTCATCTTCCCTACTCTCCTCTTCCTCCTTCCCCACCTACCTGACCAAAGCCAATAATGTGGGATTCTGAGTTAATTTCTACCCATTGAAGTTTTAAAGAATATTCACTTTTGGAAATAAATGGATATGCAACTGTCAATAAACTTGGGTTTCATATCATGGCTTGTTTTCCTGCTTTTAGGTTTTTCCCATTCGGCCTTCACATTTGGTATTGAAAGTCACATCAGTCAATCTAATATCAATGGAACACTAGTGCCACCTGCTGCCCTCATCTCCATTCTTCAGAAAGGCCTGCAGTATGTGGAAGCTGAGATCAGCATTAATGAAGTAAGTCTGCCTTTATTGCCACAAGCAGAATGTACATTTGGGCTATTACAAGTGTGCTCTAGTTAGAAGCCAGCCAGAGCAATCACACATTTGGGGAGGAATGTTTGAAAACTCCTAATGTCTCGGAAAAACAAGTATTAATTAAATACTTATTTCCAGAAAGAAATTTTAAGTGTTTCACCTTTGCTTTTAATTTCCTTCATAAATTTGGGACTTCTAGTTACCTGGAAGTAAAAATAGCAACAAGCTTTCCCTGCTTTTTACACATCTGTGTTTTCTCTCTATACAGAATAGCGATCATGTTTAGTATGTAAACAACACATTTTCAAATCATGGAAAAGTACACAGCAGCTTTTCTTCGACTTAATATTTTGGTGGTGTGTGCTCATTTGGTGAGCACACTTCACAGGGTGTCTTGTCTCTTCCCTTTTTACTCTGCGGGCAGGTGGGTAAAAGAATGACCACACAGGAAAGACAGATGGTATTGCTTTACCTGAATTAAATAGAATAAAGGCGAGGTTGTGATCCCAAGGTTAACAATAACTTCCCAGCATTATTTTATCATTTTCTCTTCCTTAAGAGTGTAGAATTGGCAGCAGAAAACTAAAATATGGTTTTAAGCAAAAACCTGAAATAACTTAATTTTTCCTCCCACTCAACCCCCCCAGTTCTTTCCTCCATGATTTAAAAATTTTAAATGAAAGAACAATTCTCTCATAAGCTACTTTGGTTTCAACAGACTCCTCTGACATAATTTCCTTTGTGGCGGTTGCTTCACTTTTATTCATTTTTTCCCCATTTTTTTTCTCTTGTCCTGCTTCCATTTTGGGTTTCTGAGATGTGTTTGTCATTTGAATAGCTTCTTCATGGCCTTCCTGAGTTTCAACAGAATTGTGGTACTCAGCTATATACTTAAATAACTTCACCTGTTACACTCACCATTGCCTTACAGCATCCCTGTCTTCCCCTCAAATACCATTGGTTCCCAGACTTTTTGAGTATAAGAATCCCTCTTTATATTAAATAATTTCATAGACATCAACCTGATGGTAATCGTGGGATCATTGGTATCTGTTTGGTTAAGAAAATAATACAAATTATTGCTTGACTTCTCAATAGATAGAGGAGGGGCTGGAGAAAATTTGGGAACTCAAAATTTTAAAACTAAAAGCTAAGAGAAAAAAATAATGTAAGTACACCAAGATTCTGTAATTTCAGCAAGGAGAACTTCCTACTCAAATCCAGGTGCAGATTGCAAAGACTTTGACTTAATAGATAAGTCCTAGAGAGTTTCTGAGTCACATAGAGAGAAGTTAAGTGACCTATACTAGTATCAGAGGCAGGATTGGAACCCAGCTCTTAGGGACTCTACCCTATGCAACAGAAAGCATCTTGACAGGCAGCTACCATGTATTCAGTAATATTTTAGATAAATTTGCATTTTATTAATCACAGCAACATCTATGTATAAGTTCAGGATAAAAATACCCATATCAGGTATTCATTCAGTATAGCAAGGTTATGTTTACTTATTTAATGTACTTGTTTTGTTAGAAGCCAGTGAAGAATGAAGTGACCATCCATGTTATGCATATAGGTTGAAGGAGCCCTTTCAATAATTCTTTATCCCTTCCCCACCCTCAGAGATCCTCATCCCACAGAGACAGAATCACTGCCTTGAACACTAAAAACTTCTTCATAACCTTCACTCTAATCCAGTTTTCACAGCTGGTAGAACCAATCACTCATCCACTGTTTCCCAAGCATGATAGCGTTCACAAGGGTTGTCGTGTTCTCCAAAATATTCTAACAAACCTCCCTTCCAACGCTGCTAAGTAATCAGTCTTCTTACAGATCTTCTTGTCTTCCATTTCCCTCCAAACTCGGAAGCAGGACAGTATGCCTAAAAATAATCACCCCATCTTTTCTGTTTCTTCATCGTATGCTTCTTTTAGTACAACACCAATTTTAATACAACACCAGTTATGGCAGCTTTTGTTGTTGTTTGTTTGAGGAGTGTTGCCTTTAGATGCATTGACAGACCAGGCATTCTTGGCATTCCAATCCTAAAGTCGTTCAAGTTCTCTGGCTCTTTGGCTCTTTGTTTTCAACCACATATTTCCTCGTCCTTTCCACTTCTATTTCTTTTTCTCAGATTTAATCTTTCCCACATCCTTTTTTTTTCATTGTAGAAAGTCTTTTGTCCATTTCTCTTCTTTCCCCATAATATCCCTTCTAAATTAGGCTGTGTCTCCCCTTCACTAATGTCCTTCTCCTCCTTTTATCTTTCTTTATCCAAGGGTACTTTTTAGGTCTTCTGTGTGCTCTCTTAACTGCCCCCATTTACCTCTCTTCCCATTGTTCCCTTAAGTGCTTGATCAGTGTGTTTCTATTCTGTCCCATTCTCAGCAAACCCTCTGCCTTGTCTCACTCTTTCAGCTCTCCCACAGTAGGTCATGGGATTTAGAATGGAAGCCAGGAGATCATCCATTCACAAGATTATAGTACCAGACTTTATAAATAAATAAATAAAGGAATAAAGTCCTCATAGGCTATTTATTTAGTCCCAACGCCCTCCCTCCCACCTCCTTTTATAGACTCAGAAACTGAAACTTTGCAACATTGTGACTTATCTGGTCACACAGGTAGTAAGCATTAAAGGTGGGATTTGATCTCTTGTCCTCTGACTCTGCCACATCATCTCTTCTTGGAACCCCCTTCACAGGTTTAACTCACTCAAGGTCATCTAAGACAGTGATAATATAATGGGAGGCAAAATAAAATAACGCCTCATTTATCACTGATGTCTTTAGGAGTTAAAGAAAAAAACAGAATTTTAAAATGTTTTAAGTGAGAGAGGTTTTAATAATTAATTTAGGCAATTATTGCTTTTAATATAATTGTTGCCAGGGTCAAATAAGTACATATTCTTTT
The DNA here is from genome assembly GCA_028646595.1 of Phalanger gymnotis. Taxonomy (NCBI): domain Eukaryota; kingdom Metazoa; phylum Chordata; class Mammalia; order Diprotodontia; family Phalangeridae; genus Phalanger; species Phalanger gymnotis. Next base: position 483,712,035 of record CM053622.1, on the reverse strand, counting down.
TTTTCTTTCTTTAGTTACTGCTTGTATTCAAAAGAAACTTATGTTTTTCTGATACTGCTGACTGAACCTAGTCAGTTCATTGCCGAAAATGTCACAATGAAAACATGTGCAAAATGTACTTTTAATGCATTTATACATCAAGTCAGGGCCATCTCTGCAGGTTCAGATTTCATATGGTTACAGTGTGTGAATTTGCTTAGACTAAAAGGAATTTTCTGCTGTGTGTGGAGAACTGTGCAGAGCTCTCAGAATCAGAAACTTAAATTGATGTAGATGCAAGCAAGGAGTCCAGCTGAGAGGAAGAACTCATCCAGATAGGAAATTTAAATATTTCTCCAATTGTTCAGTTAATGGAATCAATATTTGGTCAAGGTCTAAACCCAAGAATGGGTTTCACATTCACCTCAAATACAATCTTAATCCAAGATTGGTAAGTAACTTATTTTAATATATGAAATGAACAGATTCCATAGAAGTCAGGTCTGGATTCGTGCAGGGTAGGTTAACTCTTGAAGACACCCCTGACTTTGACTTGAAACCTTGAAAGAACTAATATTAGAACATGTAAAGGCGGGTTATTCATAGAGATTTCCTAAGCTCCAAAAAATAATACCGATTTTAGTACAAAAATGTGCACTAGTTTCTAAATTTCCTTAGTGTATAAGTGACAGTGCTTATGAGTCAGTTTATCAAACATTTGTTAAATACCTTCTACCTGTAAGGCCTATTGTGTGAGAAATCAAATGGCGTAAGACATAGGTTCCAGGCCTGCCTCTGAAATGCCTAGCTGTGGGACCATGAGCAAGTAATAAAATCTCCAGATGCTCTTGATATCATCAGCCGAAAATCTCTTTAACTGCCCCATCCAGTGCCTTTTTTTTAGTCCTCATATTTCTCATAAGGCATCCTGTCTTACTACAAGCCTTTTCTGGGTTTTCATGGCATTGCTTTTTCTTGGTCTTCCTCCTGCTTGACCGACCACTACTTTTTAATCTTTTTTGCCAAATTATGAATGCTATCATACCTGTAACTGTGGGTATGGCTGAAAATCCTAGTCTGGGTCATGAGCTCCTCCCATGGTCTCTCACTTGATGACTACATCAGCTCCTATGGGTTTTATAATTGTTGTATCTGCACAGACTCCCTGATCTTTATATCCATCCCTAATTATGCTACTCAACTCCAATCCTCCATCACCAACTGCCTGCTAAATATTTCAAACTGGACGTTTGGCAGACCTCTCAAAGTCATCAAGTCCGAAGGAGAAGTCATTCTTTCTTTCCCCAGCCCCTTCTCAAACTCATCCCTCTTTTGAGCCTCCTTATTTCTATTGAGGGTACGATCAAATTTTCTTTTACTTGGCTTGACAAGGTAGCCCAGTGGATAGAACACTGGACCTGGAGTTGGGAAGACGTGTTCAGATTCCGTCTCAGACATTTATTGTGTGACCGTGGACAAGTCTCTTTTCTTCTGTCTGCCTTAATTCCCTGATAAGTAAGACAGTGACAATGATAGCACGTATCTCCCAGTATGAGATGAATGTTCATCTTTGACTCTTTTATTCATGCCCTATAGCCAGTTAGCTAGAAAATCTTATCATTTTATGACAGTGCTTTTCACTAGCATCTCTCCAAGCTGTCCTCTTTTCTGCACTACCACAGCTACATTCATAGTTTAGACTCTCTACCTTTCATCTGGACTGCTTCAAGAACCTCCTAACTGACTTCCCTGCCTAAAATCTCCCTTTCTCCAACCTGTCCTCCACACAGCTGTGAAATTGATATTCTTAAAGTACGGGTCTAACTGTGAAACTCCCCTGCTCAGGAAGCTTCTGTAGCCCCCTATGAGCCCTAGGATAACTCCTTTTTAAGATTGAACGACCTTCGCAGTTTGACTCCCGCCTGTCTTTCCAGACTCGTTTGGCCTTGCTTCCCCTCCCTCACTGTCCCATCCAGCCAAACTGACCTACGTGCCATTCCTTGTAGGTGACATTTCTTCCCCAGCCTCCATACCTCCTATGCTGGGAATCCTCTTCCTCCTGGTCTCTGCTTCTTAGAACCTCCAGCCCTAATCAGAGCTCAGCTTGAGGGCCACCTCCTCTGAAGCCTTTCATTATCCCTTGAATCGAAGGAGGACCTGTAGCCATTTCTGTCATTATATCATTATCGCAGTTCTTGGCACATAGTAGGTGCTTAATAAATATTGGCTAAATTGATTAAGGTACAGATAAGCTACCTGTTGCCATTAGTGAACAGTTTCCATACCAGTGAAATGACAGGTCCAAAGATAAAATAAGATGTAGTCCTCAAATCAATAGACGGGATAAGACTTGTACAGTGATAACTGTACCACAGTATAGAATGTGATGGGTACAAAGGAGTAGTCCAGACAAAGTGCTATGAGAAATTAAAGGAGGAGGAGGAGATCACTTCCACGTGGGGGAGGAGGAGTTGAAACCTAAGTTGGTACTGGGGGGAATAATTAATAATAATATTAACAATGTTTATATTGTTACTCAGTAAAGTATGTATATAGTGCAGTATATTATATATCTCGTATGTTAGTACAGTATACGATATATGTTGTACGTGGTACAACATACATATATATAAGCAATTACCAGTACATGCACACTGCATGTTATTGTTGACAATGTTAACAACAACCAGTACATACATACTACCAGTTAACATTTATATAGTGCTTACTACATACCAAGCACTGTACTTGACACCTTGCAACTACTATTTCATTTGGTCCTTAAAACAGCCCTGGGAGGTAAGATCTATTGTTATCCCTATTGTACAGATAAAGAAACTGAGGCAAATGGGTCAAATGACACACAGCTAGGAATTATCTAAGACAGGATTTGAACTCAGGTTCTCCTGACTCTGTGCCCATTGTTCTGTCCACTGCGTGACCTAGCTGCCCACCAGACACGGAGAAATAGCAGTAGCAAAGGCAAGGGAAGAATGGGAGCAATGGGTAGATCATTTGGGCTGAAATATGAGTAAAAGATTCCCAGGACAAAACTAAAAAGGTAGATGGGAACCAAATTGTAAAGGGCCTAGAATGCCAGAATGAGGATCATGATTATCAAGCACTGCATTTCAGCATTCCCAGTTCTCCATGATATTATTGGAGAGGCAGCATTTTTTTTTTTTTGCTTTTTAAAAATTTTCAATTTAAAAAAAAAAAGCTTTTTTTTTGCTTTTTAAAAATTAACTGTGCCTTTACCTTTTGGGGCTGTGCCTCAAAGGTTTCATTTGTTTTGTTCCCCCTTTATTTTTTTTCTTTAAAGTACATCTGGATGCTATTTTCACACCAAAAGAATCAGTGGCCTAATTTTATATACTATATAGAGAGACATTTATATATTTTATGTGTGTGTATAATTTTACATATTGTTCCAAAATTTTGTCACATGATGTCTTTCCTAATTCTGAGGTACTAGTGCCTTCTCTCCCCAAAAGATGACCCTATATTTATGTTTATTTTTACATGTATTTATAATATGTGTGCTTATATTTGTATGTTTTATTGCTTATGTATGTAGTATTAAAGTATATATAGTGCAGTATATGGTATATGTTGTATGTGGTACAACATGCATGTATGAGCACTTACCAGTACATGCATACTGCGTGCATTATTATTCTATTCTATACAAAAATGTACATATTGTATGCATACATATATAAGCAATAATACTACATGCATTATTATATATGTATTATATGTACACATAAATTATGTGATACAACATACACATATAAACAATACTGCTACATACATACTACATGCATTATTATATGTGTGTTATAACATATACATCATAGGCATACATATATAAGCAGTACTTCTATATAACTTACTACATGTATTATTATATACATACAGTATATACTTGCTCTATATAGACATACATACACAATGCTCCTACATCCAGAATAATGTGTGTGGTATGTAGTGCAGCGTATAATATAAGCAATAATACTAGAGGTATACTACATGCGTTATATACACATTATAAATCTATATGTTATACGCATATGTAAACAATACTGCTATATACATAGTGTTATATATGGTATGTAGCATGCATATATGGCAATACTTCTACATGTGACATGCCTAATCACAATGCATGTAGTAGTATGCATACATAACAACAATAATAGTGTATGTGGTGGTTTTGCTTTTATTTATATATATACAAGTACATATATATACACACATATGTATATATACATATACACACATATACATACACATGCGTATATACATATATATGTATATGTGTATGTATATGCGTTGTCACTCCTTGAGGGAACCGGCAATTTCATTTCTGTAATTATATGTCCAGTGCCTAACACAGAGTAGGTACCTAATAAATGCTTATTGATTGAAGAAAGAATTCTAGCTCTGGAATTAAAAGACCTGACTTAAGATCCTGTCTGGGACTCCCGTGTGGCTGGGGCAGTCACCTCTAACACCTTGGCTTCCTCATCTATAAAACAAAGGGGTGAAACGAGATGGCCTTTGGAAGCCTTTCTCTCTCAAAGTCTGTGATCCTGTGACCCTGGGATTGACTCAGTGTGTTCACAGGAGATCATCCCTACGGACCCTTCTCAAAGAATCACTTCTGTCTCTAGGATAGCACTTGTAACCATCGCCATTGTTTTCTCTTCCAGGATGGTACAGTCTTTGATGGCCGCCCCATAGAGTCCCTATCGCTAATAGATGCCGTGATGCCTGATGTTGTACAGACCCGACAGCAAGCATTCAGAGAAAAATTAGCTCAGCAGCAAGCCAATGCAGCAGCAGCAGCTGCAGCCGCCGCCGCCGCCGCCACGGCTGCAGCCGCCGCAGCCACCCCAGCAGCCGTCTCTCAGCAAAACCCACCAAAGAATGGAGAAGCCACTGTGAATGGGGAAGAGAATGGGGCACATGCAATAAGTGAGTGCAGCACCTGTGTGGCTCTTTGATCCTAGCAGTGGGTTTTCTCTCTCAAGTGGTAAAGAAAGTAGGAAAGTTGGAAAGAACTGATCCTTAGAATTCATCTGTTTTTTAAAAATACGTAATTGAGTTTAATCTTTCCATGTCCGGTACTGAAAAGATCTGAGATTTCCTTTAGCATGAGTATTTTATTTACTAGCATAGGTCTTAGTAGCTAGCTGATAGATGGAAAAAGCAAGGAAGGGGGGGAGGGGTGGAAGAAGGAAGGAAGGAAGGGAGGGAGGAAGGAAGGAAAGAAGGAAGGAAGGAAGGAACGAAAGGGAAGGAGAGAAAAAAAGGAGGGAGGGAAAGAGGGGAGGAAGACAGGAAAGAAAAGAAGGAAGGAAACCACTTATTAAGTATCTACTTAATGTGTGCCAGCCTACTGTGCTAAGCTCTTTAAAAAGGTTACTTCATTCAATCCTCACAAAATTATAGGATCTTAGATCATACATCTGAAAGAAACCTTTAATGCTACCTAGTAGTTCAACCTCTCATTTGACAGATGGGGAAGTTGAACCCCAAAGAGCTTAAATGACTCCCTCAGCTTGTTAAGTGCCTGAGTTTAAATCTGAATTCAGTTTCTCTAACTCCAGAGTCCACACACTTTGCACTACTGGATAAAATGTTGAAAGGCAGGTCAAGAGGTCTTGAGTTCAAATCTTCCCTCAGTATCATATGAGCTGTGTGCAAGTCACTTGATAGTGGGCCTCTGTTTTTCCATCTGTAAAGTAAGGATAATAATAGCACCTACTTCAAAAGACTGTATAAGGATCAAATGAGATACGTAAAGTACTTTACAAACATTGTTATTCATCTCTCCAGGTTTGACCAGCCTGGTTCTCTGACAGCAGATACACTGTTGTTTTCCAGGTCCACATTCAGAGCATTTCTAGTGTTAAAGAGTAACCATCAGAAATTGTTCTTTGCTAGCTTAGCCAGGATTTCACCACCACCGTGAAGCATTTCAGTAGGATTTTAGTAGAGACACTAGACAGTTAACAGAGAATAATAGTGTCTTAGGGTCATTTGGTCCAAATTCATAGCTAGTTCTTTAATCCCTTCTATGATATCCGGCTTTTGTTCAGATATAATTAGCGAAAGGGGAGCTGAGTATCTAAGAATTACAACTTTATACCCAAAAAAATCCTTTATTGGGCCCAAATCTGCATCCCTACAACTTCCACCCATTTTGGTCTTTATTTTATCCCAAGGGAATGACACAAAGAAAGTTTATTTGCTCTTCCCAGTAACCACCTTTCAGGTATTTAAAAATGTTACTGTAACCCTGCCTAAGGCTTCTTCTTCCAGATCTTCATTTTATGTGGTGTGCAGATCCTTCTCCAACCTTGTCAGCATTTTCATTGTCCCCGTTAAATTGTAGGGAGCACATTCATTGCTCAAGATGTGTTCTGACCAGTGTAAGATAGGGTGGAATTATTTTCTCTCTTGTTTTGACGGTGGTATTGTACTGTTGATTCATATTGCAGGCAACAAAAGCCCCTCGGTCTTTTCCAGAAGAACTATTTTTAAAAGCAGTTTTCCCCATCTCATACTTACGGTTGATATTATCAGCCTAAGTGCAAGGATTCATATCATAGATATTACACTTCATCCTGTTAGTGTGTTCCTATGATATCTCTTTGAATCTTCAGTCCATATCTGCTATCCATCACCTTGGTGACATCTACACATTTGGAAAGGATGACTTCTGTATCTTTGTCCAAGTTATTAATGTTAATGCTTTCCCACTGAGGTTATCTCCAATTTATCTAGAATGTATTTTGTTTGTACAAGATAGTTTGCTTGTCATCTCTCCCTTTAGATCGTGAATTCCTCGAGGACCATGTGGACAGTTTTTTGCTTTCTTTGTATCTCCAGAGCTTAGTATATATAGGTGCATAATAAATGCTTGTGGACTTGAAAAAGATTGAGAACAGGAAAGGGCCAAGGACACGATCTTGCGGCAGGATGCTAGAGATCTATCGACCAGCATTTTGTGTGTGTTTGTATGACCAAATCTAACTCTACTATTATCCAATCTACATTTTTCCATCTTCCGCATGAAAATATCATTAAGAGATTTTTTCAATGCTTTGCTAAAATTTGCTAAAATATACTATATTTATAGCATTCTTCTCATCTGCCTTTTTATAGCCTCTGTGAAAATGAAATAAGGTTAGTTTGGCATAGCTCATTCTTTGTGTGCCTGTTTGTGCATTTACTTTGTGCAAATGATCACCACTCAAGGTTAAGAGTTCTGGGTTCAAGTGTCTCCAACAACACTTAGTTGAGGCAGCTCGCTGGCGCAGTAGATAAAAGAAATCTGACCTTAGACACTAGCAATTCACTTAACCCTCATTGCTTTAAAAAAAGAAGCCCATTCATGAGTTTTCTCTCATGATAAATGATAAATGAAGGCACAACCAGAAAGCTTGTTGTGAAGAAAACACCAAGTGTTGCGTCACCATGCCTTGTGAGCATTGTTACTATTATCTGCTTAGTAATCTTTAAAATTTGTCACCAAGAAAAAGAAAAAAGAAAAAAAAATTGTCCAAGATGCATCTTTTCTCCCATTGTGACCCTCTCTATCTATCTCTTGTATAGCTCAGAAATTAACCACAGGGGTTCCTTCATCGCATGGGCACATTCTTTCAGTCTTGATTCATCTGGGCCCAGAGACTTGAATCAGCTGTGGGAAGCCATAAAATGTTCTCTTACCATCTGTCTGGACGCTTCAATTCCTTCTTAACTGCGTTCGTTATGCCCTGTGTCATTTGAAGACGATTCTCATTGAGAGAGAAGGAAACAGAATTAGAGTTTGGTGATTCTGCTTCTTCTCTGTCACTTGCTAATATTATCCCGTCTGGCCTTACAGTACAGGCCTAACACTTTCATATTCTTCTTCTTAATCCAAGTAGAATTTTTAAATCGGCTTTTGTCACACTTAGCATTTTTGGTAAGCCTCGGCTTACTCTTTAAGTCTTTCTGACACTGTTTTGACAAGTATGTTGTTGTTATGGAGTCGTATCAGTTGTGTGCCATTCTTCGTGACCCCATTTGGAGTTTTCTTGGCAGAGATACTGGAGTGGTTTGCTATTTCCTTCTGCAGTTCTTTTCACAGATGAGGAAACTGAGGCAAACAGGGTTAAATGACTTGCCCAGGGTCACACAGCTAGTAAGTGTCTGAGGCCAGATTTGAACTCAGGAAGATGAATCTTTTTGACTTTTATTAGCTTAAAACTACACGAAGGCCCAGCACTCTATCTACTACACTGCCTAACTTCCAGACAAGTCTGTACCACCCCTTCTTACTGGTTCTTCTTAACATGCCCTTCTTTTTTTCCTTCTGTCTGAATCCTTTTAACATCTGAGCTCATTAAAAAGCTAGCCATTCCACTGTTACATTGGTGGGTTATTTTTTAAGGTTTCTCTCTTTTTTATTAATATAGATCATTTTGTGATTTATGATCTTAGCAGCACATGTCTACATGCATGTGTATGTGCGTACATACGTTTGTATACATGAGCAGAGACATACATGCACATCTTTACACATCTACACACACAGAGATTTCAAGTCCTTATCATCACTGTGTCTTCCATGTCTGGAAACTTTTTTATCTGTATTAGAGAAATATCCTCTAGTTCTCCCACTTAACAGCAGGTATATACAGTGCTATTAATATCAATCCTGTTTTTCATTCCTTTTTTCCTTACCCAAAGACTCTCATTTATTCTTTAATCCTAAGATTTGTAGATTTCCATGCAGGTTTATTCTCTTAATTAATACAATTAATTATGATTAATACAATTAATCACTCAGTGAGCATTTAAGTAACAGTTTTATGCCAGGCACCTCTAGGTGCTAGAAGCAAAAATAACCCCGACAACAATAATAATGATAACTGTGCCAGGCACTGTACTGAGTACTTTATAATCATTTTCTCATTTAATCCTCACAACAACCCTGTAAGGTAGTGGTAATAATATTAATAATAAAATTAATAATATTAATAATTACACTTATATAGCACTATGTACTAGGTAATGTGTTTAGCACTTTACAGTTATTATCTCTTCCCAACAACTCTTCGAGGTAGGTGCTATTATGATCTTCATTCTACAGAGGAAGGAACTGAGGCAGACAGAAGTGAAGAGACTTGCCTAACTGTCACACGGCTTGTAAGTGTCTGAGGCTAAATTTGAACTTGGATCTTCCTGACTCCAGGCACAGTTCTCTCCACGGTGGCACCACCTACCTGCCCAACAAAAGCAAAAATCTCCCTGCTGGGGAGCTTGCATTCTCCTGGGAGAGACAAATATATAGAATACAGTTAGCCCTTCCACATTGTAGGGGTTAGGGTGAGGTGCCCCCCATGGTCTAGAAAATCCACATAAAACTTTTTGGCTCTCCCTCTGTACCAGAGAAAAACTCTGAATTACTGTGGGACTAAAAGATAAGATATGTCGATATTACAAAATACTATACATATGTTTTATGCATTTTTGAGCTTTTTCTGTGTCACCTTCTGGCTGAAAAGTGTCACCTTCTGCAAAATTCCCGTTTAATTTCTTATGCCGACCCACAATATATCACAGCTGTGATGGGGAAAGTCATGAGGTGGAAGGGATAACTTTACCAAAAGCCTTCGTGTAGTTTTAAGCTAATAAAACACTTTTGGAATCCTCTGTGGGCACATGGTAATGGAGGTGAGAGGGTGAGGGCATCACAAGAAGCTGAGAGTTATCAGGCAAGGCCTGATCACGGCAGAAGGTGGCATGGAGCTGTCTCTCAAAGGAAATTAGGAGTTTTGAGAGGCACTACGTTTCCAGCATTGGCTACAGAGACGTAAGATGGGAGTGTCATGTATCAAAAGCTGTAAGAAGGCCTGTTTGGCTGAACCATGGCGTACGTGAAGGGCAGTACAGGGTAATCAAGCTAGAAAGGTAATTTAGGGCCAGGTTGTGAAGAGCTTCTAAACACAAAAAAGTTTCTGTTTGATCCTAGGGATGCTATTCAATCCCTGTAGTTTATTGAGTAAGGGAATGAACCTTTCAGAACTGACTAAGAATATCACTTTGGCAGTTCTGTGGAGGACAGATCAAAGAAGTAGGAAAAAGACCAGTATGGAAGAGAATATTTCGTAATTGCTTTTTTGAGTGGCAGCGAGCTAAGGGGTTGCTCATCGGGTGTGAGGAATGACTGGACACGTTAAGATATGTAAATCTAAGAAATGACAAAAGGGACGGTTTCGGAGAAACCCGAAAAAACTCGTATAAACTGATTCAAAGTGACATAAGCAGAACCAGGAGAACAATTTACATAATGACACTATAAAGATAATTTTGAAAGACTTGACAGCTTTGATCAAAATAATGGCCAACCGTAATCCGAAGGACCATTGAGGAACCATGCTGCCTATTTCCTGACAGAGAAATAATGGACTCATGATTCAAAATGAGGCATATATTTTTTGAACATCATCCATGAGGAAATTTTTTCTTTATGCATAGATGTTATTAGAGTTTTATTTTTCTTTTTTCCTATGGTGGGGTGAGGTGAAAGAGAGAAAATAGATTTTTATTAATTAAAAAAGGTTTAATATAATTTTTGAAAAAAGATAAGGTTTGGGTAGAATCTCCATTACATGTCTGACACACCCCCTTCAGGAAGGCCTATTTAACCATGAGTAAGTCCCTCAAAGTTTCCTTATTTATAAATTGAGGGCTTTGAATTTAATGTCTTCTGAGCTTTAAATTTATTATTCTTTGTTAGGTCTGCATCCTGTAGTTTCCCCCTCAGTAAGGATTCACCAGCCACTGCTACTCATCTTTTCCTTCTAATAACAGGATTCATTGCAACTGTCAGAGCCTGTGAATATACCTTATTTTTTCTTATGTTCTTGTTTTAGACCTTCATAGCTTGTAGCTTAGTGTGCCCTTGAAACTTAGATACGCCTTTCCTCACATACTACCCAGTTTAAAAAAAACTCAAGTAATCAACCTAAGAATTTTATCTTGCTGATTAATGAAATCACTTGCTTTTGCCTTAAATCCAAAAATTCCATTTGTGGAAACCCACAAATCCCATCTCGGTTCTTTATCCTGTATAGTCTCAATCAATAGCTTAGTGAAACCTATCATCTCAGTGGATTCCCTCTTTGGGGATCAGGTTCAGAGGGTGTGGATGTGTGCGTCTGAATGTGTCTACGTGTCTCCTTATCTTACTTATATGACAACTGTGTTGCTTACTTGAAGATTGTGTTCTTCAGTCCAGCTGTACAGCTGTCAAGAACTGTATAATTGAATTGATTATTGCGTTGATGGCTTACACCATTCAGACACCATAGCCCTTATCCCTATGTCCCCATGATATGTAACACTTGATTACAAGGATGCCTGCCACCACGCCATGTGACAGCCTGACCAAAATGTAGAAGTGCACACATATAAATTCAGACAAAACATTTCTCTTAACTCACAAATCAGATCGGGAATTTATTGCTAATAATAAACATAACTCATTATAGTCTGGCTTAGAAAATCATGTATTTGGGGTAAAAATAAGGCAACTTGATAATATCATCTCTGCAATTACCACCTAGAGAAATAATGATAAAATTTAGTTGGTGATCAGAAAGAGGTAAAAATAAAAGAGGAAAGGTTTAATTTATTGTGTCCAACTCTGCATGTGGTAGTATATTCCTTTAGTTACCAAGCTGTATTAAATGAATTTTTTCTTAAGTGTCTGTGTATGTATTTTTAAAGAAAGCAGCTTTCTCAAGTGCCTAGTATATACAAGGCACCAAAGCCAACTTCAGCCTTAAGAACTCTTATAGTCTACTGGAGAGATCCTGCAGGTAGAAACATAATTAAATCCAATATAATTTAAGAAGTATAACTGCAATGTTCTGAAAAAGGGTTTTACATAGTAAACACTTGAGTGGAACCTTAAATATAGAGGTTCCGAGTAGCAGAGATAAGAAAAAATATCATTTCAGACCCGGAGGGATGACCTGTGAAAAGGCATGGAAATGGGAGGTAATATGCTGAGTTTGTAGAACATCTAGTCATTGTCACACCATGGATTTAGGGTTGAAAGGGACCTTAGTAGATGAGAAAACTGATGGTGGTCAACATTATAAAAAACAGTGGAGAGATGAAGTAAGAATGACTATTGAAATAAAGGCCATTTGATAACCACCGTGAGAGAGCGATTTTGGTCAAGTGTTAAGAGCTGAAAGTCAAATTATGAAGGATTAAGAAGTGACTGGGCACAAAGAGTTGGGAAAAGTAAGGAAATGGAGGTGATAAATATAGATGAGGTTTTTCTAGGTATTCAGCTATAAGATAATAATGTAAGGAGATGACAGAGTCAAATGAAGGGTTTTTTTATAATGATGGGATAGATCTGAGTACATAAGCAAGAGTACAAGGTGACAATGAATAGGGAAAGATCAAAGATGTCAGGAGAAATGATCATTGAAGAGGAGACTGGAAAGATAGGACTCTGAGCAAAAGGAGAGTGGGTGATCTTGACAAGGAAAAGAGGCATCCTCTCCTCAGAGACGGAGGCAGACCAAATGAGGCGGGAACGTGTGAGGTAGAAGAGAAGGGCAGAGGGTTCATGGGAGACAGCAAAGAATTAGGGAAAGGGCCTCTGCAGAGAAAAGAAAGTAGGTAAGATATCCTGAGGGCTTAAGAAGAGAGGAGACTGTTTGGAACAGCTGCTGGTAGGGAATGCAGTGGAGAGTTCACCATGAAATAATGAAAAGACTTCCGTGTAGCAATGAGGGCACAGTTGAGATAAAATAAGATGAATTGGTAGAGGACCTAGAGAGTAAAGTTCTGTACCTTCCTCCAGAGGTATTCCGCAGTATCAGAAGAGAAAGAGAGCGACCCCAACTGTTCTCTTAATCTTCAGGAAAAGCAATTCACATTGGTGTACACCTGAAGATTTTTGTGTCTAAGTACAGATAAGTGGCATTTAGTCAGATAAAGTCTGCACAATCTTAAATTGCACAGAGGGAAGGGGCAAAACATTGCTTTGAAAGCCTTTGAGAAACCTCCTTTGATGACAATAATGTTATTGATTGCAGATGATATTGGAACTGATTTAAAATTATTTATTAACTGGCAACTATTAAACTGGTTGATTTCTGGTTCACTGTATATGTCAGGGAGGCAGTGTTTCGTGGTGGATAAAATGTCTGACTTGAAGTCAGGCAGACCTCAGTTCACCTCCTGCCCTTGACTCTTATTAAATATGTGATGCTGGGCAAATCACTTAAGCTCTATAAACCTCAGATAAATCTTTTAAGACTATAAATTCTATAGATTGCACTTATATAGCAATTTAAGGTTTTCAAAACACTTTACATATGTTACAATAACACCGTAAAGTAGGTGCTGTTACTATACTTATCTAACAGATGAGGAAACTGAGACACAGAAATTAAGTGGCTTTACCAGAGTCATACATCAAAGTATCTGAAGTGAGATTTGAACTCAGGTTTTCCTAACTCCACATCCCACACTCTATCCATGGGTCCACCTAGCTGTTACTATGAGCAGAGTGCTATCTGTATCTAGGGGATGGCAGGAGAGTTTCACACCAACAAAAGTACAGGTCCTTAATGTATTTATTTGCATATACTGCTGATGTTCAGACTCTTCAAATTTGGGTGCCCCTGAAAAGGGCAATGAGTACCTCTCAGTTCGTTCCACAAACTATCCTTGGGTTTAGTTTTCTGCCTCATTTTGCGGATCCTAGAACTCTTCACAATCTTCTCTCTCTTAAATCTTGTCTTCCCAAGAAATACTGTCTTGGTCCCTGGCAAATAGTGTTTTTCTGGTTTTTTTTTGTTGTTGGTTTTGTTTTCTTTTGGTTTTTTAAGTGCCCTAAATATTCCCTCCCTAAAATGCCTAATGGGTTCTACTTTTATTTAGGAAAATGATACAGAAGTTCTTAAAATAGACAGCAATTGTTATATCCTAGAACATCCATCAAGACATCACAAAACAATGAGGACAGCACCCATTCAGAAAGAACAGCACTGTTTGAACAGAAGCTTTCTAGATAGAGGGTGTTGACATCAGAAACATTGTGATTCCTGATGGATGGCTTACGGAGAAGAGCACCCCAGAAAGGATCTTATCTTTTCAGAGAAACGACATTCAAGCAGCCACTTGCCTCACAGCTTCCCAGTGGGCCTGTATGAATTAGGCTGCTCAGACAAGACATTAGTCTGATCCCCCTCACTGATGGTGGT
>CM053622.1:483669179-483697262 GCA_028646595.1 Phalanger gymnotis | reverse complement strand
GTTAGAAAAAGTTACAGAAGAAAGAAAAAATAGATCTTGTATCCAGGAAGGAATAGAAAGTAATTATTCACTTCTAGAACCTAGACTTTAGAATGTCACTCTTTTTTAATGCTTTCCTCAGAAATTTCTATACTCTTTAAACGGTAATACCTCTACTGGTATATAAGTATGGATTATACGACTGCCCTAATGTAGGTGAAGTATCTCCGTAGGATAAATCAGAAATGTACTTATTAACACCTCTACCATATATGAACCTATTAAGCTAAAGTCCTAGGAGAATGGTGGTCAGACCTCATAAAGTTCAGACAAACCTTTTGCCAATGGGACTTGCATGTTCTTATCTCTTTTGTGCACCACTGTAGAAGAGCACCACCACTAAAATCAGAACACTTTAGTCTCAGAATGGCCTCACAGCAGTTCACCTGAGGCAAGATTTCCTTCCCAAAAATAGAGTACTAACATTTAAAACCAGTACATAGAAAGTTAGGTTTTTATTTGTCAGAAAGGGAGGCTTGTATGGAAGACAAAGAAAAGAACCTATAAATGAGAAGTGAGGTATAGTGAAGTGACAGCTCAAAAAACACCCATTATAAATATATTGTTTCATTGTTTGGCGCTGTCCTCCAATATTCCTTTCCTCAAGGCCAGAAGCTAATTAATTGTGAATGCATTTTCATTTTGTAGGTCTGGAGACTCAACTGCAAGGATATGGAATCTTAATGAAAACAGCAATGGTGGTTCTACCCAGCTAGTTTTGAGGCATTGTATACGAGAAGGAGGACACGATGTCCCTAGTAATAAAGATGTAACTTCATTGGACTGGAATGTAAGTACCGTAAAGATCGTTTAGCTGCCCTGAAAGAGCACCCTTTATAGAGAGTGACTGGAACAATTATTGAGGAAAGTTTATCACCCACTTCTTTCCTAATATGATTCCATTATAACTTTATACTTTAAAAATTGATCTGATAGTTCAGAAAGTAAGCCTCCCTGTGGGACAGCTTGGCCCAGGTCAAGCCACAACAAATGGTTTTGAAATCGATATCAAGTTTTTATATTCAGATGAGGAAACATAATGTTTCATTAGCAGCAGATCTATATGTGTATTTGTTTATGAGTTAACGCGTGTGACGTATGCTGTTCTATGATTTTTTCCTTGTTTGAGTATTCATATTCTTTCCCTGCCCTCCTCCCTCAGGTGTTTTTAAGTGTTTTCACAGGTTCCACAATTTCATGATAAATTCCATATTCATCAAATCTATGAATTATATCCAATATTAACATTATTGCCTTTACTTGAGGGAGGCTAAGAAAAGCCACATCTGTTTGAGTTGTCAAGAGCTGTTTTTATAACATTTTGTACTGCCTATTTTAAATGAAGTCATTAATTAGAAACACAGTATATATCTTAGCATAAAATTTAGATTGCTAGAAATGGGTTTTTATTGCTCAGCGGTGTTTCTGTGTGGCTTATATTTTCATTAGGCTCCAGTGTCCAAAGTAATCAAATTTGATGAACTGACACTTAACTTAAATTCTTACTTTAAAATGTGGACTAGGAATAAATTAACTTAAAAATAAATAAATAAAATGTGGACTAGGGTTGATATGGCTAAAATCATTTTTGCTTTTCTTTTTGTTCTCCAGAGTGATGGAACATTGTTGGCTACAGGTTCATATGATGGTTTTGCAAGAATATGGACAGAAGATGGTAAGTTGGATAACGGTCCTATTTTAAGGTAAAAGATAGTGGGACATCCTTTATTTTGATTGGGTGATCATACTAATGTTGTATAGTCAGCATTTTTTTGTTTTTACATAACAGGTAACCTGGCAAGCACCTTAGGTCAACATAAAGGTCCCATCTTTGCTTTAAAATGGAACAAAAAGGGGAATTACATTTTGAGTGCTGGTGTTGATAAAGTGAGTATTAGAAAAATGTAACCCTTTGATCAGTGAGTGTCCTGATTTGTGAACTCTTGACAATATAATGATTTCTTTGAATTCTAAAATTTCCCATTTTACCTGCCCAAAGACATCAAAAGAATTTGGGGTTCATTTATTCTTGTGGGTCTTGATCTCATCAAGTAGAAGAGATTAGATTACTCCTAAGAGGTTGAATAAATGCATTCCATATGATGAATTTTGAACAAGTTCCCAGTTTGAGGTACACAGTGCCTGGAAGGAGAGTGAAGAATAGCTGAATTGGACCCCTCATAACTTTTACCCAATAGATTATTTCAAGAACAAAAAAATGTTTTTCACTAATTATATAATCTTTTTTTCTAGTTTAATAAAATTATGGATCCTTTATATCCATGATCTCAAACTCAAATGTTACCATTGTTTTAAATTTATATTTAAATCACTCATACATTTATGCTAATATTCCCTAAAATTCCCTCTATTTCCGATTTGTTAATTTAATAGCATATTTGTTTGTTAAAAAGATAGCCAAAAACTAGGACTTGCAGTGGCTATAGGCAGTTTTTAGGGTTTGAAGGTTTGTGGCAAAGGCCATAAATTATACCCTTCCCTCCAGTGTCTCAGTATTTATAGACTTGCATAGGTGTTGTTCTCTTGTTCTCAGTGAACTCTTGTTCACTGGTCAGATTTGGGATTAAATTGTTCCGGACACTGAATACAATTGCCATATTTGTACAGTATCATTAGGTTGCTACTGGATATAATTCATAGAAAAGGTACTTTTTCAATGCATTGTTTTGGCATATGTTTTCCCAAGTCATGGCTCTTCTGGAAAAGAAATATTAAAAGTAGACCAATTGAGTATTCATATAAATTTGCCCCTATACTCAGAAATGTTTAATGTTTTTATCTATTTATGTATCCAGCACTTACAATAATTATAAATTATAATGATTGATCATTATAAATACTATAACTTGTTATATGATTTATTGTATTACTGTAGTCTTACATATAGATAATCTAATATAAATTTATTATATTATAATTATGATAATTTTATATTGGGAAAGCATTTTAAGTTCTGATTTCTTTGTCATTATTTTAGCATTCAAGTTTTGAAAAATAAAATATATAACAAAATTGACCCTATTAGGAATGCGGCTGTTATCATCAAATAATATTTACTAGGCTTCCACATGTGGATCACCCTACTGGTAAATATTATATAGATTATATAAAATAGAGACACATCCTACCTTGAAGGTGAATGAATACTAAAACAGGCGAAAACACAAAAAAAGAAAATCAATTTGTATGATTGTGACATGAATATTGTATATTCTAAGTCCTGAGTATTTGAGTAATTAGATTTTTCCCTCAATTCATAACACAAGAGCATACTTCTGAGCTTGATTTTTATGGATTTATATGTCCAAATTAGAATTCACTTTTTTCTTAACCACAAATATTTTACATAAATTTTTTTTCCTGAACAGTATAATTCATAATAATAAGCTTTCTGATTTGTCTTCATCTCCTTCCTACTGAGGAATAAATGAAGACAGATAAATTTTTCTATTTGATGATTAAATTATTACCCATTAGTAAAATCGTAATTAAAGTATCCATTTTGTGTTACTTTGGGGAAATAAATATGCACTTTGATAGACTTATTGCAATATGATGCTGCAATTTAGTGGAGAATAGCAGTAATTGAATAAATGGCATAATAGTAATAATTCAGAAAAGAACACTATTTAGGGGGAAATGCAATTTATGGGAGTACCTTGCTGACCTTCCCAGTGTATTTATTTCGTAACGTTTGACACAACTAATCCAGGACTCAAAGTCCTAACAGTATTTTTCAGAATATTTGAAAATTGCAGCCCAAAAAAAAATTTTTTTTCTTTGTCCATCCCCGACTTTAAGAATTCATTAACGAGTAAACTTCAACTATATTAAAAGTCGAGGTCTAAATGATTTAATAATCTCCCTATATCCCCTTACTTTTATTTATCTGACCGGAACATCCACTTTTAAGAACATTATTTAAGTAGAAAAAAAGTTCTGTTAATTGGTCCAATTCCGACCTTATATTCGTAAACTATAGTTTTTAAAACAATTTTCTGAATGTCTTCTCCAGGTACCAATCAATAGAAATTTCCCTACAGTTGCTAAATAACAGTGTTGTTATATGGGAGGTTGAATTGGAAATGCTAGGAGATCAAAATTTCAGTTAACTGGAAGTTAATTCCAGTTAATCTTTCCTATCTGTCTCTCTTAAGTGAATGAAAGGATTACAATTGACATTATTTTCCAAAAACACCTTGAAGTAAGAGTTCTGCCTTTTAAAAAAAAAAAATTTATTTTGGCAGAAGCAGGCAGTTACTAAAGACACCTTTCACTAACCATAGCATAATGAAACTGCTTTACTGTGATTTGGCACTGTTGGTGCAGTGAAAATTTACAGTCAGAAGAAATGTCAGAATTGTCCGTTTCTAGAGTTCTTCAGTTTGGTCAGATGCCAGATAATGTTTTATTAATCACACTTTCTTACCTGGTCAGAAAGACAACTAAAAATTGTTGGGTTTTGGTGTTAGCTTTTTTTTTAATCCCAGGCAACAAGAGATAAATCTGTAGCTTTCACCTGAGAAGATCATTAAAAATGTGCTGAGTTTCTTTCCTTTTAGCTGACTTTTTTTTTTCTAGAAGAAACTGTCAAAGGAACGAAATAACTAACTTCTTCTTTTGTTTCCGGAGCATAGACAACAATAATTTGGGATGCCCATACAGGAGAAGCTAAGCAGCAATTTCCTTTTCACTCAGGTAATTATCATTTTCTGGTACCCAAGAATTGTTTTAAGAAATGACCTTTAAAATAGCCATCAACACCAAGGTGAAAAGGGGACAAGGGCTAAAATTCGTGTCATGTTAGGTTTTGCTCTAAAGGTTTCCTGAGCGTGTATGCCCTCGGCTCACCACCTGCTCCAGGTGGGCAGAGGGGCAGCCGTCCACATAAAAAGCATGTGTTGTTCTTCCTGGGGATTAGTTTCAGTTGATCTGCACTCAGCCCCACTCATCGTGTGGCTTTCTTTAATATGTCTGAGTTTCATGAAGCACCATGGGAGCATCTAGGTGTCTTAGGGATTTAAGTTGTCCAGATCTCTAGCTTTCATTTTGTTCCCAGCCTCAGCCTTTTTTTAAAGCTATCATGTTTCCATGGGTGACCCTTTAGCTAAGGGGTGAATCGATACAGCTTCCTTTAGAATTGTGCTAGGCCAAAGTGTTTTAAGGATGACAGAGGACAGTACACCTTCCTTTCCCTCAGGCAATGAGCATCCTTGGAAAGAATCTGTTTTTCTTCCCAAAGGACTTGCTGCTGAATTTTAAAGGGATTCCTAAATGATTTTAATAAATTAAGGTGAGGAAATGCCTAAATAAGAACATTTTCAACCGTCACCGTGTTGTAATGTTATTAGGTTAACGGCATGTGAGAGACTAACCCTGATTGTTTGAATTTTGAGAGAATCAGTACAGAACGCTAAAGAGTCATTCCTGAGGACAAGACCACACGCCATTACCACAATCTGGAGGCACTTTTAACTAGAGCCTTATGTACTTTTGAGGCTGTAATTGAACTCACGGAAGAATTGATTTCCAATCTCTCTTTCACATCTTCCACAAAAAAAACTCCTCGCTCATATGAGGGGCTTCCTGGATGTACCGGGTTTCTGCCTGGAAACCAGATTCCGTTGGGTGGGTCTCAGAAGAGCTTCAGTCTATGGGAGCTGAATTTTTGTGAAGTTGTTTACCCAAGTTTGTTTGATGAAAGGAGGTCATAGTGTAACAAGAGTTAGTTTTAGTCTAGGAGCAGGTTTCAGAATGGGACCAGAAGCTGTAGTTTTCTTGGCCTAATCTGTGTTAATCAGGCAAAAGTTGGAAATGAATATTCAAATATGGAATCTAAGTAGATGATCCAGGTTAAATAGTTATTGAGGTGTTTATTCAGAGCAGAGGGCACCTGGGTGGTATGGTGGGTAGAGCACTAGGCCTGGAGTCATTAAGACCTGAGTTCGAATGCAGACATAGCCACTTACAAGCTGTGTGACCCTGGACAAGTCACTTAACCGTGCTTGACTCTCCGTTTCTTCATCTGTAAAAATTATCTAGAGAAAGAAATGGCAAACCACTCTAGTATCTTTGCCAAGAAAACCCCCCGGGGGGGTCATGAAGAGTCAAACACAACTGAAATGACTGAACAGTGACAAATTCAGAACAGAGGCCCTCACTTGGCCCGGCTCTCGGGAGTCAAGAACTAGGAATCTGAGCGGAGAATGGGGTTTCTCTTTAGCAAAAGGAGAGGGTTGGAGAAAATTATCTCCACAGTCCAGCGCTACCTTGGTGGGCAAGTCTAGAAACAGCTGAGCTTTGTTCCTTGAATAGACAGACTGGGCTAGGGCAGGGACGAGAAGGAAATAAGTATTTATATAGTGCCTACTGTGTACCAGGCACCTTGCTAGGCACTTTTTACAAATATTATCTCAGTTGATCCTCTCAGCAATCCTCCAGGATAGGTCACCATGAGGAAACTGAGGCACAGGTTAAGTGGCTTGCCTAGGGTCAAGCAGCTGGTAAGTGCCCAAGGCCAGATTTGAACTCAGATCTTTCTGACTCCAGACGCATCATTCTGTCCTCTGTGCCACGACCTAATGTACAAAGAACCGAAGCCAAGAATGCAGTGAAGCAGCCTCTCTTTGATCTCTAAGTCACAGTTAGAGCCAGCAGGGCAGAGAATTTAAGTTCAGGAACAGCTGAACAGAAGGGGCTTGCCAAGTCTCTCCAAGCCCCTGGGGTCTCAGTTGAATCATTCCCAGTAGTTTTTGCCCTAGCAGTGGGGTGTTTGCTCTGGTCTCTTATCAGAGGGAACTGAATGAATACGAGTTGAAGTGTATGATTTCACACCAACTTCTAAGAAGTATCCTTGATACCTAATAAAGTCACTTCAAAGGCAAGAGGGTATTTGCCTCAGGGAAAAGCAGGAAAATGCCTTTGTTGTTCTGGAAAGAGAGTTTGTGGGAGACTCCAAGCAATGCTTCAAATGCATTGGAGTCCTCATTCATTAGTATTGCTTTTACCCAGTCAGTCAACACTGAGAAAGCCTTTATTTAGTACTCACTATGTGCCAGGCATTTTGCTAAGGATCAGAGATTTAAAGAAAAACTCCCTCTGAGATCTTATGTTGTAATAAGGGGGGGACAGTGTGTAGATAAATAAGTATATGGAAGTTTCATATAAAGTAAATTTAGAAGAGAAAACTTAGGGTGGGGTGGGGGGAGTTGTAGGGATGGATTCCTGCAGGCGACATTTGAGCTGCATCTTGAAGGAAGGCCAGAAATTCTAAGAGGCAGAGGTGAGCTTTCTAAATATGGAGGACATTCAGAATCAACACATGGAGGAAGGTGAGACGGTGTTTGTCCTATGTTCAGTCTATAGGTGAGGTCAGCATCTGATTATAATTATATAGAACTTATAATTATATGTAATGATGATAATTAAACCTGTTGGAGCTGATGGGGCCACCAGGTGCAAAGAATAGAAAGAAAGAAAAAAGTTAGCAGAGCCTTGAGATGCTCACAGTTAGGGGGTTCAACATAGAATAAGATCCAGCAAAGGGGAGACCAAGAAGGAACAATCTGACATAGGAGAATAGAGAGAAAGTAGGTCATGAAGGAGCATATGATGGCGATAACAAATAGGCTTCTCTCCACCCCCCCCCAAAAAATTACTATTTCCTAATTAGAGATTTTATATTTATGCATTTTTACTATTTATACTTGCACTCTAGGCACTTCTGATCTGGCTGACAAAACCAAAGTAAAGATGAAGTCGAAACACCATTCCTACCATTCATCCTGGATTTCTTTTTTTGTTTGTTTGTTTGGCATAATTCTAAAAACAATCATCTTCTTTGTTATCGTGATAGACCTGTTGACAGATTTACAATCCCAGGGTGCTGGAAATTCTTGTGTGTCTGGTTAGAAATCCATTTGAAACTCCACAAACATTATTCTTACTCACTTCTAGGTTCTGTTGCAGAGTCCAGACCATTGTGTTCCTTTTAGTGTGCTCATTAATAATTTGTTTGAAGTCTTTCAGCAAAATATAGTGAGCCTCAAATGTATTCTCTAGGCTTCAGGGAAGAGAGTGTCATCCAACTTGTATGGAAGATTAATAATCCTCTGGTTTCTCTCTGTTGGAGCTTTTGGCCTAGAATTATTTTGCCAGTGGGATATATTTATGATGATTATTGCTGATAGATATGTATATTTATGATAATTACCTAGCTCTTTTCAAGTTTACAAAGTGCTTTGTGGTCATTGTGTCACTTGCTTCTCACAATAACTGTAGGCGGTAGGTACTGTTGGTACTATTCCCATTTTAAAGATGGGGAAAATGAGGTTTAGAAAGATTAAGTGATTTGGACATCTTCATACAGCTAGCATCGAGAGGTGCATTTTGAACCCAGATTTTCCTGATTCAACCTGTTCTGGAACCAGAGGACCTGGGTTCAAATTCCACCTCTGATGACTACTACCGGTGTGATCTTGGGCAATTAATTTCCCCTTATGAACTTCAGTTTCCTCATCTTTTAAATAAGGGATTTAGACTAGGTGGCTTCAGAGGACCGCTCAGGGGTTGCCTCCTGCAAAGGATCTTTCCTGATCCTACCCAGCTGCTGTTATCTCTGCCGTTGTCCAAATTACCTTACATTTACTATACATACATGCATACATACATTCATACACACACATACATATAGTATATATACATAATGTATAATAGTGTGCATACATACACTATACATAGAGTATTTATGTTTTATTTATATATGCATATATATTTGTAGCTATATGTGTATATGTTATTTTCTTCTGTAGACTATAATCTCCTTGGGCCTGGAGTCGGGGAGGGAGGTGAAATTATTCCAGTTTTATCATTATATTCCTGGTGCCTAGCACAGTGTCTGCCAGGTAGTAGATGCTTAAGAAATGCTTGTTGGTTAATTGATAGATGCTACAAATAGGAGCCAGTGAATGACCCTAAAGCTGGCCCTCTATCTACTGTGCCCCTTGGCCCTATAGTTAATCAGAAATTTTCTCGGGTCCTAACAGAATGGCTTATTTGTTTTATTCAGTAGGCTGGGGACCTATGAAAATATAAGAGCAAAAATTCCTTTTGGGGGCTAGTCACTCAATTGGATGGGGCAAGAAATTGTATTTCCATTCATCAAGCACTTATCCACATGGTATGAAGAATCATGGGACTCCCTCCATCATTGTTAGCAACTGTGACAGTATGCATTAAATGCCTCGTCATTATTAGTTGAGGCTATGTTAAGAGCTATACCGTAAAGATTACATAGGACCAGCTCCCTGCAGAATAGGGAGATTTTCCAGTCCAAGTGTATGTGCTGAACCTAGATCTTCCCCCCATCTCCTCACCTTGAAGCTCTGCTACACATCTTCGGGGGAAAAATGGCTCTTTGGGCTGCTGTGGCTGCAGGATTCCTAGGTGAGGGCTTTGGGGTGCCATCTGAGGCGAGTGGGATGGGGACCCGCCCCTAGCAGGGAGCCAAGACAGAAAAAAGGAAACAATTCCTAATTACAGAATTTTTATTCCTGGAATTCTGGGGGATGACAACAACACTGATTTCGTTGCTCAGTTTCTGGCAATCATCCTCTAAGCCATCCTGTCAGGTCTTCACATTTTCCACTGTTTTAATATGGAGAATCAAATACAGAACCTGTCCCCTGGAATTCATTATTTAACTAATTTTTTTTTTGTTATAAATGAGAATCATCTGTAGTCATTGTGCTATGGCTAAATGATCAGCATTCTGACAGAACCGATTATTCCTTTCATTCCTCTGGGTACACGTGGGAAATACTCCAAGAATAGTTGTGCCGTGGTTAAACACACTGCTGGGAGTATTAAAAAAAAAAGAAAGAACTTTTGCTCTTTTGATTTATATCATTTTTTAAAAAGCCTTTCCTGACATTCAGCCAGTTCTGCCCACACAGTATCTTTCCCTTGGGCATGATGTCATACATTGAAGTTAATAGCATCCCCGCCATTGTATGGGAGATAGATAGCAGAAGGGTTCAGCCCATTATTTAAAGAATAGCGGGGGAAATGAGGAAGAGAAATCTTCTTGTTAGAACACAGGAAAACCTGAATTATCTTTCTGTCTCTGGTGCTGACTCACTGTTTAGCCTTGGGTAAATTAGTTAGCCTCTGGTTGTGTACGTTTCTAAGCAACCTTGTGATGTCTTCCCTCCCCTCCCCCCAAAAGCAAAGCACTTCATTATTCCTTAGCAAAGCGATATATCACTGTCTGATTTCTGGATGCTTAACAGTCATTATCCGAAGCACTAGACTGATAATCAGGTCATGAATGCTAGACCCAAGTGACTTCTACAGGGCTTCATATGGCACCGTGCATCCCATGGGCAAAGTGGTAATGATGACCTCATTATGTTTCAAATATCTTAACTTATGAGATAAAAATAATCATTCAGACTGCTTGGAAAAAAAGCACATGATGCGTCATTTAGACATCAGAAGCCAATATCTTACCGAAGAAGACGGAGTATTAAGGATGGTGGAATAATTTAATTCAACAGGCATTTATTAAGTGTTAGCTCTGTGCCAGGTGCCATGGTGGGCACTGGGTATGCAAAAAACAAAAATGAAACTGTCCCCTGCACCTTACACATCTTACCTTTCCAGAGTTACTATACGTTATTGCTCCCCTGCATGCTCTGTGGCCCATGCAAACTCACACACTCGCTGCCCTTCACACATGCCATTCCACCTCCACCTCCCAACTCCCTCCACCCATACCTGACCCCACCTGTTAGAAAGCCTAGCCCAGCCTGCTAGGAATTTTACCTGAGGCCAGGAATAATTGATTTTTACTGAAGCTTTATAGTTCTAGATACGGAACCTGAATTACTCTTTCTAACTCCAAAGCCCATTCTGCCCCTGGTCCCTGGTAAATAAGAAGTGATGCTTGATGGTGCAGAGTGAGGAAGCCTGAGTTTTCTTAACTCCTAAGTTATGTTAGTAGTGTCATGTTATCTTCTGCTGAATTTCTATTCTGGATGTCTCGTCAGGCTGTGAAGGTTAATTTTTGTTCTCAGAAGGACAGTGGAAAAGGTACTTTCTCCATAGGCAGAAGACCTGGGTCATACCCTGCCTTTGCCACCTTTGGGACCCTAGGGAAGTCTTACCCTCTCAGGCCTCAGTTTCTTTGTCTGTAAAATGAAGGGTTTGGATTGGAAGGCTTCTCTGGACCCTTCTAGCTCATTTCTAGTCAGTCTTTTCTTGGTCACACAATGTGAGTCACAGAGAAAAACCCTGCAAATAGTGTATTCCTTATGGCATTTAAAGGACTACTGGAAAAAAACCAAGAAAACCAAAATAATTAGGACCCACCTTCAACAGAATTTGAAATTTTTAAGTTGTCCCCATCCTTTGTGGGGGGCGGGGCGTGGTTCTTTTATATGTCCTATCTCAGGTGTTCATTCAGAATACCCTGTAATCCAGGACCTGAACTTAATGCAACCAGCCAGTCACTGGGGCATGCCCCCCTACCTCTTCCCTTAGTTAAAATTTCTCTGTCTTTAAACATGTCATTGTAAGGGCCAAACTTTTGTTGCTTCCAATGTAACAATCAGTTGAACTGATGAACTGATGAACTGGTCCATCTTCTAGAAGACTGGTTGAAAAGTCCTCCAGGTTATTCCCCTTCCCCAGGTCACACGGGTACCTTTATAGTTATCTTTTGGGGGCGGGGGTTAAGTGATTCGGCCAAGGTCACACGTCTGGTATGGATCTGAGGTCATATTTGAATTCAGGTCCTCCTGACTCCAAGGCCAGTGTTCTATCCACTGCCCCACCTTATACGGTTGTCTTCTATAAGCAGTGTTCCTCCCATTTGGGGTGTACCTTCACACTGAAGGAGTACTCTGATGATGGACCAGAGTGTGTGATATATTGGGACTTTTCCTCATATTGAAGAACTTTTGGTGACTTGGTAACTAAACCTCTTTTAATGAGGTCCAAGAAAAATATGTAATTCTTACACCTGTTCTTTTCTTTAGCTAACAACAAAGGCCAAGTTACCACGTCGTATCTCTTTCATGTCCTCTAAATTACATAGTTAAGTTACATAAAGACTACCAAGTGAAGAGAGAAGGCCCTCAGCCTTCAGCGGCCACATTCTAGTGGACCCCTGAAAGTAAGAGAATTCTAGAATACCCATTATGAAGACGGGGATGGGAGGACAATAAAAATTCAAGCGCAGCTAGGTGGCACAGTCTGTAGCATGCCAGAGTCAGGAAGACAGGAAGACCCCTCTTCCTGAGTTCATATCTGGCCTCAGACACTTGCTAGCTGTGTGAACCTGGGCAAGTCATTAACCCCGTTTGCCTCAGATTCTTCATCTGTAAAATAAGCTGGAGAGGGAAATAGCAAACCTCTCCAGTAGCTTTGTCAAGAAAATCTGAAACAGGGTAATGAAGAGTCAGAAACGGCTGGAAACAACTAAGCAACAACAAAAAATTCAGGAGAAAGAGGGTCACGTTTGAATAGTAAATTGACATGTACAGTTGGGAATCTCCTCCTTTCTCTTTCTTCTTTGTCTTATCTTTCTGTCTTCTTCCCTCATTTATTCCACAATTAAAACTCCCCCATATGCTAAGCTGTCATCTACCTTGCCAATCCTTCCCCCTACTTCTGAAAGAAGGAAAACAGGAAAGAAGACTATAGTTTAGCATTCACCAGGAATAAAATATATACAATCAGTAATGGTGTGTACCCAAACGGCAATTACCCACCCTCCTTCACCTTGGAAAATTGTGGGTCAGATAAAAACAAAATAGACTGGCTAGGGGAGCGTGTGGGGTTAGCCCAGTGAATGTTTGAAACTGGGTTTGCCTGGGTTGCCTGGATTGTAGTTCTTTGAAAGAGAGCTCTTCTGCACACTCCATTTATTTCTGTGATCTCCCATATGTTTAGCAACTCTGGTTCTCACTTCTTTCTTTTAAATTTCTCTGTGTCATAAATAGCTTCAAATTTAATGTATTTGGGAACAGAAACTGCGCTTCGTAGAGGAAGGCTGGTGGGGACAGTGCCCATCCACAATGGCTAACGTGACTTCTCTCCGCTCCTCCCTGTTGTTCATGCTTTGCAGCTCCTGCCCTGGATGTAGATTGGCAAAACAACACTACTTTTGCATCCTGCAGCACAGACATGTGTATTCATGTATGCCGTCTTGGCTGTGATCGCCCAGTCAAAACCTTCCAAGGACACACAGTAAGTGGACTGTCTCAATGTGGGATTCACGTTTGATGGGAATGTCGTGGGATTCAGGAGCTTTTATTTTAAACCAGTGATGTTTCTGTCACTTAAAAGCAGGGGGTTAAGGGTACAGGGCAAGCCCTGTAGACACTTTTCAAGTCTTTTCAAAAAGAGCCTGTGCCTGAAGAGAGCTGTACAGCCGCCGTGGTTAGATTGAGTTTAGACATCAGGTATCAGAGAGAAGCAGAAATAGACCATTCAGTGAACTAGCCTGTACTCTGACCATTATCTTCATATCCTTTCCTCCTCACACTGCCCCACTCTCACTGGAGCCTTGGTGAGATGTTTCCTTATTTTGCAAGAACCAAGCTGCCACTGCACACCTGTGCTCTCAGGTCATTATCCTCAACCGTGTCCTTCCTCTCCACCCTACTGCCCACCAGAACCTTGGACTCTGCTCCTAGAACCCACCCTGGGCTCCACTAGGTTAGCTTTCACCTTCCCTGGCCCAGAATTCCCAGTCACCCTCCACTTCCCCATGGGTAAACCCCTCTTCTTTCCAGTTCCTGTTATATGTGGTCTTCCCCTTTTTAGAATTTAAGGTCCTTGAAGGCAGAGACTTTTGCTTGCTTACATTTGCTAGCACTGGGCAGCTAGGTGGCCTAGTGGATAGAGGGCACTGAGCTTGAAACCAAAGACTCATCTTCATGAGTTCACAAACTCACCAGCTGTGTGACCCTGGGCAAGTCACTTAACCCTGCGTGCCTCAGTTCCTCATCTGTAAAACTGAGCTGGAGAAGGAAATGGCAAACCACTTCAGGATCTTTGCCAAGAAAACCCCAAACGGGGCCATGAAGAAGTTTGTTAGCACAGTGCCTAGCACATAGAAAGTACTTAAGGTACACCGTTGGTCCATCTCTCTATCTACCTGGTGAGGGTGGTGCAAGCACGGTGGTTAGATTAAATTCAGACGTTACAGATGGCAGAGCACAACTCCATATACTGACTGCTACTCTAAAGAGTTTTTTAATAAGTTAATTTCTGCTTTTTACATACAAAGCTCCAAATACCCAATAGCAGACAGATGACAAAATACAAATAAAGTACACTGGTTCTCAGCTTAACTGTTATGTATCCATTTCTTTCAGTTTCTGCTTCTCTTTCTTGTGCCCCCAAGCTGTGCTAGATCCTTTACCAAGCTTCTGACTTAAACTTAGCAGCTTTTTAGAACACAGTCGCACACTGTGGTCAGTTACTAGATACCCTAACCACATGAGCTACTCTCCTGCCATCCCAAGGCTTCTGCATCTGAGATCTCCCTTCTTTCTCTTTGCCGCATCGCTCTGAATTACCTCTAATTATCACTTACTCATTGGTCCCCTCCTTCTGGATCTCTCTTCCCTTTTTTTTTTATTCTTGATGAGGCCCAATCCTTAATCCTTCTGAGCATTTTGAAACCATCAAACCAAATAAAGTGTGTGTTAAACAAAGTTCAGCGTATTTCTCCAACTTCCTCTGGGTGATTCCAAGGAAAAAGGCCTAGGGAAATATGTCTTCCACTGTTTCTCTGCCCTACCCAGCAATATTCCTAACTGAGATATTGTCGGGTGGGGGTTGGGGTACAGACAAATAAATGGTAACACCCTGCAAAGACCTGCCTCAGCTTCCATCTGGCACATTTGCAATCAGAACCATCAAAAGGGCTCTTGTTCTGGCCAATTCAGGAATTTGTTTTGCTAAGCTATGCATATTTGTTACAAGGGTTTTGTTTTTCTTTTTTTTCCACCAATGAGAGGAACAGAGGAAAAGATGGGAGGAAGAGAGAATAATTTTTTGTTAATTGAAACAAATTTTAAATTAATTTTTCTTAAAGGGCTCTTTTTTTCTCATAATGGTCAATCACTGCAGTGATCTGCTTTCCTCTTTCTCTCGGCTGAATACTTGGCACTTATGTATAAAGCTCTGTACGCTGTTTACGTTGGTGTTCCATAGCCTTGTGGTTAGGGTTTGTGCTAGTCCTGTGACCAATTTTAACTCCTACAGACCAGGGCCTAAATCTCCTGGCTCTCTGGCGCTCCCCATCTATTCATTCCCCTTCCACCTCTGTCCCCTTTAAAAATAATGTCTTTTAGGAGGCCATGCACAGCCTCTGGTGTAAGTGACATTGGTTCTTAGGCCATAGAATCCTATTTTCCCAAACTTCTGTTCATCCCTCTCCCAAAGCAATGTGATTGTTTTTTTTAAAATCAGAATTCAACTTTATAATAGCTAATTTAATTCATTTAGTTTTGTTAGTACACATTCTCCTTGCCCCTTCCTTCCCAGTTATAATTTTAAATATTTTCAAGAGGAAATATGAGTGAAGGTTACAGTCTGTAAATTGAGTATGTGAGAGAGAGAGACAGAGAGAGAATGGGGGCAGGTTTCAGGAGATAAAAGGAAACTGGGATTGGGGTTGGGGGGAGTTGGGTGTATGCTTTAGTTTTTTTCTTTGGAAATCTAAGGCCTAATTTATTGTGAACTAAAGATCTTATTTTTAAATGATAAAAGCAAAACGCTGTTGCCCTCTGCTGGATGACAGGTATTTTGATTTTACTTACCTTTAAAAAAAGAAAAAAAAAACTTTCTATATTTCAGAATGAGGTCAATGCAATCAAATGGGATCCTTCTGGAATGCTGTTAGCGTCCTGCTCTGATGATATGACGTTAAAGGTAAAAGCGATTAACCCAGAGAATGAACTGTACACTTAAAAAAAATACACACGTGCGAAACAAGTGCTTTTACAGAATTTAAAAGGTGTCTTTAGTCATACTTTTTCCCCTATAATTTATATGCCTCACTAATAAGATTGGTTTGGGTTTTTGAAATTTTGCTATTAATTTTTTTTTGGTGGAGATGGGGAAGTAAACTGATGTACAGTCATCACTTTGAGAAAAAAAAATCCAAGTGTAGCAGAGAGTTCTGGGCTCCACCTGTGGCCTTTATTTAAAAAGGGATTTCCCACTTCAGTCTAAAATTTGACTATTCATCCAGCAGCTCCCAATTTTCATTTAACACAGGCCATTTTTCCCTGGGCTTATAATCCCTAGGTTCTCAAATACTAGGTTTTACTCATCTTGTCTCTCTGCGGTATCATTGCTAATCTCTGCATAATGGACCCTGTTCAGAAAGGAACAGCTGAGCACTTCAAATGCCTTTTGTTGCTTTTAGAATACTATCTAGTTTTTAACCATTATTCAGATATCCAAGGGCTAGAAATATGGTGCCACATCCTATGTGTATTCTGTACAGCAGTAAACCCAGATGAGTCTGATGGGGGCGCAGAATGCCTAGTAGATGAGCAGGTAACTTCATTGCAAACCTTATCTGTAAAATTAAACAGTTAGCTTGTATTATCCTTATAATTCGCTCCAGCTCAGAAGCCTAGATTGCTTCACAGTTGGATAAATTTTACAGGGTATAGAATGGAATGAGAATGTAATTATGAGATTGCCAGTTAAAGAGATTAGCAATCCACAGCATGCCCCTTCACGGTCTCCCTCCCACTCCCCCCAAAAAAGGAAGGCAGAAAAAAAAGAGCAGAAGGAGAGAGGGAGAAAGAAGAGGTTCCAGAGATTTTTATGAATTTTCTTTTACTTTTTTACTTGCGTTACCCAGATTTGGAGCATGAAGCAAGATACATGTGTCCATGACCTTCAGGCCCACAGCAAAGAGATATATACCATCAAATGGAGTCCAACAGGACCAGGCACCAGCAATCCAACCTCCAACATCATGTTAGCAAGGTAAAACTAAAAACAGACTCTGAGCTCAGTCTAATGCTGTTTGCTAGTGGGGTAGTGATTTCTCCAGTTAGCATTTTTCATTGCCAAGAAAGTGACAGCCGGGAATGTAGCCAATTGTCTCTGTTAGAAAAAATCACTAAAAGCTTTCAGTATACAAACTGGCAGAAATGGGGAAGTGGCTAAATTTTTTTTATAACCTCTGTTTATCAGAGGTCAAAGGGGGAATGAACTAAGTTTCCACTGTTTGTGGCATCTAGACAAATTGATTCACATCTGGAGTGTTCTGTGTTGTATATTTTGTGAGCTTGATTTTGTGGATTGGTGCCTTTTGTTCCAATTTGTTATGAAATCTGTCCATTTGCCAACAGACAGTCAATAAACATTTATTAGACACCTACTAAGTGCCAGGCACTATACCAAGGGCTAGAGATTCAAATACAAGAAAGAAAGATAATCCCTGCCTTCAAGTTTACAGTCTAATTTTAGCTCTATCTGGCCTGGCCGACCCCTTCAGAACTATTCAGAAAACAGTAAGTATGGGAACCCTTTGAAGGGCTAATATTTAGAACTATGCTTTAATGAGTGCCTGGTTCGATCAGTGTGGGTCTTATTCCCAAAAATTGAAATTCTTCCTTCTCCCGTGGGATTCTTCCTGAGTCTTCTCATAAAACTTCCAAGAGAATCTACTAAAGGCATAGGAAGAAAAAACACGATTAAATCATTAGAAAACCTGACAAAATCTCAGCTTTAATGATTGATGACTTTGAAATATGGCAGCAACAGATCGAGTTCTGCTTGGGTGAGAGGTTGATTCTTTGTACATCTCAAACCAAAATTCACAATCATAGTAGATTTGAATGGTTTTAAGTGGCTCCTCAAATTTGAGCAAGGTTTTTCTACAAATTTTCACCTGTGTGTTTGTATTATTAACAGTCAGTATATTTTCTAGGTGGCACAGTGGATAAAAGTGCCAAGCCTGGAGTTAGCAAGACTTATCATCCTGAGTTCTAATCTGGTCTCGGACACTTAGTAGCTGTGTGACCCTGGGCAAGTCACTTAACCCTGTTTGCCTCAGTTTCCTCATCTGTAAAATGAGATGGAGAAGGAAATGGCAAACCACTACAGTATCTTTGCCAAGAAAACCCCAAATGGGGTCACAAAGGGTCAGGCACGAATGAAAACAACTGAAAAAACAAACCAGTTTCTACTCTCTGACATGGTCAAGGAATGAACTGTTCTCATTAATCAGATTTTCTTGTTTTGAAAGTTACCATCTATATTCTATACCAGGGCTGTCCAAAATGCCGCCCTGCAGTATGATTTATGCGTCCTGCCTACAAGCATAGAAATGTACATGAATTCTTTAGTAAACAAAGCCTAGCTACTGCAGACCTCTCACTAAAATGGCAAATCAAAATATATTGTCAACTGTTTCAATAAAAACCTAAGGTTGGACAGCCCTTTTCTATAACATAGACAAGGCAGCGAGGTGGTGCAGTGGGTACAGCGCCAGGCCTTGAGTCAGGAAGAGCAAGAGTTCAAATCCAGGCTTCAGATACTTATGAGCTGCATAACCTCAGACAAGTGACCTAACCTCCATGTACCTCAGTTTCCTCAACTGTAAAATAAGGATAATAATAGCACCTACTTCGCAGGACTGTTGTGAGAATCAAATAAGATATTTGTAAAGAGCTTAGCACAATGCCTGGCACATAGGCAGTACTATATATACGTGTGTATATATATATATGTAATTATTATTATTATTATTACATAGATTACCAAAAAGCAGGTACAGTCTTAGATTTCATTAATGGAAGTATACTTTCCATTAAACTGTGAGCTCCTCGCAGCAGGGACTGTCTTTTGCCTCTTTTTGTATCCTCAGCACTTAGCACAATGTGTGCCTGGCACATAGTAGGTGCTTCACAAATGTTTCTTGTTGGAGATCCCTTCCAGGATCCTGTCCCATTAGATTATAAGCTCCTTGAGGCCAAGACTGTCTTTTGCCTCTTTTTGTATCCTCATTACTTAGCACTGTGCTTAATAAATGTCTATTGAATGACTGACAAATGAAGGAATGAGTAATCCTTGTGCTGACCAGATTGTGCCCAGTTCTGACATTTCAAGAGGGGTGTTGAGAAGCTGAGAGATAAAACTTGGTGATAGAGGGCTGGCCTTAGAGTCACGAAGACATAGGGTTCAAGTGTTGCATCTGACATACCAGCTGGGTGGCTGTGAGCCAGTTACATAACATCTCATTGCCCCTTGCAATCCTCTAAAAAAGTAAAAACAAGTCGCCAATCTTCACTGGTGGTAGGAGTTTCCGCTGGCAGTTCTCTACAGTTCATTACTGAAAAAAAGAAAAATTAGAAAGTCTGAAGAGGAAGTCAAAGAAGTTAGCTTGTTTCACATGATTGCAAATATATAACGTATTTAAAATTCTTACTTTTTTAGGGAAGGGAAGGGGAGAATGGGCAAAATTTGTGGAACTCAAAAATTTTTTAAATCAGTATTGAAAATTGTCTTTACATGTAATTAGAGAAAATAAAATACTTTTAAAAAATTAAATTTCATGGGACCAGAAAAAAAATAACCTCTCCCCCCCAAAAAAATAAAAAATAAAGAAGTTCGCTAACGGCCTAGAAAATGTCATAGGATAAACTGGGGATGGTTAGCTTAGAGAAAGGAAGCCTTCAAAAGGGACCTGATGACTACAGATATTTGCAGAGAAGAAGGACTGTCTTCCCGTTTTTTGTTGTTTCTACAGGTGACAGCCCTAGAAAAAAAATGGGAAATTAACGGGGGTAATTTTGGGGTCAGTACAAAGAACAACGGGAGTTGTCCAAAATTAGTAAGGCCTGCCTTTTGAATTAGTGGGCTGCCTGTCACTGAAATATTTGGGACATAGACTGGATGAATTCCTGCCTTATTTGGGAGATCAGATTGTATGTTTCAAAGGACCATTCCACCTCAAGGATAGGGATGAGGGATAGGGACTGAATCCGTGTTTCATTAATATAAAGAACCTCCAGGTGAGGAAATTAATTCCCTCTGCCAGTGCAGGTCATCTGCAAATCATCATCTTAAATAATTGTCTCAAAATGCTGAGTAAATTGCTTGGGTTCACCCATCCCAGGAGGTGTCAGAAACTTGAACTCATGCTTTCATGGCCTCAGTGCCAGTTTTCTGTCCAAATGTCATGCTGCCTCTCTGTGATTTTCAGGAAATCATAAAATAATAAAAATGCATTCAGTGTTATTAGCACTATATTCCAGTTAATTTAGTTATTTTTTTGGCGATTCAGGGGGACCTGTCCTTCAAGGTCTTACAATGCCTCAATGATTGGCTACCTCCTCCTTTCGAAATTCATTTATCTTCTCTGAGCTTCTGTGACTTTACAATGTCTTGGTTTTCTTCTTATCTCTCTTGCTGTTTTCATCCATTTATGCAGTAGTCATTAACTATGTGCTATACACCATATTTGAGCCATGCTGGAGACAAAACTAGACTGAAAAGACAGTGTTAACTGGCTTTAACAGGTTTATAAACCTATTACGGTGCTAGCAGGGGTGGGGTGGGGGGGCGAGGGAGGGGGAGACAAAGAAAAAAATCAGTGATTCTTCCTTTCCTCGCTGCTGGAAGGTAAGCGTTACCTGAAATTCTGTCCTTGACTCTCATCTCTTTTCCTGTGCACTCTGCCCCTTGGTAATCTCATTAATTCCAATAACTTACCAGTATCATGTCAGTTTAGATGATTCCAGTATCTCTTATCTCTAGCTCAGGCTTCTCTCCTGAACCCCAAACCCACATTTTTTTTTTCATTTTAAAAATAAATTTTAATTATAGCTTTTGTTTTTGTAACACCTGCATTTCCCAAAGGAAGCCTCCCTCTTCTGCCTCCCAGGGAGCTATCAAGAACTATTTAATTTTCAAATTAAAAAAGACTTAAAAGGGGGGGGGGGAGAGTTCAGCAAAACTAGCCAAAATATCATAAAAGTATGACAGTATATTCAGTCTTCCACACCCATAGTGTCCCACCTCTACAAAAAAGCTGAGAGAGGTACTTAGTCACGGCTCTGCTTTGCTGCCAAAATTGGTCATTATAATTTCACAGTATTATGTCTTGATATTTTTTGGTAGTTTTTTCCTTTTGCATTGTAGCCATTAGTTTGTGTGTTGTTTTCCTTACTCTGTTTATTTCATTTTGCATCTATAACTTCATGTTTTCTTGTGCTTCCTTGTGTTTATCATTATTTCTTACAGTGATAGTCCTTCTTCCGTTCATATATCACAGATTAACCATTTCCAGTCTATGCCAACCTACATTTTCAGTGCTCTACTGAACAGCTCCATCTGGCTGTCCCACTGATATCAAAAAAAAGAATTATTAACTTACTCAAAATTAACATATCTGAAGGAGAATTCACTCGTGACTTTTCTATTTCTGTTGATGGCTCCATCATTTTCCCTGTGACCCGTGCATTGAAACATAGCATCTTCAGGGCATTCTTCTTCCTCACCACCCCTCCCCCCATAAGCAATCAGTTCTTAAGCCCTGTCAAGGATGCCTGCCCCATGGGTCACTCATTTGTCCCCTCCTTTGCCTGCCCATTGGTACCACACTTGGCAAGACTCTACCCACCCACCCCCATAACTTCCTTCTTGAAGTTTTCCAGTAGCCCTCTGCCTGGTGCCCACGTTTTATGTCTCTTCACCCTTCCTCAAGTACAGCCCAAATCATATCTTTCTGCTGTTCAAAACTTTAATTAACTATTTTGTCTCCAAATTAAAACCATACTTCTCCCCCTAGCCCTGAAGGTCCTACACAGAATAACTAATATAATGTTTCAAATTTCCCTTTATTCTCTTGTACCCATTCCTATACCCCAGCCAACCTCAATTATTTGCTGTTCCCTGAATATATTCCACACTTTTCCACCTC
Organism: Phalanger gymnotis; assembly: GCA_028646595.1. Lineage (NCBI taxonomy): Eukaryota > Metazoa > Chordata > Mammalia > Diprotodontia > Phalangeridae > Phalanger > Phalanger gymnotis. The sequence goes on along the minus strand of CM053622.1, from coordinate 483,675,235 downwards.
CTCTCCTTTTCTCATACTATACCTTCTTTCTAGGGTATATTACATTAAGATCCTATTCCTCTTTCAAAGCCCAGCTCAAATACAATTTCCTCCATGAAATCTTCCCTATCGTACCTTTCAGAAGACCTCCCTCTCCCTCCCCAGTTGTCTTTAGTATTCTGTGTCTCTTAGAGCATTTACTACCTTCTGTATTATATACTGTAGGTGTTTGTGTGTTTGTATGAGCCTCCTTTGTAGTTGATAAAAATTTTGAGTCCTGGAACTGTGTCCTATGCTTAGTGAGTCTCCTATGGTAGGGATTCAGCAAAATAAGTCTTGAGCTGAATTAATTATGAACATTCATTATAGATTGAATGAAAGTTTAAGAAGCACCATGCATACCTTATCATCTTTCATTCTCACAACAACTCTTTGAAGTAGGGACTACTTCTTTTGTTTTTATTATTATTATTTTATTATTATAACAAGTTTGGGGCAGCTGGGACTTGAAAGCGGGTCTTCACCTATCCAGGCACTGCTTCCTCTCCACTGTTCGGTCCCTGAAGCTTGTGGACCTTCACTGGTCCCTACCTCTGCAAGAGACAGGAAGCCGAGTCACTGGCAGTGGAGATTAGGAAAAAGATGGGCCAGACCCTCTGACTGCCCCTGCAATTACACCCCCGATAGGACTTTCTCTCCTGGGTTTCTTCCCTTTTCTTCCTGAGTTCAAATCCAGCCTCAGACACTTACCAGCTGCGTGACCTAGGCAAGTCACGTAACCTTTCTCTGCCTCATTTTCTTTATCTGTAAAATAGAGATGATAATAGCACTTGCATCCATGATTATTAGGAGGATCAAATGAGTTAATTGTTGGCACAGTCCCTGGGTCATAGTTAAATACTATATAAATATTATTTATTATCATCATCATTATTATTAATTATCATTCTTCTCCAGCTTAGCCCAAACTCTACTCATTCTCTATCCACCTGTGTTCTCCAGAACCCTCTTCTACTGTTCACACGCTCTTCTTCTTCCTCGGTCGCTTCTTCTTACATTCCCTCCACCTCTTGTTTTCATTAAAACCTAGCTTCCTCTCATAGACACCGCATCTTGGCACTCTTTCCAAAGCTGGCTGCTCCTTCTCTTACAACTCCTGACGCACACAGAGCTGAGGAGGAGAAATCAGGGTGCTTCTTATTCCCCACTGCCACTTTTGGACTCTCCTCTTCACTGTCCTCTCAAGGTTCACTTCATCCTGTTCAACTCCTTAATCGTTGTCATTTACGAACTTCCCGGTCACTCACTCTCCACCCCATAATCTGACCCTTCCCAGTGCCCTGGATTCCTGTTTCTTCAACCTGCCCTACTCCTGTGTGTCAACTACTCTCTGAATTGTCACCTTAAACAGCTCCCCTGTTCCCCTGCCCCTCTTTTGATTAAATTTCCCCCATTTGTCAGAATTTCCTAGCTGTGTCTGTTTATCCCTATTTTATAAATGTGGATACTGGGACTAGAAAAAGTAAGTGATTTTTCCATGGTCATGTAGCCAGTAGGAGGTAGGCACTCCTCCTCAATGCCAAGTGTGGCATCCTTATCCACTACGCCATGGTGCCTCTCAAGACCCTGGCATACTGTAGAAATCTCATCGAATTGTGCCCAGGTAGATTGAATTTTGGGTAGCAGCTTATCTCGTGTGAATTATTATTCTTTGAAGAGAAATGAGAGTACACCCCCAGCTCATACCTTCCTGGAGGTGGGAGGTGTTAACACAACGTATTGTGTTGTCACCTTCTTCACTGTACTGATGAGTTGTGCTGGGTTTTTTCCTTTTTTTTTTTTTTGTTTGTTTGTTATATGGGATGGCTCTCTGGATGGCAGAGTAGTAGGGATACTGGGGATAACTATGATGATGGAAAAAACTGAAGACATCAATAAAATCTTACTTCTTAAAAAAATGTTATTCTGTCGATGTTGATGGTAACTTAGATTCACAGGCTTTCAAAAATAGAACCGTAGAATACTTTCCAACTATTTTTTAAAAATTTGTTAACTCAGCTAACCATTTTCTCAAAACCATAATCTGATTAGAATAATGTTGTTTTACATTTTAAATAATGTGGGAGTATTTAAAAATCTGACTTACTATAGAAATATTCCTTATGCCCACCTATTGAAAGAGGCAAGTGATGGTGAATATTGAACATTTTCGGGTAATTTGCATAAGAATGTCTGTGTGTTCCATCTATCATTTTTTTAAAACACACCTAAGTAACTCAGTTTGGGGTCAGGCTTTGAGGAAAGAATTCTCTAATTTGCAGGCTTCCAACTTGAAAGCATAGGAAAAAATGATAAACCTCAAATAAAATTTGTTACCTTGTTTTAAAAGACAGGAAAAAAATGGCTGAAGCGAGGGCATTAAATTTCATTTTTCTTTGATATTTCCCTAGTGCGTCATTCGATTCTACTGTCAGACTGTGGGATGTTGAACGGGGAGTTTGCATTCATACACTGACCAAGCATCAAGAACCTGTCTACAGTGTAGCATTTAGCCCTGATGGAAAGTACTTGGCTAGTGGTTCTTTTGACAAATGTGTCCACATCTGGAACACTCAGGTAATTGCATGACTTTTATTATGGACGTCTATCCAGAAATGAAACGTAAACCTTAATCGTTAGATCCACAAAACACGCAACCAAACAGCTTTTTCTTGGGATGGAAATAATTATTAACTTTTCTTCATATCTCCAATATGGTGTTTGGTATGAGTTTGTGGATAGTTGAGGGCTCTGGGAACTGTTTTAACCCAAACGAATAATTTAAAATGTGAAACATCAAGATGGAAAATAATAGAAACTTTATTCAATGATTTTATGCAAATTGTATTTCCCAAATGAAAATGTTGCATAATGATGTGTGCCAAATGTTTTTCTGTTTGGTTGTTCTTCAAAGATGTGCCAGAATTCTCTAGTAAGGTTTACAGATTTTAAAATTCTATGAATTCTGTGCATTCTCCTAGTGAACTCTCATATCCCTCTCTGTTTATATTTGTACATACTTTATCCATTTAGATATCACATGCTATGCTATATTCTGTTTATTCTCCCCATTGGACCATAAGTCCTTGAAGGGTCTACCCATGTCCTTCAGCACCTAGGTAATCAAAGTATTTGGTGAAGGAATGGAAGAATGAACACGATCCAGTAAGAGATTTAGAAGCATTCTAAGCAGCAGAGGAATGACAACGCAGGGTTTTATATTTGCCATGAGAAATTCATAAATGAATAATTCTCCTTTGTGTAGTTGAAAAGATAATTGCTTATCTCGGTCTACAGCAAATAAGGTACAGGATAGGGATTTGTGTCTTAAAGTATGTTGTACAAAAAAAAATAATCGAAAGACTTCATTTTTGAAAACTTTCAGTGGAAAAATTGACCCTTCCATTCACAAACTACTAGAACTAAAGTTCCGTTTTTTTAAAAAAATTTCAAATCCTCTTTTGGTAAGGAATAATTTGCTTGATAGCAAAAAAATGAAAAAATAGAAATTTTAAAACTATTTTAATCCATATTCTATCTCCCCCCAAAACAAATACATTTATTTCAGGTATAAAGGGGGGGAAATTAGTTAATAACTCACCATATTGAAAATGGGAAATGAAATCTTACTCCAGCTTAGTAAAGCAGGCACGTGTTTACCTTTCATGAAGGTTACAGTAATTTGTTTTCTATATAATAAAAGCCAAAAATTGACCCAAGGTTTTCCGACATTTTTCCTATGCTGGAATCTCATACTTCAGCCGCCTATTAATTAACCCCAAAATATGTATCCAATGAGAATTTCCTTGACTCAGACAAAGGGTATTTCCTGCTCTTTCCAGGTTTATATCTATAAATTTAATAGGATGTCATATGCATGATTTCATCGTGGCTGCAGTGTTGGTTAGCTGGTACAGGTTTGTCTGTATCCAGAAAAGAATTCGGGTTTTAGCTTTTTTTCAAAACCTTCAGCATGATTATTTGATAGTAAACATCAAAATGATATTTTAAGTGTTAAATTGCATTTTTAAATGGAAATTGATTTCCTTTTGCAGAGTGGCACTCTAGTACATAGCTACAGAGGCACTGGAGGAATCTTCGAGGTATGCTGGAACGCTAGGGGAGATAAAGTAGGAGCAAGTGCATCTGACGGCTCTGTAAGCATCTTCTTTATTTGGGGGCGGAGTGTTCCTTAGGAGCAGAACTTAGTGATAGAATCACACAGTGATTGGAGGTCAATGCAGTGAAAGTTCTTCCAACAACATCCTCTTCTGATGGCCTCATCAAGGCATCCAGGGGGACCCCACGTTCTCAATGCTTGTACTGGAGGAAAGTAAAATTTGGCAGATCTCACTCAGCCTGATCCTGGGGATGGGCTGTATGTCTTTTCTTAAAAGTCTCCCCCTGAGTTTTCAGAGACTCATCGCTTAAAAGGATCATTGATCTCAAACCAGACCAGACCTTAAGAGACCATTAAGTCCAACTCACTCATTTTACAAGTGAGGAAACTGAGGTCCAGAGAAGTTACACAGCTAACCAGAATTCCACAAGTGGTAATTAAAATTGCAGAGCTAGGGTTCGATCCCGGGTACGATTCTGCATTGCTACCTGGTGATGACCACAGCAACTCAGAAAGACTGTTTACTCGGGGGTGGGAGAGTTGTGATCTGTTTTCATGGAGGGCATAAAAGTGAGGAAGTCATGGATCTTTTGAAATGTTGAAATATGGTAAGGGTGGGCAATTTTCCTAAATAACATGACATAAATAGAAAATGTTTAGCACCTTTTACCGAGTTTCCACGGTGTGTAGAATGTTGTTAATGGTGTCATTTTTCTCTTTCCTTGATATATGGAAGTAACATAATTATTCACTGCCTGTTTAAAGGTTAGCTATTTGAAGTCTATTTTCAGAAGTAGTTACTGTTGTTGCAGAAAGTCACATTTCTCTAGCCCTTTCAATTTTACAAAAGAATTCTTCCTCTCCCCCCACCCTCTCCAAAAAAATCCTGTGATGTAGGTAGAACAAGTATTATTAATCCCATTTAATAGCTGAGGAAACCGATTATCATGAAAGACATGTAGGATTTAGAATGGAAAGAAGTCCTAGAGGTAGTCTACTCTAGTTGGAATCCAAAGCAATAAAATCTATCAAGTATCTACTTAGTGCCTGCAGTACGCCAGGGACTGTGTACACTTTCGAAGAGTCAAAGACAAAGATGAAACAGGCCTTAGTCTTAGAAGACTTGTATTCTTAGCAAAAAAAGAAAAAAAAAGGCAAAAAAAATGCGCACCCTGTGTGCCCGGATTCCAAGTGTTAAAACACACCTTACAAATCTATGGGTTGTTTTTTTGTTTTTGTTTTTTTCTGAGAATTCTAGAGCCTGTAACCATAGGGAGGCGTTTCTTCAGCAGCTGGTTCATATTTTTCAATCAGATTTGCAATTGTATTTGTTGCTAAATAGTGATCGTTGTACAAAATCGTTTGTCATCTAAAAAAAAAAACAGACTTGTATTCTTACAAGGGAAACAGATTGTACTTGTAGCATGACAGTAATACTTAGCATCCATGTAGCCCTTTAGGGGTTTCAGACTGCTTTACAAACATTCTCATTTGATCCTCGCAACAGCCCTGAGAGTAGGTGACATTTTTATTGCCATTTTACAGATGAGAAAATGAAGGTTCGGTGTTTTGCCCAAGGTCACACAGCTAAGTAAGTGTCTGAGGCAGGATTTCTAACCTTCTGACACACGACCGAACAGCAACATGTGCCAGATGCTGTGTGATGATCTGGGCGTCATTTGCACAAATTAAACATTTGGAAGCTGGTGAGATTACTGAGAGACAGAGGAAGAAGCAGAGAGACAGAAAGAGAGAGAGAGAGTAAAAGAAGAGAAAAGAGCCAGGAACTTGCCTAAGGCCACTCAAATAGTAAATAGGGCTGGGATTCAAACTTAGGTCCTACAATTCAAATCCTATGCCAGTCCACCAGGATTCTCTCACTTCTCCATCCTTCCTCTCATGAGAAGAGTAATCTAGT
>CM053622.1:483645756-483668679 GCA_028646595.1 Phalanger gymnotis | reverse complement strand
TAAGAGTTTTCATAACTATAATTAAAATACAATTTTATATTTTAAATTATAATTGTATAATTTTAATGTGGAGCTTTTGGAGGCAAAAATCATTGGAGATATCATAAACCCTTAATGAATAACTCTAAAAGAATATTAAATTACTCTGAGGATTCAAATTTTAGTTATTTGTTGTTGAATTTTAAAAAAAAAACATTGGCAAACACTGAACTGGAATGATTTCTAAAAGTCCTCTCTAACTCTAAATCTATGATCCAATGATATACTGCCCTCTCAATGCAAGGTAATAAACTAGTACAATTTGAAAAGTTTCACCAGTTGATCCAGGAAGATTTTGTTACATGTGGAAGGCAAACGGGATCTTTTCTCAAGCTCCTAGGCAACTCTGGAGTACTTACTTTATAGGGATACATCACCTTTGTGTCAGAGGGGTAAAGAACTCAAGCTTTGCAGTCACCATATACAAGTCTTCTCTGAGTCAGTATCTTGCCCTTGGAGATCAGAGAGCTGTGTGTTTCTGATGCCTTGACTAACTTCTGGGAGACCAAAAAATCTGCAAAAACCATAATACAATAGACAAACTCCAGAATAAAGGCTTATCGCTCTGGACATGCTCAAATTAAAAGGCATACATTTTTCTGTGGAGGTGACAGGGTTTCACAGCTCCTTATTAACCGGGCCATAAAGGAGCACCGGCATGTTTTTTCGATGCTGGTGATAGTCGTTCGGCTGCTGCCAGAAAGTCCAGTGAGTGGCTGGCCTGGAGTCAGGAAGACATCTTCGTGAGTTCAAATCTGGCTTCGGACACTTACTAGATGTGTGACCCTGCAAGTCGCTTAACCCTGTTTGCCCCAGTTTCCTCATGTGTCAAATGAACTGGAGAAGGAGATGGCAAACCAATCTTGGCAAAGCATCATTGCCAAGAAAACCCCAAATGGGGTCACAAACAGTCACACACAGATTGAAAAACAAAACAACAACAGGGAAGACCAGTCCCTAAGTGGGAAGGACAGTGCGGGAAGAACAGTTTAAAAAGTTAGCATTGGTGAGTAGAACACCGGCCCTGGAGTAGGAGGACCTGAGTTCAAATGCGACCTCAGACATTTGACACACTTACTAGCTGTGTGACCTTGGGTAAGTCACTTAACCACAGTTGCCCTGCCTTTCCCCCTTCAAAAAAGAATAAAAAAAAACATTTTTAAAAAAAGTTAGTGTCGTTGTTGGACTGACTGATTAGTGGTATGAATCAGAAGGAGAGAGAATTGTAGCAGCAAGTTACTGGGAGGAGGGTACTGGGTGGGGAAAACCCAAGGTATAGATCTAGGAGGTCTGGGAGCTTATGGGTAGCACTTGGTTTGCTGGAATGTAGAGAGAGTGAATGTTGATTGTGCATGCCTCTAGGACTTAATGTCCTGCCATGCAACATCAGTATTTGGGAAACACTGCTGAAAGAACCCTGACATTTCATACCTAAATGCCCCAGTAGTCTCTGTTCAGGACAGAAAGTTGCCAAGGGAGCAGAAATAGACCAAGAACTTGGAGAGTGTGAGTGAGGGAGGGCCTGTAACAATTAGAACTGTAACAGTAGGAAAATCGTGTCCCTTGCTAAGGCAGCATAATGTAAGGATGGAATGGGGGCTCTTTTACTCGTCAATAACAAATCCTCTTCAAGCTTGTAAATTGTAACATTACGAAGGGATCAAAATTCTCTGGATGGTAGCTAGAAGCCGGACATGTGGGAAATGTACCTGAGACTTTTATTTATGTCATGTGAGTGCCTCTAACAAAAAGGTTATGTCTGTATTACTCATTTAAGCACTAATCATGACTCACAGATAATAGATTTAAAGCTAGAATAGATCTCAGAGGTAATCCCGTCCAATCACCTGAATTTTACAGATGAGGAAACTGAGGCCCACAAAAAGGAAAGGACTTGCCAAACTGACAAAAGCAGGATTTTAAGTTCTCACTGAGTTGCCTTGTATGTGTCTGTTTCTATCTGTGGTGTAATAGGGATAATCATAACCCACACCCCTTACTCCAATCTGGAGCATACACTGTTGGATCATTCATGACGCTGAGCTGGTCTTCTCTGGCCACTTCCATTGTACCAAGTGTGCTATGACTCAGTGCTGAAGGACTTGGCGCTTCTAGATGACACAGAATTTCCTTCATCCCCATAGAGGAATGCATCAAAAAAGGATTGGGGAGATAGCTTCCATTCTTGTTCTCTCTCTTCCTATCAACTAACCATGTGATAATCTTGTGGCACTTCCTCTTAGACTTCCTATGAGGCAGAGGGAGACCAACTCATCTTTATGTACTGTCTTCCCCCATTAGATTATAAGCTCCTTGAAGGCAGAGGCTGTCTTGCTTGCACTGGCATAGTACCTGACATATGGTAAGCACTTAATAAGGCAATAAGAAATCAGATAGGGAGAAGTTGAAGATGAGAGAGGGAGAGGGAGAGAGGGAGAGAGGGAGAGAGGGAGAGAGAGAGAGAGGAGAAGCTGAAGATGAGAGAGAGAGAGAGAGAGGAGAAGTTGAAGATGAGAGAGAGAGAGGAGAAGTTGAAGATGAGAGAGAGAGAGGAGAAGCTGAAGATGAGAGAGAGAGAGGAGAAGTTGAAGATGAGAGAGGAGGAAGAGAAAGAGAGGGAGGATAATTGAAGTCATAATCTGTTGAAGAAAACTGGAAGGGATTAATCAAAGAGATTAATTAATTAATTAATTAATTAAGCCAAAGAGATGGGCCATTTCAATGTCAGACTCTAGGAGAAAAAAAAGAGAGTGGAGAATGATGATGAGATATTTTGAGATAAAAAGAAAGGGAGAAGAGGAAGGTCATTTTCTAAGTTAAAGATAGAGGTAGGGTCCTCAGTTTAGAGAGAGCAAGGAGGGATAGTATGGAAAGCTGGAAGGGGAAAAAGGAAAGGTTTATATAAATTTTGTGGAGATTGAGATAGGGAATCAATTGTTGTTTCAATTGTGTCTGACTCTTTGTGACCCCATTTGGGGTTTTCTTGGCAAAAATACTAGCATGGTTTGCCATTTCCTTCTCCAGCTCATTTTACAGATGAGGAAAGCGAGGCAAATAGGGTTAAGTGACTCTCCCAAGGTCACACAGCTAGTCTCTAAGGCCAGTTTTGAACTCATGTCTTCCTGACACCAGGCCCAGTACTCTAACCACTGGGCCACCTAGCTGCCCCAAGGGAATCAATTAGAAAAAAAATCAAAGGATCATTTTGCCACAGTGAAGTTTCAACTGAAGCTGAGTAAGATGAATTAATGATGTGCCCATCAGTATGGCTGTGTGACTTTCTCAAGCTTGATTCAGCAGCACATGAAAAGACACTAAAGAGGCAGATAGTGGGAGTAATTTAGGGCTGGTGTTCAGCAAGAGAAGACAGGATGAGTGACCAAAGGTCTTGAGATACCTTGTCAGAGATCCTTGTAATGTTCAGTTGGCTAGCTACAGGGTCAAAACTGGAGAGAAGGGGGAAGTCAGAGCAAGGGTTATGGCCTGAAAAACTATTAAGAGACAGAGAGATTTGAAGTCTCAATGAGGGCATTCCCCACTCCTAGCAGTCGTCCACACAGCCACCAAAATGATTTTCCTAATGCACAGGTCTGGCCAACTTACTCCACTACTCAATGAACTCCAGCTAAGAACTTTCACCTCAAGGATAAACTCCTATATGTGGCATTCAGAGCTCTTTAGAACCTGGCCCTAACTTACTTTTCCAAACTTGGAGCTTCCAATGCATTACTCTCCTTTACACACTCTATGGTTGAGCCAAACTGGCTTTCTTAGTGTTCTCCATATAAGGCATAATATCCCTCAGGTACAAGGCTTTGCACAGGCTGGTCCCTGTGCCTGGACTGCATTTTCTCATGTCTATCACTCAAACTTCTTTCAAAATTCAACTCAAGTTCCAGATACTAGTGACTCCTCACACAAAATATTTTTATCTATATTTTATATGCCTGTATGAATATATATTTGTCTCAAATGGGAAAATATCTTAAAGTACTTAGCACAAGTGCTTGGCACATAGTAGGCTCTTAATAAATGCTTGTTTCATTCTCTTACTCCAAAAGAATGAAGTCCTTGTAAAGCAGGGACTTTTGCTTTTGTCTTTTAATTCCCAGCATATGGCATAATGATTGGCAGACAATAGGCATGTAATAAATGCTTGGTGATTAACAAAAGAGAAACATATTTTCGGTCCTGAGGGATGGGTTCTCAGCTAACAAATTAACAGGCATTTGCCCTAGATTCTCTAGATTTGCTATAAAGCTCTCTTCTCTCCTTTAAATACTCCTTCAGTTCTATTTATTAGAGGGGAAAAATCTCAATTAAGTCCTGACAGATTGAAACACCTGGCTTATCTCTCTTTTAATGAGCCATAGGGAAAGATGGTTTCTAAAACTATAAATCTTGAGCTCTAGAATATGGAGGGTTAATGGTACAGTTTTTCCAGAATGAAAAAGAATCCGAGGTGCAATAATCTACTCTGCATCCAGGAAGGTTCCATATTGGTACTTGCTTATTTGCAAAATGTTTAAAAGTACAGGTTTTTCAGGAGAACACTGTACACAGTGACAGCAACATTTTGTGATGACAGACTTTGTTAGACTTAGTTCTTCTCAGCAATGCAGTGATCTAAGACAATTTTAAAAGACTCATGCTGGAAAATGCCATCCACATCCAGAGAAAGAACTGTGGAGTTCAAATGCAGATTGAAGCATACTATTTTCTCTTTCTTTTGTTGTTTTTTGTTTATTCTTTCTCATGGTTTTTCCCTTTTGTCCTGATTCTTCTTTCACAACATGATTAATGTGGAAATATGTTTAATATGATCATACATGTATAGCCTATATCAGATTGCATGCCATTTTAGGGAGGGGGGAAAATTTAGAACCCAAAATCTTCTAAAAATGAATGTTGAAAACTAAAAATATTTTTTTTTAAAAGTAGGGGCTCTTAATTTTTTACACACAGGCGTCCATGACCTTGGAAAGGAAAAAAGTACATCTCTATTTTCACTAACTTCTAATTGAAATTTAGCATTTGCTTCAAATATGAAGGTTAGCAACAAATGTTATTATTACAGTGGGTCCATAGGCATCGCCAGACTGCCAGAAGGGTCTGTGCAGTGGTGTACTGAAGCCAGCTTTAATGGCTCTAGAGAGCCAATTGTTAAATTTCCATTGTGAGCATTTACACTTCAAAAATGGAGAAATGCTACCATTAGGGCTTGATTTATTGTTTTTGTAGATTTCTAGACTTAATAAAGTGATGGAGAAAATGTTATAATGTGTATTAAATTTTAATACATGTAGTATATACTTCTGGGGGGTGGAGGAGAAAGTCAGTTGTTAACACCAGTGTACCCCTAGGGGTCCATGACACAAAAATGGTTAAGAATGTCTGCCTAAAGAAATGGGCCAATGTGTGGGGAAATCATACTCAATATGGCTAGAAGGAGACCCCCGAAGTTTTCTTGCCAGAAAGAACCTGTGTACTGAGACAATGAAAGACTACACAAGTGTGGTGGAAATACGAATGTTATTGGAATCAAGAGAGACCTAAACTCAAATCCCTCTAACACAATTTGTGCCTATAAGCAAGTCATTTGACTTTCTAGAACTTTACTTTTCTCACATGTAAAATGAGGATAATGATACAATCATGAGATTACCATGAGGATTAAATGAGATAATATATGCAAAGTATTTTACAAACTTTAAAGTACCATATAAATGTGAGCTATTATTATTACTACAGTAGCATATGCGGTGACCATATTTCAACCAACCAAAATACACCACATGTCAACCACAAATTTGCAGGAAACACTGGCTAAATGACCTCACTTCCAGGGAATGAAAACTACTCATTGGAGAAGAAATACCAAGTAGCAAAGTCCTAGAAACAAAATAGAGGACCATTAATACATCAATGTGTGAAATATTACTGTGCCATAACAATGATTATGAAGAATACAAAGAAGCATTTACATAAAGATTTACATGAACTGATGCAAAATGCAGTAAGCAGAACCAGGAAAAACATCTACAATGACTGTAAAAATGTGATAGAAAAAAATCATAAAACCCCATATTGAAGAGTATGCAATCATGATGTTCCAGCTTGGCCCTGAAGAAGTAAGAAAAAAGCTTCCTCCCATTCAGTTTCCTAGAAAGACTGGTCCCTTCCAGCTTTAAATCTATGATCCTATGAGTCTATAAACTCTTCTTTGCAGAGGCGGGGGGATATTGGTGTGGAACATTGTCTATACAATTTAATCAATTAACAAACAAGCATCTATTAAATGTTCACTATGTGCCAGGTACTGTGAACTCGATAGATGTGGTGGTCACTTTTGCTGAAAATCTTTTGTCTATCTCTTTTTTTTCATTCTATGTTATGAAGAATGGCTTTTGGGAGAAGGAAGGGAATACATTTAGACAAAGGGGATGTAAAAATAGAAAATAATAATGTTTGACGCTCTGAGACTATAAGACTTTTTTCACCTTTTTGGCTGATTATTTTGGGAATTATTATTGTTTTCACAACATATCAGTACATGTTCTAGCATTTCTGCAGAGACTTTATTTTGCCTTTGCAGCTTGCTTAGATGGAATCTTCCCTCTTCCTGGTTCTGCCAGTTAATAATATTACATGAATCATAGTCATAGAGAGGTTCCAAGGGTTCTTCTGAAAATATTTTTGCTCAACATAGCGTCAGGGACAAAAACAAGCTCTGATATGCAAACAGGTCATCTTCTCGCTCTCCAAATATGGTAGCACAGAGACTATGATCTACAACTCCACCATGGCTTATTTATCGGGCTGAAAATACACTGTGTCGCTACTACCAATGCTGCCATTTGTCACCATTGTAATCTCATTCATTACCAGGTTCAATCTGCAGACAAGCATGCTTGTAAGGTTGTCCTTGAAGAAAACTGGAAACCTTGCAGGATGAGTTAAAACCACTTTATTTTTCCAGGAAAGGATTTGGAGCAAGCTTTTGGCTTCCAGCCAGCTTGAGAAAACTGCCTGGGAGTGACATTGCTGAGATAAGCTGTTGCACAGCTCATTTACAAGGGAATGCTCAAGTGAACGCTTCCATTTCCAGTCACAGCTCATTCATCCACCCTAAAAGTGATTTTTTTGGTAAGGGAAAAGTTAGAAACTTTTCAAAAGCAAGAGAATGGGGAGAAGAGTAAAGGTAATAGTAACAGAAAGGCAACAGGGTGGGTAGGAAGGAGACATTACTCCAAAGAGCAGGAAAGCTCGACAATGGCCTTAAGAATTCGGCATGGGAGCCTCTCAGCCCTCAGGTAGTTGCCCTTCATGACTTCCCCCCGATCCCCTCTGGAGCAGCAGCATCATTTAAGTTTTGGGACCCACTCCGTATGTGGATTTCAATTGTGCTGGCATCAGAACCTGGAGGAAAAGGAGAAAGGACTCTGTTATTGGTAGTCCTTTCTGTATTCTCTTGATGCTATGGCAGCCAATCTCTTCAAATGTTCATTGTGCTCAAACCCAAATGTTTCTGGTTTGCCAGTGGCAGTCAAAATCCCAAAGACTGACATAACCAATGAAAAGATGTTGCATTTTCCTTTCATCCATTTTTCCTTGCTTAAGTGAAAGGACAAATCCTGGCAGGATAATCTACAAAGGCTTAGTAGACTGATCCAGGAAATATTCAACAACATTGTTCAATGAACATTTAAGTGCCTACTATATCCAATTTTGTGTGTTGGTCTCTGAGTTGTTATACCCCCGATTTTATATTTTTGTCTAGGAAATGACCAAAAACTGTTTTTCATCTTGTTTATCCACATTATTTACCAGATTTGAAGCCAGATGACTTTTGACTCTTTCCAAAGATCACCATGAAAAACAGATGGTAAGTTATCAGAGACTTAAGTGCCTACTACCTGTAACTTAGTGTGCTGGGTAGGGGTGGAGTTATACTTCCAACCTCAGTTATCCACTTTCCCTTCTATAGAAAGAGAAAGTTTGGTATAATAGAAAAATCACTCTCAGTCGGAAGACCTGAATTTGAGTCTCAGCTCTGATATTTACCATCTATTTTTTTGAGGGTGGGTTCGATCTTTGGAAACAGCCAAAAGTCATCTGGCTTCATGTCTGGTGAATAATGTGAATAATCAAGATGAACAAAAGTATTTTTTGTATTTTCCCAGACAGAAATATAAAGCATTAAAATTAATTGTCATGTGTGGCTCATAAATTGTTCTAAAGACAGACCCAGATGAGGCATTACAGAAATGTTATTGTTGGAATAAGTGTATTCCCTTCCAAGCTGACTATTTTGAAGGACCCAGTCACTTGGAGGCATTTTGTTTGTTTGTCTTAAAGAAATTCATCAGCTACTGGACTGTAGGCTACTTTCATACGGAAATCAAGTCTTATCTGAACTTTGTGTCTCTGTCAGCAGAATTCTCTGCTTATAGCAAACATTTAAGAGATACTTGTTGGACTGAATTATTGCATAGTTATACTTCTTATGTACACTGTTGCTAGTGAACAGACGAAAAACTCATTCAAATCTTACACTGAAAGAGTGATTGTCAAAGATATAAAGTCAACTGGGCAGATACAATATATTCAAGAATCTGTCCTAGGTCTGAAACTAGGTCTGAAAGTATTTCTCCCAATATAGAGTCTGTAGACTATATTTGTCAATGGCATCAATTTGAGCAAAGTAGCTAATACTTGAATACTTCAAGGATCTATAATTTTGCTAGTGTGGGGTATGCTTTCCACAAATGCAGAAGGCAACTTTTCTATACCTTAGTGTTTGGGCTTTGAGAGCTGCTATAATCAAAACAGGAATTTTGCCCAGGTAGCTGCTGTGGACATCTAGGTACTATATAGGTTATTACTGTCCTGAGGACCCAACACCAGACCATCTATGAGAGGGAAATGGAGGTAGAATGGGGTAGGTGTTGAGCTATAATGGGTGAAGGGAATGGATTGGCTATGTTGTAAATAAGCCTAGGTTTGCCATTATAGGAAGTGTGAGATGCAACCCATTATCTGACCCTGCAATTGGTTAATTATACACCCCTTGGGGTCAGACCATGGTTCCCCCTGGGTGCTATGGGCCTCACTTTGGACTAGAGACAACTGCCCTAAAGAAATGACTCCAAAATTACAAAAATAAGAAAGTAAGTATTAACAAAAATTGAGTGTGTGAAGCATATAGACTCTTGTGGAAACAAAATGAGAGCTATTCAAAAGTGGACTGAGTTGCCTCAAAGTTGTGGATTCCCCCTCCTTAAAGGTCTCCAACCAGAGGCTGAATGACCACTTAAGTATGTGATAATGGGAATACTTGTAATTTGATGTGGACTAGACAGCACTGATGTCCCTTACAGCTTTCAAATTCTATGATACTGTGAGTTCCATTGCACATTTGCAAGAAGAGAAAAGACTAGGCATACTGACGAGACAAGAATGGTTTCATGGTGCAGTGAACTCCACAATGAAACATAATATGACAACAGATTTTAGCGCTGTTGCTACGGAGACAAATATCTGATGTAAGGATATGAAAAAGGTAATTCCTGTGGGATGGATTAGCACCAGTTGAGCCCTTCCCATAGTATTGGGTTCAGTGTTACACTTCATATATTAAGAAAGATGTGGAGAATTTACCCAGTGTTCATAGGAGGGCACAGTTTGAGATTAAAGGGTTATAGAAGGGTTACAGATCTACGAGGAGAGGTTAAAGGAACTCAGATTATTCAACTTGAAGGAGACAAGGCAGGTTCTAGGTGGAGGAAGGGCTATTCCAGAAAGTGCAAAAGCCAGCTGTTTCTTATTACAGCTAGGACAGACGCAGGGATTTGACTTTCTACAGGAGGACTATGAGTTAGATAAAAAGAAGGATGAAGAAGTGCCCATCCATCCAGAAGAGTGAAGACTGCTTTCTTTGAAGACAGGGAATGGACTGGATGACCTCTGGACAGCCCTGAGAGCTCTGCAATTGCATTCCTGAAGAAGGAAGGGCTTGTGGCACAATATAAGCTATTTATGACCCTGCCTGAACCCATGTTTTTTTGAAGTCCTGAGCTCATGGGAACTTCCATGAGTTTGTGGTTTTTTTTAAAGACCAGATTGTTATGTCACATGGTGGCAAATGATCTAAGTCTGACCCCAGGACATTCCCATCCATGGCCTCAACTTGTAGAAATCACTAAATAGTAGAGTTTTGAAGGAATTTTCTAACTTCCATCACCTCCTCTCTCCCTTCCCAACTCTCCCTTGTTTTCCTTAATGAACAAAGTATTTTTGTGTTTGTTTGCTTTTTGTTTTGTTTTGCTTTAGGGAAGAGTAATGATAGCCGAGGGTTGAGGGAGATACAGAGAAATAAACTGTGAGGATTGAGCTTGCTTAAATGAAATCATCCCTGATGTTTTTATTCTAATCCTAAATATCTCTTTAGATGGCTATTTGGTGAACTAATGATTAGCTTCAAGGAACTAGGCTGAAAGCAGGGAGGATCACAGCCAAGCTATTGCAGACAGATAAAAAACACCTATAGGGAGAGGAGCCTATAACTCTCTTCAGAACTCATCCTAACTATTATGTCCTAATGTCATTTTCAGAAAAGCCCTATTTCTGTTTTTCATGGGAAAGCTCTGGGTGAATTGAATTAGATCACTATCGCCCCCTAGTGCCAGTTGGCATAAACACCTTTTGAAGAAAAAGTTACCTGATTAATAAATAAGCTCTTCCAAGTCCCCTACTGGATGTGGTAGCCAAATGTGGACACACTGTTCCATTAAGATTCAGAAGCTATTAAATTCGTCTTTATCCGTCTGTCCAATTTCTAATGGAAGCTAAGCTGTCTGTGCCCTTTGAAAAGCTTTCTTGATCCACAGTTGACTCAGCAGCCAGCCCTCGAAGGATGTCAGACCCAGTGAACATATGATAGCTGCACTTGGCTCCTTCTCTGCTCCTGGACTCGAATCAAGGCATTGAATTTGATCTGGCCATCCTGTAGAGTCGATGGCCTTTTTGTATGTCTTCCTTTGTGTCCCCATAAGAGCTCCAATCCATCAGGCCACCTGCACTGGCAGGACCCAGGCTTTAGTTTCAAGGGGTGACAGCAGGATACTGTGACAAGAAAGCCTATATCTCTGGAGTTCAATCCTCCTGGGAATCTACCTTGTCTGGATTGGTTATTTCTGGGCCCCAGAATAAGGTCTGTTTCCTGAGGGCATTTACTAGCTGAGGTTACTGTGAGGATGAGAAGCTAAAAAGAAAAATTTACTCATGAATCATTACAGATAACAGGTATGGGAAAGGGTCCATATATTAAGCCTAAGTGACCATGAAGAGCAAAGCTTTGCAAATGGCCCCATAAGGACCAGTTCAGGCTGCTCCATCTTGTAGGACTTCTAGACAATAAGTTGTCTTACTACAATAAAGAGAAATTCTCCAGTGAAGTTGGCTTTGGATTTTCCAGGTTCCCACATAACATCATTCAGCTTTCTCACTAGCTGTAGGCTCTTCTGCACTCATAAAGAAATGGAAAGCTGGAGTTGCTGCTGTTTCTCCAGGTTTCCCATACATGGCTTCACTTATCTTTACTACCTTCTCATTTGGGAATGCTGGCACTAACCATCAGAAACAAGGGGAGAACTCCATTGCCCTCCCACCACCACCACCATTTTTGCTGCTAGAGTTCTACTTCTGAAACAATACTGTTTTTAAAACACTCACATACACAATCCCAGAACCAGTTTTGTGCTCTCTAGAAACAAATGCAACACAAAATAGATGGACAATCATGAAGGATTCTTGCTAGCCTTTTTTTTTTTAAACACAAACCAAAGTTCAAAAATAGCTCTCTCCATAAACATTAACTATGCTTCTGTAGTATCTAACAGGGTAGAGCTACCTGGTTTTAACTGTTAAGCACAGGCCTACCTGTTGCCCATGCATTTAGGTATCTCAAAAAGCAGTGTTGTCCCCAGAAATACGGCCAGGGCTTTTGGTAGAGCAGCAAGCTGGGAGAATACACACTTAAAAAAAACTCTGTCTGGTGACCCAGAGTTTAGTATAATTTCCAAATCTGAATTAACAAAGACATTTCAGAATAGGATACTTTCCTATCATCTCCAAAGGCTTTTATTTTTTGGTGGTTACTAAATCAGTCCACTGGATAAGCTCTACCAAACTGGAGAAAGGGGGGTTTACCAACCACATTCCCAATCTGGCCTGAGGGCTTTTCCAGAGTGGTCCAGTTCCTAGGGATGGAAATCCTGATCACAGCAGCTTCTTTGCATTTGCTCTGGACTGGAAATGATTCTAGGGATTCTCTCCAGACCTCCAGAGCTTCTAGAAGATGACAGAGAAAATAAATCCATTCCAAGGACCTGCTCCATTGCAAAAACCAGAAAACTACCAAAGTCTACAATAGCCAGTCCTGAAAGTCTCTCAACACACCTCTATTACTAGTATATATTCTGTATTGATTTATTTGTGTGATGCTGTTTCTCTCCAATAGAATATAACGTACTTGAAAACAAGGATTACTTCCTTTTTTATCATTTTGCACCATGCTTAGCACACAGTAGATGCTTAATAAATGCTTGTTGAATTCAATTGAAAGTTGGCCTATGAAATATCATCTGACCCTGAGAACAATTTATACAATAACAGTATTGTGAAAACGAATAACATTGAAAGACTTTGATCAATGCAATGGCCAATTATTATTCTAAAGAACTTATAATGATAAAAATAATAACTAGCCATTATATAGTGCTTTGAGGTTTTCAAAGTGCTTTACATATGACATCTTTGAGGGAGGTGCTATTATTATCCCCATTTTACAGACAGAGAAACAAAGTCTGAGAGAGGTTAAGAACTACAAACCTAGGAAGTGTCTGAAATGAGATTCAAATTCCAAATCTAGCACTCTTACCCACTGCATCATCTAGTTGCCTCAATAATGATGAAGAATACTGCCCATCTCTTGACAGAGAAATGATAGACTAAACACGCAGAATGACACATATTTGGGCATAGTAAATATGGAATTTGTTTTACTTGACTATAAATATTTATTACAAGGGTTTTATTTTTCTCCTGTGCCAGGGGAGAAAATAAATATTTGCTAATTGAAAAAATTAAATTTAACTTAAAATTTTATCATCTGAAAGATGTATGTGTGAAACAATCCAACTGGTGACATTTATAATTAGTGAAATCTCTTCTTATATGAAGAAAGTTACCTTCTGGCATTGTGGGGCCATGTTCAATCAACAAAAAGCTTTTATTTTCATAATAGGCTATGCAAAACTCTTAAGGATTTCAAGTTTAATTGAAATGCTAGCAAAAATAATTACAAAAAAAAAGGAAGAAATTGGCTTAGTCCCACCACAAACCTTCCTAACACTTGAGTCACAGCAAGTCTCTTGGGCTTACTGAGTTCCAGGTCTATACATCCTTGAAGCTGCCCTAGTCACCTGATTAGAGGTACTCTATCTTCAATGGTTTCAATTGGCACAGATACAAAATTCATGCCATGTTTACCCTATCACCCTGTTAATTTCTTAGCATATACCCATCAGCAGAATGCCAAGACTTAGAGCAGTCACTATAGGAGACCCTGAGACATCAACAAACTTTTTATAAATTCCTTCTAGCTCATAAATTAGTTTGGCAGAACCCTATCAATCCTTAATGAAAGTGAGAATTTAGTAGTGTCCATTTAGGGAGAAAAAAACAAGGGAGAGATGTATGGAAGTTAGGAGCTACTATATTTGTTGGAAATGTCAGCCATCAACAGTAATGTAGGCACTATCCATGGAATGCCTCATGCTGGCTAGAGCTATCCTTCATCTCTGTCTAGACAAGTCTTTTTAAAAATAATGACCCACAGGCCCTCCCTTGAGAGTAGCTCTGTACAGATAAAGATGTATGTGATCTGTACAAACAAACAGATCTTGTGGGAGGAGGAGAAGGAAGAATGTTAATACCAGCTATGTCCGGAAGAAGCAATTCCAGGAGAATGACACAACTACATTTGAAAAAAAAACATGGTGTTTTCACTAACACCGGCAGTCCCCTCCCAAAAGCATCCTTCCCAGACTGCCACCATATACAGACACACACCAATTTATGTAGATTAAAAAGATTTAGAATTCTAATTGTAACCTGGAGTTTTCCTGAGTCACATTTCATTTTGTCTGTGTTGCCTACCTGATGGATTGAGTCTCTATTTCTATCCTTTCCACTCCACTCCTCTGCACTCTAGCAAAGGATCTTCAATCAGTTGGAAATTCCTGCCAATGTGTCTAATGTGATAGTCTGAAACTAGAAAGGAGTGGGGCTGGCTGGGCTCGGGATGTCTGACTTTCACTCTTAATCATTCAAATACTCACTCAGTGAAGCCTCAGTTTGTTCAAAGGGGGATGGATACACAATACTTAAAACAACCCATGGTCTCCTTGATTTGGCTGTTCCTTCCAAGGATAAAGCTTGCAACCAATCCCATATGACTCTTGTCCATGGCCTCCCATAAATTTGCCACATGGGGACCATCCAACATTTCAGAGGCCTTCCTTGATTTCTCCTACCATCATGAGGATGCCAGTGGAATACACTCTGCTTGTCCTTTCTTATCCTGGCCACACGAACAGCCTAATCTCTCTTCCTATTGTGCATTTTCTTGGTATCATTCCAATGTCTAAATGTGTTGTTGCATGGCAGTAAGACATGGAACTCAACAGTTTCCAATGAAAAGTGAATATCACACAATGGGCAAGGGAGAGATGCATGGTGAGTGGGAGCCGACTGCAACATACAAGAAATTTTGAAGAAGAAAGGGAGCAAAATGTTGTGAGGGAAATGTATGATAAGAAAAATAGGAATAATAATCCTTTGTATGCTTTACATGGTTGTTGTGATAAAAGCACTTGGTTAACCTTGAAGTGCTATAAAAATGTTCTCAGTACAGAGCTACTCTGTAAATTCAGGCATGTGCCTATGAATGTGGGATAAAGATTGGCGGAGCTGAAAGTGACGACTTGATGTTGTTTTTCCTAAAATTATTTTTATTATTTTGTCCAAAGTGATTACGGGTTGGGTTTTTTTTTGGCTCAAACCTCTGATTTCCTTGCTATAGGGAATTCCCAGTGAGGAAACTCCCAATATTAGTGTGAATCCATAATCAGTCTACAATTTATAGATTACAAAATTTCCTGGAGCACTGAGATGTCTAGTCACTTGCCCAGGGGTCACAAAGTCAGCTAGTTAGCATTGAGGAAATGAGAAACGAAGCAAAAAAACAACAAGGCACAAAATAGTTCTAAAACTTGTTAACCTGTTTAAGGGTGTGTGTGTGTGTGTGTGTGTGTGTGTGTGTGTGTGTGTGTGTGCCAGAAGCAGGACATTTCCGACTCTATAAGTTCTATATGAAATATAGAACTCTATATAAGTTTTCTATCTACTCTACCATGCTAGCTCTCTAATGAGATCAGTGAATTACTAATTTTTCCAGAAGTATTTTTGCTTCAATTGGTCTGGGATGGCATCAACATGAACATTCACTGCAGTCATGCAGATTTCAACCTCTTGATGACTGCCATTCTTATCCATGTCTTACGGTAAATCCCCTACAGGGGTGGCACCCAACACATGAAAGGCCTTCTAGTTTTCTTGATACTGTATCAATATCAAAGGAAATGTACTCTCATGGCATGCAAGTATCCTTGGGTATTTGAAGGTTATGCCAGCAGAGAACAAATTCTGGCAAGTTTCACTACGCTGGAAGTCAGTGTATATGGTCCACTGGCTCTTTTCCCATTTCCTACAAATATACCTGTGTCGCCTCCATCCTCAAAGGACCCTAACTTGACCCTTTTACTCCGGCTAACTATCACCCTATGTCTCTTCTGCCCTTTGAGGCTAAACTCCTGGAGAAGGCTGTCTACAACAGACATCTCCACTTTCCTCTCATTCTCTTCTTAACCCTTTACAAACCTCCTTCCAACCTCATCATTCCACCCAAAATGTACCCTCCAAAGTTACCAATGATCTAATTCCCAAAAACAATGGGCCTTTTCTCAGTCCTCATTCTTTTTCACCTCTCTGCAGCCTGTGACACTGTTAATTACCCTCTTACCCTTGATACTCTCTTCTCTCTAGATTTTTGGGACATTATGCTTTCCTGGTTTTCCTCTTACCTATCTGATCCCTGCTTCTCAGTCTCCTTTGCCAGATCTTCTCCAGATAATACCCTCTAAAGGCAGGTTAGACAGTCCAGGGTCCTGTTCTCCTTTTCCTCTATACTAATTCATTTGGTTATCTTGTCAGCTCCTATGAATTTAATAATAATCACTATGCTGTTAATTCTCAAATCTACCTAACCTATCTGTAACCTTTCTGCTGACCTCCAATCTCATGCCTTTAATTGCCTTTCAGACATCTGGAAGTGGATGTCCAATAAACATCTTAAACTCAATGTATCCAAAACTAAGCTCATTATATTTTCCTTTAAAACTTCCTCCTTTCTAACTTTCCTATTACTTTGGAAGACAATATCATCCTCCCATTTCCCCAGGCTCACGACATAAATGTCATCCTTGGCTCCTCACCACCTCTTACCCCTCATATCCAATCATTTGCCAAGGCCTCTGGAATTCGCTTCTGCAACATCTCTTAATGAACTCTCCTCTCTCTTCTGACACTGCCACCACCCTGGTGCAGACCCTCATCATCTCATTCTTTGACTATTGTAATAGCCTGCTGGTGGGTCTGCCTGACTCAGGTCCCCCGCCCCCCTCTCCAATTCAACCTCCATTCAGTCACTATACTGGTTTTCCTAAAATACAGCTCTGACCATGTCACTCCCCTACTCAATAAACTTCATTGGCTCCCTATTGGCTTCAGAATCAAACACAACGCTTAACACAGTGCCTTAACACAGTAGGGTGCTTAAAATGCTTACTGACTGACTATGATCTCAGGAACAGGCTGTTTGTTTTCCAACAACTAGCTGTCTAAGTATGGAAAAGTACATCAGCAGTAGACTAGGTCGCTTAGAGCTGAAATATTTGACCACAGCAGCCCTGAAACATAAACGTTTTATTCATATAAAAATTAGGACTTCTAATTAAGATGGTAATGTGGAAGGCTCAGGAGAAATTCAATTCTCTAATATTTTGAGCAAAAATCTAAAAAAAGGTACCAGATTAAAAATGATCAAGAAATCCGAAGTGAAATAATAATAAGGATCATTAGATAGTCTGGAACTGCACAAAATGAGAATCAGAGGCATATGGGTATTGGGAGAGGGATCCTTCCAGGGATATCAGTATAAACTCAGCTAAATAGACCAGAAGTCTGCCATTGATGGGACTGAGAAGCTCCAGGGAAACCTGTGCTTGGCAGTACTCTGACTGGTATGCAGCACTTTGCCTAATGATGACACTCCACAGGGGGCGGGGGGGGGGGGGAGCCAGAAATAAACTCTAACAAGGATCTGAAACCTACCAGTGCTCTGAAGCCAAGAACACCAGGGGAGGGAAGCAAATGAGAGGAGCCCAAGGAATCAAATTCAGGACCAAACAGGGGTTAACCACAACATAATAGAGGACATGATCTGGATACTCCCTGAAAAATAGGGCCAATCAAAAAAGCCTAGAGACTATACTACAAAAAAAATAATAAGAACAAACCACCAATATTCTCCTGAAAGAAACCCCAAAATGAAAACTCATAGGAATGCCATAGACAATCAGAGCTTATAGGTCAAAGAAAATATGGCAAGCAGCCAAAAATTAAAAATCCAAGCACCAAGGAGCTACTGTCAGGATCACACAAGATTTGGCAGCAACTATTACAAAAGACATAAAAACTTGGAAAGTGATATTTCAAAAAGCAAGAAATAAAAACCTGCAACCAAGAAAGATTTATCCCATAAGACTGAAGATAATTCTATAGGGAGGGGTGGTAGGAGGAGAAATAGATATTTAATAGAATAGCAGACTTTTAAGCATTTGTGATGAAAAGACTAGAGGGGTGTAACATAAACTTTGAAATGCAAACGTAGGTATTAAGACAAACCTAAAAGGGTTAATATATTTTGAGTAGTTGGAAGGGGCTAAACTATGATGAAATATTTGGGTTCTTAACTTCTCTGCATCATTTGACACTATTGATTGCCTCATTTGAAACAGTTGATTACCCTCTTCTCCTGGATACTCTCTGTTCTCTGGGTTTTTGTGACTGTTCTACCAATTTCACTGCTCCTTCTCAGTCTCCTTTGCTATATTACATCCATAACTCTTTCTGCCCCCCAAGTCTTTGTCCTTGTTCGTTTTGTCTTTTCTCTTTATTCTGTCTCGCTTGGTGATATCATTAACTTCCATAGGTTCAGTGATCATCTTTATGCAGATAATTCCAGATTAATATCTCTAGCCCTAGTCTCACATCAACAGCTGCCTTTTGGACATCTTAAAACAGACGTCCCACAGGTACCTAAACTCAAAATTTCCAAGACAAATTCATTACCTTTCCTTCTAAACTCTCCCCTCTTCCCAACTTCCCTATTTCTTTCAAGGGTGCCACCACTTTCTCAAGTCACCAAGGCTCTCAATCTTGGTGCTATATCCAAGTCTTCACTCTCACTCACCCCATATATCTGATCATGTGATGAATCTTGCTGTTTCTATCTTCACAATATCTCCTATATATGTCCCAGTCTCTACTCACACAGTCATCACCCTGGTTGAGGCCTGAACTATTCCAATAGTTAGTTCTCTCACGGTTGTCCTTCTATGATGTTTCTTCTAAATCCACCCCATTCTCCAGGTAGCTTCAAAAATTATTTTCATAACATATTGGATATGAATCCAACTCAAACTCCATGGGCTCCCTATTACTTCCAAGATTAAATACAGAGTCCTCTGTCATAACTTTCCTCCCTTCTAAACATTCTACAATTTAGCTATACGAACTTCATCACTTATCTCCATGCTTTTGCATAGGTTGTCTCCCCTACCTAAACTGCTCTTTTTCCTCATATCCACCTTTTTTGTTTCACCGGCTACCTTTTAAGATTCAGCTGAAACCATAGGGAGCCTTTCTTGGGCCCTCCCCACTTTTGTCTCCCCAAGCTGCTATTGTCTTTCATCCTGAAAGACATCTTCCAACTATTCTGTGTACATGCCTACACATTTTTATATTTTCCCCAGGAGACTGTAAGATCCACGAAGGCAGGGACTACTTTTGCCTTTGTACGCTAAGCACTTACCACAGACTTTGGTTCGTAATAAGTGCTTAAAAAATTTTGGTTGACTGGACAACATTTTAATAGAGGGAGAAAATAAGGATCTCTAACGTCTTGAAATGTCAAAGACTCACATAAAAAGTTGAATATTACAAACAGAACTTGTCAGTGGTTTTGTTCCATTCTGATGGTCTTAGGAGAATAACGAAGAGGGCGTGAGAAAGGAATACATTGTGAAAGAAATTACGAAGAAGGGAGAAGAAGAAAGAAAGGAAAGAAACAACCATTTATTAAATGCCTAAACTATGTGCCAGGCACTATGCTAAGCACTTTACATATATTACCTCATTTGATTCTCACAATTACCCTGGGAGGTAAGTATAATCATTATCTCCATTTTACATTTGAGGAAACTGAGGCAAGTGAAAGTTAAATGAATTGCCCAGGGTGACATAGTATATGTCTGAGGCCAAATTTGAATTCAAGTCTTCCTGACTCCAAACCCAGGAAATATTTATTCCTGAATCCAAGAAATATTTCTTTCTTATGTTATATAGTATTATATATTACAATTATTTAATATTACATATTACATAGTATTGTATAGTAATATTCTTACTATTTCTCATAATTAGGGTGATAAGAAGAGTATATAAACATGAAGGAAGGGAAAGGGGAAGCAGGAATCACATGAACCTAACTGTGAACCAAACAAAAGAGTGTTGAACACACACACAAACACACACACACACACACACACACACACACACGAGTTTGGCGTAGAAATACAATCAATTCAACAGGAAAATAGATGGGGAAAGATGGAAGAGGGATTTAAGAGTGAGGGAATAATCAAAAGCAAAACAAACTTCATCACCAAGAGGTGTATATAAGGAGGAGGCATTAAAAGGAAGAAAAGTGGAAGAACCAGTATTATGGGTCTAGGTGAGGAGAGAAGAGGAAAGCAGCGGAACACTTAGTTATAGATTAATAAAACTGATCACAGTCTTCCTCTTTCACCATCTTTTTCTTTGTAAAGAAAAGGGCAAGGAGCAAAGAGAAGAAAATGTATAAGGTAAACGTGTAATGGAGGGAACTATGCAATTAACGTTCATAACCATGAACTCCCTCATAAAAGTGGAAGATAGCAGATGGGTTAGAAAGCAGAATCCAATAACATAATGCTTAGAGGAAACATAGTTGAAATATAAAGTTTCACAAGGATCAACATTAGGTGCTGAAGCAAAAAGTATTACGCTTCAGGTAAACTTGAAAAGGGAAGAGTATCATTCTCAGATAAAATAACAAAAAAATGTCATGGTTAAAAGAGATAGCCAGAGACAACATATTATTCTTACAGACAAAATAGATTGGGGGGGGGGGTGCCGAGCCAAGATGGCAGAGTAAAATCAGGGATCTTCCTAAGCTCTCTCCCAAACCCCTCAAAATAATGTAAAAAATGACCCTAAACAAATTCTAGAGCAGCAGAAGCCACAAAATGACAGAGTGAAACAAATTTCCCTGACCAAGACATTCTGGAAGGTCAACAGGAAGGGTCTATTGCACCAGGCTGGGAGTGGAATGCTGTGCCAGCACAGATGGGGCTGGAGCAGGTCCTAAAGGACTAAATCACTGGAGCTGCAGCAGTTTCCAGACTTCTCAACCCACAAACGCCAAGGACAACAGAGAAAGTCAGTAGGAAAACTGTCAGACCTGGGTGAGAGAAGAGGGTGATCTGGGTTCCAGCCCCAGGGTGGTGGCAGCCACTGCCGCAGAGACCACTGCTTCTGGAGCTCTAGGCTTGCAGATGGTGGGGGAATCGAGCAGCTAATTAGAACAGGACTGCAGGGATCTCTTTGCTGGATATGAGACAGGATTCTCCTGCTTTGCCATGCTTGGATCCAGGTCCCAGTCCTAGGTGGCGGTCCTGTGGCAAGGAGGAGCACTGGCAATGGTGGAGCTTGTGGCAACAGTGGAGAGGGAATCCTCTTTACAGTACCAAGGCAGAAAAGAGTGCTTGTGATTGCTTAAAGACCAGAGCACAGGCCAGGAGAGGAATAAACACCTTTCCTTTGATCTTACCACCTTGTAAGAAGTGAAAGTTTATATACCCCTAGAAATATCTCTGAAAACAGTTGCACAAAACCCCTGAAGCTTGGGACAGTACACCCTCTATTTACCAAAGAGCTCAAAAGTCAAGTAATTGGCTGGGAAAATGAGCAAAGTGGGGGGCCAGTGGGAAATCACTCTATAGAATCTTACTTTCTTGGTGAAAAGTTGTTTACTTAGTTCCTTGGTGACAAGGAAGATCAAAACATACAACCAGAAGAAGACAACAAAGTCAAAGCTCCTACATCCAAAGCCTCCAAGAAAAAATATGAATTGGTCTCAGGACATGGAAGAGCTCAAAAAGGAGTTTGAAAATCAAGTAAGAGAAGTAGAGGAAAAATAGGGAAGAAAAATGAGAGTGATGTAAGAAAATCACGAAAAACAAGTCAACAGCTTGCTAAAGGAAACCTAAAAAATGCTGAAGAACATAGCACCTTTAAAAATAGACTAACCTAAATGGCAAAAGAGGTCCAAAAAGCCAATGAGGAGAAGAATACCTTAAAGAGCAGAATTGGCCAAATGGAAAAGGAGGTCCAAAAACTGACTAAAGAAAATAATTCCTTAAAAATTTGAATGGAGCTAATGATTTTAAAAGAAATCAAGTAATTGGAGGGCAGAGCCAAGACGGTGGCTGGAAAGCAGGGACTTGTATGAGCTTCCTGCCAGGTCCCTCCAAAAACCTATAAAAAATAGCTCTGAACAAATTCTAGAACTGCAGAACCCACAAAATAACAGAGGGAAGCAGGGTTCCAGCACAGGACAGCCTGGATGGTCGCTAGATGAGGTCAACTGCACACAGAGCAGAGGGGAGTGGAGCCCAGCGTGGGCAGCGGCAGGACCAACCAGGCCAGGAGCCCAGCAGAATGGGCCCTAGTGCCCTGAATTAGTGAGCTGTGGCAGTTATCAGAGTACAAACAAATCTACAAACACCAAAGACAAAAGAGAAGTTTAATGGGAAAAGCTTCAGGGGACAGAGGGAAAAGTTTTTGGTGTTTGGCCACCGCCCCAGGGTCAGTGAGCGGGGGGTGGGGGGTGGGGGTGGGGGGGGGGTGGAGGGAGGGTGGAGAGTGTGGCGACAGAACCACAGCTGCAGTTGCTTCTGGCCCCAGGCCCATCTGGTGGGAGGAATTAAGTGGCTGATCAGAGCAGGAGTGAAGAGCCTGCTGAAGATCTGAGTCCAGTCCAGGTTCTTCTCCTCATTGGCTTTTCGGAGCTCTTTTGCCATTTGAGTTAGTCTATTGTTTAAGGTGTTGTTTTCTTCAATATTTTTTTTTCAGTTCCCTAGTAAGCCCTCACTTCTGTTACCCCACTCCCCTCCCACCCCCCTTTCCCTTCTTCTCTAGTAGGGCAAGATAAATTTCTACACACCACTGGCTATGTATCTTATTTCCTAGTTGCATGCAAAAACTTTTTTTTTGGTTTTTGCCATCTGGGAGTGTGTGGGAGGGTAGAAATGGGGAGAAAATTTGTAATTCAAACTCTTGTGAAAATCAGTGCTGAAAACTAAATATATTAAATAAATT
>CM053622.1:483626109-483645256 GCA_028646595.1 Phalanger gymnotis | reverse complement strand
ACATTCTTACATAGAAAGATGATATTTGTAACTCATGAGACCTTTCTCAGTATTAGGGTAGTTGGAGGGAATAAATAAATAAATATAGACAGAGAGCACAGGGTGAGCTGAATATGAAGGGATGATATCTAAAAAATAAAATTAAGTATTGAGAGGAATATATTGGGAAAAAGAGAGGTAGAATGTAGCAAATCATCTCACAAAAAAAGGCAAGAAAGAGCTTTTACAAAGGAGGGGAAGTAAGGAGAGGTGAAAAGGAATAAGTGAACCTTAATCTCATCAGATTTGGCTTAATGAGAGAGTAACATACACACTCAATTGGGTATGGAAATCTATCTTACCCTACAAGAAAGCAGGGGGGAAGGGGATAAAGGGAGGGGGGGGTTTAATAAAAGGAAGGGCAGATTGGGGGAAGGGGGAAGCAAACACTTTTGAGGAAGGACAGGTCAAAGGAGAGAACAGAATAAATGGAGGGAAATATAGCTAGTCTTTCACAACATAGCTGCTATGGAAGTGTTTTGCAGGACTACACATGTATAACCTATATTGAATTGCTTGCCTTCTCAATGAGGGTGGGTGGGGAGGGAGGAAGGGAGAGAATGTGGAACTAAAGCTTTAAAAATGAGTGTTAAAAATTGTTTTTACATGCAACTGGGAAATAAGATACAAGGCAATGTTGCATAGAAATGTATTCTGGGAGAACAGGCTGGGAGTAGACTGGGCAGAGCAGGCCTCAGGACCCTGAATCACTGAGCTGTGGCAGTTACCAGACTTCTCAACCCACAAATACCAAAGACAACAGAGCAGGTCAGTGGGAAAACTTCTGGATCTAGGTAAGAGAAGTGCGTGGTCTGGCCCCAGCACCAGGGGTGGTGAAGGTGGTGTGTCAGTGGCAGCAGTAGCAGGAAGCTCCAGCAGTTCCTTACAGAGCTCCAGTGGCAGCTGCTTCTGGTGCCAGGCCCACCATGGGAGGAACCAAGTGGCAGATCAGAGCGAGAATGCAGGGAGCACTTTGCTGGAGCAGAGGTAGGCTTCTTTTACTCTGCCCTGCTTGGATCTGGGTCAAGGTCCTGGTTGGTGGTTCTCAGGGGAGGAGGAGCACTGGTGTGGCAGAACTTGTGGTAGCTGTGGAAGGGGAGTCCTCCTGGTAGTTACATGGCAGAAAGGAGTGCTTGCGCTCACAGACCAGAGCACAGGCCAGGAGAGGAGCATCATACCACCTTAAAACAGAAGTAACTCTGAAAACTGCAGCACAAAACTCTTGAAGCTTGGGACAAAGCACTTTCCACTCTGAAAGCAGTCATACCCTGACCAAAAGCTCAAAAGTGAAGTAATTGGCTGGGAAAATGAGCAAGCAGTATAAAAGGATTCAGTCTCAGACTATAGAATCTTTTTTGGTGACAAAGAAGATCAAAACATACAGAAATCTATCTTGCCCTACAGAAAAATAGAAGGGAAGGGGATAAGAAAAGAGGGGAAGTTGATAGAAGGGAGGGCAGATTGGAGGAAAGGGTAATCAGAATGCACTCTGTCCTAGAGTTGGGGGAGGGGAGAGATGGGGAAAAAATTTGGAATTCAAAATCTTGTGGAAGTGAATGTTGAAAACTGAAAATAAATAAATTTTTAAAAATAATAATATAGAACACGACTGAAATATTTAGAGCTAAATACAAGTTTAACAAAGTGAAAAATCTGAAATCTATCCAGGCAATTTCAGTATTCCCAGTGCCATGTTGATGTGAATGTTTTATATGATGTTAATACATTTTATTGTCAGACACTTAATGTATGATTTCAAAAAACCTACAATAGATAAATGGCATAATATCAATATTCAATATGTATGCATAAAATGCCATAGCATCTAAGAACTTAAAGAAAAAAATCAAATTATAATGAGAAATAGCAAAGATATAACGATTGAGAACTCTGTTCCCTCAGATTAACAAGGAAAAGGTTGAGGACTTGAATAAAACTTTAGAAAAGTTAGATATGTTAGATATCTGACTAGATCTCTAAATCTCTTGCTAGATGGAAATTTAAAAAAAATATCTATATACACATAGTGCCTGTACAGACCAATATTTTTAATGATTATCAGCACAAAAATGTTGAATAAAATATTAGCAAAAGGCTACAGTAACATATTAAAAAGATTATACACTATGGGCCGGATTAGATTTATCTCAGGTATGTTGGATTGTCTCAATGTTAGGAAAACTACAAACACAGTAGATGATATTAATAACAAATCAAATATAATCACATGATAAAAATAGATGCAGAAAAGGCTTTTCACAAAATATGACATCCTTTAATATTTAAAAAAAAAAGTAAAAACACGGAAATTACTGGACTTTTCCTTAATGTGGCAAATGAGTTCTATCTAAAACAAAAAGCCAGCTTCCTCTACATAGTGAAGAAATGATAGAGGCTTTTCTGATAAGATCAGAGGTAAAACAAAGATGTTCATTATCACTACTATTTTTTTGATAGAATTCTAGAAGTAGTAGTTATATCAATTAGCCAAGATAAAGAAATTGAGAGAATAAGCATAAAAAAGGAGACCAACTTATCCCTTTGTAAGTAACATGATTGTTTATAAGAATATCCCTAAAGATTCAATTAACTAAATAATATTTGAAATAATAACACCAAAAAAAGTAAGATCTAGAATAAACCTGCACAAATCATTAGCCTTTCCTTTATATTATCAGCAAAACTCATCAGGAAGAGATAGAAACTCCATTCAAAATAACTACATATTCATAAAGTTTTTGAGAGCCTACCTGCCAAGATACACATAGGAATTATATGAATGTACCTTTTAAAAAAATGCTTTACAGAAATAATGGCAAATATTGAAAATAAAGTAATTGTTCATAGTTGGGCTGTGCTAATATAATGAGAATAACAATACTTTTAATTAATTTATTTATTCACAGCCATACCAATTAAATTAATGGAGAATTACTTAATAGGACTAGAAAAAAATAACAAAATTCATCTGAAGAAACTTAATGTTAAGAATCTCAAAGGAAATAGCGAGAAAAAATAAAAAGGAGACCTAGCAGTACTGGATCTCAAACCACATGACAAAAAGTAATCACCAAAAATATGTAGCACTAGTTAAGAAATAGAAAAGTAAAGCCAACTATGGACACTAAATCCAGAAGCAAATGAACATAATAGCAAAGAGTTCAACAAATCCAAGGATTAAGTAATAGATTAAAAACATGACAATAAACTGTTGGGGAAAATAAAACTTGCTGTTCAGGCATTTTTCAGTCATGTCCAACTCTTAGTGAACCTATTTGGAGTTTTCTTGGCAAAGATACTGGAGTGGTTTGCCATTTCCTTCTCCAGCTCATTTTACAGATGAAGGAACTGAGGTAAACAGGGTTAAATGACTTGCCCAGGGTCACACAGCTCGTAGGCATCCCAGCCCAGATTTGAACTCAGGTCTTCTTGACTCTAGGCCCAGCACTTTATCCACTGTGCTGCCCTATCCCTATCCCTATGCCCTATCCACCTGGCTGTTCTAAAATAAAGTAGGCTGATAGAAATAACATGCCATATGTCACAAGAACATATAAACAGACATAAGAGGTTATGTCACAAACAAATTAGAAGAATAGGAAAGAAGATAACTTATATAGCCATGGATAGGGCTAGTCAGTCAAAAAGCATTTGTTAACTGTTTGCTAGACATTGGATAAAGGAAGGTTTTTAACCAAACAAGGTATAGGAAGGATCACAGAAAATAAAATGAACAATTTAATTATGTAAAATTGAAACATTTTTGTTTGACTAGAATCAATGCAGTTAAAATTAGAAAAGAAATCATTAACAAGGAAAAAATTTTTGCCATAAATTTCCCTGATATAGATCTTGTATCCGTGATGTCTAAGTAACTGATTCGATATGAGAAGAGCCATTTCCCCAATGGCTAAACTGCCAAAGTGTAGGATAGCAGTTCTCAAAAGAAGAAATGCATGCTGGAGTAAGAAGGCTGAATTTATGATCTCAAAAAGGATTTTATATATATATATATATATATATCTGAATGGTTCGAAATCGTCACAGTGACAGATTCATGAACCAGCCTCCCCATTCCAATATTGTGATCACAAGCCTCCAGACTCAGTAGGCCCGCCTCACAAGAATAACTAGGAGGCCACAGAAAAATAAGATGGCATAAATCATATTCACCGGCCTCAAGTCCTTGCTCGAACTCCTGGGTCCACACACGGGTTGGCTCTGCTTTGGCTTCAGCTGTAGTTTCTCGCCTCTCCTCGCAGCCAAGCCTCTGGTGTTCTCAAGCCCCACCTCAACGACCAGAGAGCAATTGGTTCCCGAGTTGGCCCCTCTTAAGTCATCAATCTATGCCCACACAGGTTTCACATCTGGGGCTTAGCACTTAACAGGTGAAAGTACTTTCAAGGTAAACAAAAGCCAAAACTCCTGAAGTGCCTTTCACTCAAAGTAAACAAAATAAACAAAAGCCAAACTCCTCAAGGGCACCCGTTAAAATAAGTGCCCATTTTACCTTATTGACACACATGCATAGGAAAAAATATTCAAAATCATTTATAAGATAAATTCAAATTAAAACAAGATTTTACCTCACACCCATCAGATTTGCAACGATGACCAAAAAATAAAAAAGACAACTATTAGAGAGGCTCTAGGAACAGAGATATATTGACCAGTGCACTCTTGGTAGAGCTATGAATTGGCCTGGTCATTCTGGAAAGCAATTTAGAACAATGGTCCCAAAGCACTAAGCCGTACCTACATGTTGATTCAATTATGCCACTACTAGGCCCATATCCCAAAATGATCAAAGAAAGACGAAAAGGACACCTATGAACAAAAATATTCTCATTGTAGTAAAAAAAAAAACCAAGAAACTAGGAAAAGTATGTATCATCTGGGGAATGGCTAAACAAATTTTGGTATAAGAATATAATAGAATTTTATTGTACCATAAGAAATGATGAAAGAGACAGAGTAAGAGAAACTAAGAGGACATATATGAAGTGATGCCTAGTGTGGTAAGCACAACCAGAAAAGTAATTTATATGACTAGAACACTATAAATAAAAACAACTTCAAATTACTTAAGAACTTTAATCAATACGATGACCAGCTAGAAGATTATGGACAAAGAATGCTTTCTACCTCTTGAAAGAGAAATGATGAAATAGAAGCATATACTGAAACATGCATTTTCGTAAATGGCCAAAGTATAGGTTGTTTTGCTTGATTTTTTTTTGTTGTTGTTGTTGTTACAAAGGAGGACTTTTCATTTAGGAGGAGGTGAGTTTGTTGGTGATTGAAGAGCTAGTGATAGTGATAGCAAAAGGAAAAAAAAGGAAGGATAGTGAAGTGTCAATGAACCATTTCAAACGTGATCGTTAGTCCCAGTGGAAATTTATAGTTTTATACGCTATTTTCTGTTCTTCTTTATAGATAGAAATGACCATATTCGTTGATGTTGAATAACAAGTAATTAAAATTAAAATCCTAAAAAGTCCAACTTATAAAATGCAACATTTTAAAAAGTCTTTTCATTTTTAATAACAATATGGTACATTTTAAGTGGAAATATTATTTTGAAATGGCGAGAAAGGCATTTGTGAATACACTTAATTTTACTCTTTATAACATTTTTCTATATTTTAATTATATTTAGTTTACTGTAGAAGGAAATGTCTAGTTTACTTCATTATTCAGGTGAAGGGGCCCTTTAAAAATTAAACTCTATGCGAATTTATACTTAATTTTTTAGAATATTTCTGTAAACAGTGATTAAAATTACTTTAGGCATAATATGTTTATTAAATAGAACTGAATTGTGTCTTTGAAAAATTAAGTAGGAAGTTTCAGGCAGATATTTGGAGGTCCA
Organism: Phalanger gymnotis; assembly: GCA_028646595.1. Taxonomy (NCBI): domain Eukaryota; kingdom Metazoa; phylum Chordata; class Mammalia; order Diprotodontia; family Phalangeridae; genus Phalanger; species Phalanger gymnotis. The sequence continues at coordinate 483,639,345 of CM053622.1, read as the reverse complement.
CTAAGGCATTAGAAAACAAGTCTTGATAGGATTATGAGCCAGTAGGAAGCCAGCCTCCTCTTCCAACTTGGCAAAAGGGTTTTTGCCTTTGTTTTTCAACCACCGGGTGATTCCACTGGCATAGAAATCTTCCAAAGAGGAATGTAAATTACCAATGCAAATTAACACTTACTCCTCAGTATGATCTACTTGTCTTGGGTTAAAGTTAGTATATATCATGGGCAGAATTTGAATCCAGGTCTTCCTAACTCTGACGCTAACTCTGTATCCACTATATTTGGCTGCAATTTTTCCCAGCACCTGTTTGACCTCTCTGAAGGTCACTTAAGGTCAAGAACTCAATGGGTAGCAAATATGCTTCTACTAACTTGACCCTGTATTTTAATAAATGTGATCTTGAGAGGGGTTTGAGGTTTCTCAGACTTATGTGTGCGCTCTACTTTTCCATACTAAGCGCATATCCCCAGTGTGCAGCCTGTAATCACCAGATTTAGCCCCAGTCCCGGCAAAGAGAAACAGAGGAGTCTTGGACTATCGCACTTATCAGTCATTCTTCATTACAGCTGAACTTGTTTCCAACTCTGTAGTTTTCCATTTCTCATGGAGAGCTAATGCAACATGTCAAGCTTCAGTAGTTTCTTTTTTTAAAAAAAGTTATCTCAACTCAAAAAACATCTTAAGGAATTTCCTCCCTTGCTTCCCTTAATCCAAGCAGCAGCACAGATTTTGCTGAGACTTTGAAAACAAAATGTAACATTCATGACATCCTTAGAAAAGAGCTCACTCAAACTTGAAGGCTTAATGAGGAGCAGGAGCTGCCACCTAAGCCAGAGTTTAAGCCAGGTGGTATCCCATATCTACTCTGACTGGGTAGCACTTTATTTTTTTTTAAATAAAAATTTCCCCAGATCTTTCTACAGATGGCTCTAGGGTATGTGTGGTTGAAAAGAGAAGCTGACCCCTACTTATGAAAGAAGTAGAGAGAAGAACCAAATCTAAACTGTTCCAAACTCTTCTTATTTTGTCCCTTCCCCAGGAGGGGTCAGCAACTTTTATAAACTAACAACAATTCTGTCTCTTTAGTATTTCCTTCACTCTTGGTGAAATACTTGTACTAGACTCTTGATTTCAGAAACAAACAGGACTTTCTTTAAGTTTTAGCCAACACTGCTTCTGTGGCTCTGCTCAAGCCTCACAGTCAAGAAAAGACAGTGAATCTTCAGGGCTTTCACTATGGGGCCTCGTCATTTTCTTTTATCCATAGAGTGAAGCACCCTAAAAAAACAACACCCTCTTATATGTGACTAAGCAAGGGAAAAGAGCTCCAAATGGGGCTTGAGAAATCAGCCAAGTTCTGATGGAAATCCCAGAGATATATTTGAAAACAACCTGTAATTTTCACAAGGCCCTTCCATTCCAGTAAGAATGGTATTTTGCTTTTGTTTTCCTCTTCAAATAACACACTGGTGCAAAACATGCACATTTTTTTTTTTGTACTCAAGCCTCTGCCAAGCCTGAACAGACTTGAGTGGGGAAAGATACAAAGTGAGACAAGGTGGCCTAGTAAAGTACTCAGACATCAGTTGACCCCACAAGAAAAAAGGCCTTGCAATAATGAAACACAATATCAATGCTCTTCCCTTTGTGCAATCCTAATTTTCCCAGGGGAATACACTACAGTTAAAATTGTCAAGGACAACACGGTAAGGAGTCTACTTGAGACAATGTCAAAAGATTCATGGGTTTAAACTGGTCAAATATTATATTTTCTCTTGGACTCATTTCCCCCCTTTGTGACTCTTGCCCATCCACAGATAATGAGAAAACTCCTCCGGTGGTTAAATGAGAAAAACACATTTAAAACTTCACAGAACAATTTTGAATCTTTTAAGAGTAATTGGTTTGAAACATCTGAGGGCAGTCACAGAGGCAAACAAATACAGTAACCTAAGCCTCTGTAGTGCTAATTCCTGACAGCACATTTTATTAGTAAAGGGTCTAGAGTTACCATTTATCTTAGATTTCCAGTGTCAGACAACACAAGAGCTAGACAGAAGAGAGAAAAAAACCTAACAATTTTATTCTATTTGATAAATAAGCAAAACTGCATTATAAAAAGTTATATTACCTACAGTGAAACTATTTTTATAGATATAAATGTGCATACATATATGTAATGTGTATATGTGCATATATATGTGTGTCTAGATAGATACATACACATGTACATATTTATTCTTAAATTCCATAAACCAAGCCCACTTCTTTCAGTTCCAATAAGGAAAATGACTACAGACATCAACCCTATCTCCCATAGAGAAAAATCATGTTTTGGAGTTCAGTTACCACAATATTGACACCCTCAAAAGCTTACAGCAACAGAAGTGGGCACTATGTGTTCTGTGGAGATTACCAACCTTGATAAATGGGAGAGTTTGAGAAAAATCTGTCACTGTTATTGGTTATGTTACCTTCTGACAGCATGCCTAGTGCTTCATCAGAATTATGCCCATTCACCACCACTGTCTTCTTGGGAGAATAGCTTTCGTAGTTGAGGGAGGAGCCAGCTTGTGAGGCGTAGGTATGTTCCACAGCTGAGGTTGATAAAGATTCCCACTGTATCTCTTTCTTTTGACACTTGAAATCCAAGTTGCATCCAGTCCAGCCATAGAAAGCCAAGGAGAAAAGAAAGCCTTGTGCTGGGTTCAGTATTCCCTATGAGACACAGGGGGAGGAATAGAAGGCAGTCAGTGCCTTCATGTCATGGTGTAAGCCTTCAGTTTGTCTGAACCAAGCAATGAAGATTTATTCAGTACTTACTATGTGCCAGGTACTGTGCTAAATCTCTCGGACTACAAAAGACAAGAATGAAATGATCCCCATAGTCAAGAAGCTTATGTTCTATCAGGGTTACATTACTAAGACTATACAGAATGTAGTGGATAGGGCCTGGATCTGAGAATCATTGGTACAGGGAAGTCCCAAATGAGTAAATCCCTTCTATAATACAGGTCAGCACAGTCTCTGCAATTTACCATTTCAAAGAGCTTCCTAGAGCACAGAGAGTAGGAGCATGCCAGTATGTTTGCTAACCAATTCTCTTGGGGAGAAAAATGTACCCAGGACATGAGTTTAAGTTGAATCTGCATCATTAACGTCTTCTCCATCACTTTCTTAAGTCTGGATGTAGTTTGCAGATTTCTGAGAAGTAAATATTCACACAGACCATTTTAAAATCAGCTCTCACAATGTGTCTGTTCAAACTGGTTCCAGCGTACCTCTGACTTGGGAAGTAAAAAGACTTGCCTGGTATCACACAACCAGTATGCATGACAGTATCCTGATTTCCATGATGCCATTCTACCTCTCAGTGCATCTATCTATATCTATAGCTATATCTATCTATATGGGGGGGGGGGAGACAGAGAGAGACAGAGAGAGAAAGAGAGAGAGGGGAGAGAGAAAGAGAGGGAGAGAAGAGGGGAGGGAGAGATAGAGAGAGACGGGGAGACAGACAGAGATAGAGAGTATGACAGAGAGACAGAGACAGAGAAAGAGAGAGACAGAGACAGGGAGAATATATAGGAAATAAACACCAGGTAATTTTGGGGAGAGTGGTGGATACTAGCAGCTGGAAAAAGGAAAGCATTATTTATAAAGTTGCACTTGAGCTGGGTCCTGAAGAAAACAAGGGATTCTAAGAGGCAAAGATGAGAAAGGAGTGCATTCCAGAAATGAGGCACAACCAGAGCAAAGGAATAGAGATGAAAGGTATATTATCAAGTGTGAGGAGCAGTCAATGAACCCAAATTCTCCTCAGCATTCCTGCGTTGTCAGGACAGTGGAAAAAGCTATTAAGGAAGGGCTTTGAGGGAAAGCAAGAGTTCAAGGACACGCAGAGGAGGGTGGCTGTCACTGCTGTCTTCTCAGAATGTCCTTAATGCTAGTGAGCATTTGTCTGATTTTCTGCTGGTTGGCTTGGGAAGTCAACCCAGTCTTCTCATAAAGCATTGTGCTAAATTACCAGCTGTACATGGTAAAGAAGGCTCAAGCCTTCAAAATGACAATGAATCAAATTAACAGCATCATTTCTAAATACAGAAGCTCCCAAGTGTACTACTGCTGGCACTGTTCTAAAAGACAATTTGGAATTATACCCCCAAAGCCAATAATTTACACATACCCTATGATCCTATAATACCACTGCTATGCATATAATTCCCAAGGAGGTCCAAGACACAAAGAAAGCTCCCATATACACCAAAATATTATAAGTAGCTCTTTTTACACTAGCAATGGACTGCATTGGGGGGTGGGGAGTAGGTTTCTACTAAGTAGAAAATGGATGAACAATTTGTGGCATGGAAATGTGATAGAATATTGGTGTACCACAAGAAATGATGATATTAAGAATTCAGGGAAACATAGGGAAATTTTAATGTACTGATGAAGAATTAAGTAAGCAGAACCAGAAAAAGTCCAACAATTTACATGAACAATATATATACATATATATATATATATATATATATATATATATATACAGAGAGAGAGAGAGAAAGAGAGAGAGAGAGAGAAAGAAAGAGAGAGAGAGGAAGAGAGAAGCATGCCTCATTTTATTGTGCTTTGCGGGTACTGCATTTTTTATAAATTGAAGGATCATGGCAACCCTGCATTGAGAAAGTCTGTCAGCACCATTTTTTCAACAGCTGCACGTGCTGTTGTGTCTCTGTGTCACATTTTGGTAATTCTTGCAATATCTGAAACTTTTTCATAATTATTATTGTAATTCATAGTTACTATTGTAATTGCAATATTATTGTATATTGTAATTGTACAAAACTGTGTAAGATGGCAAACTTAATCAATAAATATTGTGTGTGTTCTGATGGCTCCACTAACCAGCCTTTCCATTTCTCTTCCTCTTCTTAGGCCTCTCTGTTCCCTAAGACACTACAATATTAAAACCAGACCAACTAATAACCCTACAATGGCCTCTAAGTGTTCAAATGAAAGGAAGAGTCAGTTGATATGGTAAATTTCACTGCTGTATTGTTTTGAGAAATTGCTACAACCAGCCCAACCTTGAGTAACCACCACCCAGACCAGTCAGCGGCCATCAACATCAAGGTAAGACCCTCCACTAGCATAAAGGTTATGACTCATGGAAGGCTCAAATGATGGTTAGCATTTTTTAGCAATAAAGTATTTTTAATTAAGCTATACATGTTGGGGTTTTTTTAGACATAATTGCACTTAATAGATTAAAATATAGTGTAAACATAACTTTTATATGTATTCAGAAACCAAAAAAATTGTGACTTGCTTTATTGCAGTGGTCTGGAGCTGAACCTGCAATATCTCCTAGGTATACTTGTACAAAATAAATATAAAGTAATTTGAGTGAGAAGGGTGGGTACTGGCAACTAGAAAGAGAAGGAAGGCTTTACTTAGAAAGTGATGCTTGAGATGCAGAAGAAGACATGGGATTTTAAGAGGTTAAGGTAAGAAGAGAGTATTATCAAAGAATATTGAAAGACTTCAGAACTGATCAACACAGTGTCTGATGATGACTTCAGAAGATTAATAATAAAGAATGCCTCTCTTTTATCAGAAGAAAGGGAGTGAGATATAGATGGCAAAGAAGCAAACATTTTCAGACACTGACAATGTGTTGATTAGTTTTGTATTTGTTTGTTAAAAGGGAAGGTTCTATCGGAGATGGAGTCATTGCAGAGGTGAACGGAATATAATGAAAACATCAATGAAATATTTAAAAGATCAAATAAGGAAGAAATCAGGTGAGTCTGTCATGGGCTGTTATGTGATGAAACCACTATGATTTTAATGATCACAGCTTCTCTTTCTCAGTGCTCATTGACTTCAACTCTCTGAGGATTCCAACCATTTCTCATTGGCCAAAATGCCACCCTGGGAGAACTGCGCTCTAGGGCTCTGTTCTCCTCATCGGTGCTTGTCTCCCGCAATGCACACACTTGCTTGGAAAGCTCCTCAGCCATGCTTCACCTAATTCTCAACTCTCTCTGGACTCCACTCCTTCCTCTCACTTACAGCACTGCCCCTCCTTGCCTGTAGAACTCAGACCCTTCTTCCTTTCCTCCCCATTTTAAACAACTTCTAAGTGTTGTCTTCCCCAATTAGAGTTCCCTGAGGGCAGGGACTGCCTTGCTTCTCTCGGTATCTCTAGGCACAATGCCTAACACGTTGTAAGCACACAATAAGTGTTCTATCTAGATATCTGATAATATATACTCTACAAATTTGCCAGGAATAAGACCACGACATCGTGGACTTCAACATCACCTCAGGGATAATCAAATCTGATCCTCTTGTTTTACAGGTAAAACACTGAATTTCAAAAAGTTAAATGACTTAAGATCACATGGGTGACCAATTATTAATTTATTTATGTTATTCAGTAGATTGGGATATAGTTCATCTGGATCCAGTTACTAGAACTCATTGAGGATCTCAAGATGCTTTCTTATCATCTCCTCACTTATTTAGGGTTATCTACTCCCAGTTAATAACTTTTGTTCTACTTTTCCCAATCTAAAGACCATTTCTCATTGGAAAAATAAAAAGAAAAGAAGTGGAAAAGTTCAGCTTTCTCATCCTCTTCTGTTATCCTATCCTCTAAGTAGTGGCCAAAGCCATTCTTTGATCCTTCTTACACTCTTGATTTAGAGATCAGAGTAAGAATTGGGATATGGGGACTAGACCTTTGATTTCACTGATAAAGGAATGCCCAGGTGAGGAAACTCCCTCTAATACTTCATTTCAACACCTTCTCTGTGACTTAGTCTCATAGAGTTGCCTAAAGCACCAAGAAGTGACTTGCCCAGGGTCACACAGCTAATACGTATCAGAGCTTCCTGATAAATCTTTAAAAAGTCCCCAGACTTCTTTTTTTGTTGTTCTCAGTGTTCACTGTCATCCTCATCTCATGCTAGAATTTAATGTTCCTGATACAATCAGAGCATGCCGATTTTTAAAATTATTCATCCTTATTTAAATGTTCTTGCTTCCATTTTGTGTGTGTTTTAATATTAGTCAATAAGCTCTCTGTGCTGCCTGATTTGTCTCTATGAACTTCTACTTTTTCTTCCTTATCACAACCATTTTTCCTTGTAGCTTCAGAATTATATTCTTGAAATCTTATCTTACCCTTGGGCTGACTGTTCCAGGGGAGTGGTAATTGGCTCCCAAAGTTTCCATTATTTCTATATCGGCAACCAGTTCTTCCTTGTTGGTCAGAATTAGATTCAAAACAGCAGTTTCTTTGTTGTTTCCTTCAATTTTTGAAGGATGAAACTACCATTAGGATAAGTCACAGATTGCTCAGCCGCTATGCTTTTTGGCAGAGTACATGAACATATCTAGATAACTAAAGCGCTCCCCTTGTGACTATATCATGCCAGTGCTATTCCCCAAACTCCTTATATTATTGCTGCTCTTGTCCAACTAGTCTTTCATACTCCCATAACAATATAGCTTCTGTTTCATCCTCTATAGATCCCTATTCAAGTCATTATGTCAATAAGCATTTGTTAAATGCTTATTACGTGCCAGACATTGTGCTAAGTGTTAGGGATGAGGACAAAGGTGAAAACAGTTCCTGCTCTCAAGAAGGTCATATTTTAATGGGGAAGTCAATATGCAAAAGACAATGTGCAAACAAGACATATCCAGGATAAATTGGAGAATATTTCAAAAGGAAGGCACTGGTAATACCACAAGATGGTGCAGTAGACACCTACCTTCCTAAGTTCAAATCTGGCCTCAGACACTTATTAGCCCTGTGACCCTGGGCAAGTCACTTAATCCTGTTTGCCTCAGTTTCCTCACCTGTAAAATGAACTGGAGAAGGAAATGGCAAACCATTCCAGTATATTTGTCAAGAAAACCCCAAATGGGGTCACAAAGAGTCAGACACAACTGAAAATGACTGAAGAACAATGAGAAAGCTTTCCTGCAAAAGTTGGGATTTTAGCTGAGACTTGAAGGAAGCCATGTGAGAAGGAAGAATATTCCTGGCATGGGGAATAGCTAGTAAAAATGTCTGGAGTCAGGAAGTTAAATGTTTTGTGTGAGAAACAGCAAGGAAGCCAGCATCACTGAATCATAGACCACGTGGAAAGGAGTAAGAAGTCTGGTAAAGTTAGGAAGAGGCCAGGTTGTGAGGAGCTGAGAAGTCAAAGGATTTTATATTTGATACTGGAGTAATAGGGAACCACAAGAGTTTATTGAATGTGGTGGAGGTTCCTTGGTCATGTAAATATTCTTCATTATGTTTTCTCTTGGGTTTCTTATGTGAGTATAATCTCATATGCTTTTTCTTTGCTTTTATCTTTCTATCTCATTCTTCTACTATTCAACTTCACAATGTAGCTTAAAACTCCTTTTTTGCCCTTTTACATCCATTTTCTTGTTTTGTTTCTTCAAAGTAGTTCTTCTATTCTTTCAACAAACACTTCATTCATCCTGCTAACCTGGACAGTTGATATGTATTCTTTCAACCTTTCCACTTTCTCCACCAACATATAATATAATTTTGAGTTCAGAGAGGCATCATTTGATACCAGCACAAACACACAACATAGAACACACTCTGTAGGTCATTTGAAAATATTCCTTGCCCTCCATATTTGCTTGAAGAAAGATCCTTAGTAATTTGTCTTCTTTTCAGTAGCACTCTTGTTTAACTCTTGGGGCTAAATGCTTTATCAAACTGTCTGTTTTCTGTAACTGTTCATTACATGGACGATTCAGTTGCTGTAGCTTCTGAGAGAAGTTTAATTTATTTAGGCCAGGCTTCCTGCCTTTCTGACAATAAGATTGTGTAATCTGCTTTAATCAGCACATTCCTGTCATATCCCAAAGCAGAACAAAGCAAACAGAAACAGATTCACAAAGAGAAATACAATTATTGGATCTAATTATGTCTATCTACCTTGGTACTCCTTCCCTTTGATCTGCCTATATGTTCCTGCCCTGTACCAAGTAGGAGATGAGACATAATTTATTTAACAGATAGGAGGAAAACACAAGACACAAATCCAGTCTGGAGTTGGAAAGGTGAAACTAAAATTTGGGTGTGTGATTGGAGCTGGATATATACATAATTGGGATATATACATCTCCGTGAAGATGATCACTGAAACCATGAGAACAGGTGAGAGCAACAAGGGAGAGAATACATAGAGAATGAGAAAGTGGGCCAGGACAAAACCTGAGTGACCCATTTTGTGAGAGGAAGAAGATAAACCTTTGAAGAAGGTTGAGGAGTGCTAAGAAAAGTAGGAAGAGAAGGAGCAGAAAGTAGATTCACAGCATCTCAGAGTTGGAATTGACATTAGAGGTTACTGGGTTTGCCCTATAACTAAATGTAAATTATACTTAGTATATCCCTCAGAAGTGGTCACCTAGCTTGAAGGCCTCCAGTGAGGGTGACTGAACAAAAACATTAATTGTGCCTCTGGGGGCTTTAAACAGCTAAGCCCCAGGAACAAGGTGGAGTTTTATAGTTTGGGTCAGTGAAGGCAGGAGCCAACAGTTAGAGAAGAAGACAGCTTTTCACCTATTTGGGGGAAAGGGGAGGGAAGGGAATTTTCTCCCCCCTCCCCCATTAGCGACAGTGTCTAGGAATGGAATTACTTGCTCAGAGGGAGACACCTTATTCAGCAGTTGGTGGGTCTGTTCAAGAGAGTCTAAAGCACAGCTAAGGGAGCAGACAGATACAGAGAGCCAGGCAGTCTTGCAATACCAGAAGTAGCTTTGAGGTGTGCATATTTGACTATGGATTCAAGAGAGAGCTATCCATGGCAATGGAGAGTTGAGCTTTAGGGAAGAGAGAAAGGCTTGCCTTGACCACATATATTTCCTATATACCACCCACTATCAGTGTACCCTAAGTTTGTATATTTGTGGGAGAGTGCACCTGAGATTTATGATGGGAATGTTTTGCAGCTATTGTATTTACCATGCAGTCTTGGTAGATGGTTCTTGGCTATTGCCAAGAGCTAATTTTGCCTGCTGGTTAATTGTTAATGGAAATTCCCCAATGAGGTCTCCTGACTTTTAAGAATAAGCACCTATAGGGTATCCTATCTAAACCTTTGAATAGCAGCCACCCTCTGGAGGACTCAACCTACCAATGTGAGAATAAATGAAGAGAACTAGCTTAGACGAAGAACTATCTACATAAAAAAGGAAAGCTGGAAAACCATCTTTGAAGTTGCCAAACCAACCCAATTTGTGAAACTGCAACATTATTGCCATGATTAAATGAGATAATATTTTTAAGGTGCTTAGCATCGCGCCTGGCACACAATCAGTGTTATAGAAATTTTTTCATCCCTCTCCTCCAAATCTGAATGCAGATTTGGCAGATGTGGAGGCCTATAGCATTCCACTCTCTTCTCCCAGAGCTGCCCAGAATAGCTTTTACTAAATCTCTTTTAGACACATAAGTCTTATTTATGGGCTTGCTTTTCTCCTTCCCTATAAGGGACAAGGTTACAGCATAATTATTCATTTGGAAAAGAATTTGCCACCAAATGAAGAACAGGCGATTGGTAGAAGAAACTAATCAAATCTCTCCTTGCTCATTTTTAAATTCCTTCAGCTCAGAGAGACCTGTAAATTACTGTAGGAAGTGGCCTTGATTTGAATGCAAAGAAACAAATTCTAATAGACTATTTGTTATTGTAAACCGTTGTGAATATCTAATGGATTTTGGTAAAGAAACTAGAAATTTATGTCTTTACTCTGTTGGCTTCTTTTAGCTTTTGTACTAGAGTTCTATACATAGAGTCAATTGAATGAAGCAGAGGACGAGGACCACTGGAGTTCTAAATGTGAGCCTCCCTGCATCAATAAGGCTGGGATTGTTTTAGAATTGTTTTTAAAAATGTGAGTCTCCCAAATTCAAATAAGGCATAAATATTTAAAACACCCAGATACAAATTTACAAACTTACAAATATACAAGTCATTTCTAAGTATCCGTTTCCACCTCCATAAAATGAGGGGATTGAACAAGATGACCTCTAGGGCTCTTTGAAGCTCTAAATTCTCAAGTCTGTTGCTACGGTGACCTCCCTGCCCTTTAGAAGTATAAGAAAGATGAAAATCTGATTGACCTACCATAGTAAACCATGTGATCAGGGTTGCATTTCTAACATTTTTCAAGGAGCTTCCATTGATATCTGGCTGTGTTTCAAGGTAGAACAAAAGACTTTCATTGATGATATTAGGCAACCAGCTGTCAGGAGGATAAAGGTGCATAGTAAAAAGGACAAGAAACAAAATTAGTTTTTAATGATGAGATCCTGTCATTAAAGCAAAATTTACGGTGACTAGAGTCAAGGAACTAGATGTCTGTTTACTCTGGTTGCTTGTAGCCAGCCGTGAAAATAAAAAATATGTGTAAATGGCATTAGATCAAGAAATGTTCAGTTCTTTGACTCAGACTAAAACAAAGAGAACAATAAAATCTAGTTACCTCCCCCCTCCCAACATCCTTGTATTCTACGCTTCCTCACAGTGTAAAATTACCACCCTCTATGTAAGATTAGTTAGAATTTGTCTGGAATATGCTTTTCGTACTTTCAAGAATCTGTGATTTCATCTGTGGAAGTGAAGAAGGGAGAGAGGAAGAGAGAGGAGAAGGGGATAGAGATAGGGAGGAATGAGAAGAAAGGAAAAAGTGAGAAAAGGGGCAGAGTCAACACTCCAGAGCATTTTAAGGTCTGCTTTAAAAAAGATTTTTTTAAACTATTGCATTACCTGATCCTTGTGATAACCCTAGGAGGTAGGCATTATAGTTATTATTATACCCATTTTATAGATGGAGAAACTGACTCAGAAAGGTTAAATGACTTGATCCCTGTCAAAAAGGGGAATGCAGAAAGGAATAAGTATTTATTAAACATCTCCTATGTGCCAGGCACTATAAGTGACAGAGGCAGAATTTGAACCCAGATCTTTTTGCTAAATCTGAAGCCAGTGTTCTTCATTGAGTTGCTATGGTCAAAAAAAAAAATCATTAGCTAGTTTAATGAGCCTGGAACAAGGAACCTCCCCAAATTTAGTTAGGCTGGTCCTCAGAAAAACAGGTACACAACATGGGATAGCAGATCCAGGGCTACAAGGGACCTCAGACACCATCTAGCTCAACCCTCTAACTTTGCAAATAAAGAAACTAAGGTCCAAGGAATCACTTGGCCAAAGCTATTTAGGCAGTAAGTATCAGAGCTGGAATTTGAACCCAGGATCTCTGACTCTAAGCCCATTCTATCATGCCCTCTCCCAAACTACGCATCTCAGTACTGGGAATTTTTTTTTCTATCTTGGTAGTTCCTGTTAGAACTTTAGTGTCTCTGTCAAAAAGGACCCTGAATTACCTCCATTTCACTAGGAGGCATCACCGTAGCGCTTTGGGGGAGGGGGAGGAGATTTCCTAGGGCAGCTAGAGGGCATAGGAGATTGAGGGCCAGACTTAGGTCCCGCCTTCAGCCACTTATTAGCCCAGTGACCCTAGGCAAGTCACTTAACTTCTTATAGTCTCAGTTTCCTTGCCTACAAAATGAGGATAATGAATAGCAACTTTATTCCACACAGTTGTGAAGTATTTTTCAAATCTTTTGTATTTTCTCCTTTCATATCACTGGTAAATTATGGGTTATATAACCAAGACCAGAATAATACCAATTAATTTGGTATTAGAAATGTAAGGGGGGGAGAGCCAAGATGGCGGCTGGAAAGCAGAGACTAGAGTGAGCTCCCCATCAAATCCCTCCAAAAACCTATAAAAAAAATGGCTCTGAACCAATTCTAGAACTGCAGAACCCACAAAACAGCAGAGGGAAGCAGGGCTCTAGCACAGGACAGCCTGGATGGTCTCTGGGTAAGGTCTATCCTGCACGAAGCTGGGAGCAGAGCAGAGCAGAACAGAGCCCAGCGTGGGCGGCATGGATCAACCAGACCTGGTGGTGGGTGGAGCGTGCCCTAGCGCCCTCAATCAGTGAGCTGTGGCAGTTACCAGACTTCTCAACCCACAAACACCAAAGACAACAGAGAAGGTTAGTGGGAAAAGCTGCTGAGGCAGGGAGTTTGGGGTTTGGCCACCCCCCGGGGGGCAGCGGAGGTGGGGCAGCTACAGAACTACAGCTGCAGTTGCTTCTGGCCCCAGGCCCACCTGGTGGGAGGAATT
>CM053622.1:483564759-483625609 GCA_028646595.1 Phalanger gymnotis | reverse complement strand
AAAACAAAAAAAAAAGGTTTTTGCATGCAACTAGAAAATAAGATACACAGGCAGTGAGGCGTAGAAATTTATCTTGCCCTACAAGAAAGGAAAGGAAAAGGGAATAGGAAGGGAGCGGGGTGACAGAAGGGAGGGCAGACTGGGGAACAGGGCAACCAGAATATATGCCATCTTGGAGTGGGGGGAGGGTAGAAATGGGGAGAAAATTTGTAATTCAAACTCTTGTGAAAATCAATGCTGAAAACTAAATATATTAAATAATAAACTAAAAAAAAAGAAATGTAACGAGTAGAGGGTTTTAGTGGACTTTGGAAGAATGTGCCAATTTTCATAAGAATAAGAAAATTTATGTTTCTGGTAGAGTGTCTAAACAAACCAAGGTTTTGTCAGGTAAGTTATTAATACTACAGATGCCTGCACTGTATCTGGAAGTATTATTTAACCACAGTGAAGAGCTTTCTGAAACTTATCTGTCTCCACATTGGTTTTGATTCTGTTTTAAAGGGCACCTACTTAAGACCCTATTACCATCTGCCCTTAGCTAAGCTGTGAGTCATCCTACCATGGCAAGTTACCAATGATGACTTGTCTCAGTCCTCAGATACAGAAATTCTAGCTGAGAAAAGAATATCATTTGGTGATTCTTTCAAGCCTTTTAAAAGTGCTATAACCTGATGCTAACTCCAGCCAACGGGTGAAATACCGGATGCAGATGGTTGGGAAGTTTGGAAACTAAACTTGAGATTCCTTGTTTCATGGGCTTTACATATGCTTGAGTAAAACTGAATAGTTTTCCAGAAGTTTGTGCATTGTGAACTTGCTTTCCTGTTCTCACTCCATTTCCTCAAAGGGTACCTCACACAAATTTCAAAGATTTCCTTTCCAAAGACTTCTCTTTGAAACATCCAGGTCACAACTAGATCAAGCAAAATGGCAAGTGGCTTTCAAATCCTCCCTCCCCGCTCTGGCCATGAAAATGTGTAAAAGAGAGGTTACCAAATAATGAACACCAGCATAATTTTGAAAAAACGAATTTGAATCACTGCTCCCAACCGCCTTTCATTCTCTGTGTAAATGCCTTGTCTTCCTTTGAGTAGAGATGCCACTGAAAAGAATAGAAGAGAACTATTTAAATGGTCTTGTTCATTATTAACAGAGATGGTACAAAGATAGTGAAAGAGACAAAGCTAGATGTAACCCTAAGAGCTTTTAAATTATTCAGATGCAGAGTAGCTTGGGGGCAAGGCAGAAGACTGAGAAACTCTACCAGAATATTAAAGCTACCTTCCCTGTAGGGCATTTGGAATATGACAAATGAGCTATATTTAATATACCATGATCCAACACTGTACAGGGAAACCCTGAGTGAATCACAATTAAATCCATGCATGGCAGTTCTCACTGTATGCACAATATCAACTTTTTACAATTAAAAATACTTGCTTCTTTAATATACTTCCTTTTCTATGATGAAATGTAAGGAACGGTTCTGGTACCCTGTTTGAGGGTTGGGTGCTACTACAGAAGAAAGATTTTGGATCCATCAAATAAAAAGCTGCTAGTTGATTCCTAAAACATTCAATTCCCTCAATCTCAAAAAAGCCCACATGAGAATTCTCTAACTTCATCATAGTGTGTAAGTCCAATTTGAGCAGTCTGAAAAGCAGACAGGCAGAAAGGTTTTTTTGATGACCAAAATATAGCATTAAATCTAGACATAGATATACATAATAAAGGCAAGAAGAAGAGGTACAGAACAGCGACCTTGCCTAATTCACTCACTTTTTTGTTCTGGCTCAAATTAATTTGCATATCAAACCAGAAAAGAATTTGGGAATTTCTAATCTCAACTCATTTTGGGACAAAGGACTGTGACCTGGGTCCAAGGCATAGGATTGAGAAGAAAAGACAATCTTGGCCTGGGATCACTCCGAATCAATTTTGTTAGTCTGGTTATGATTACAGAATGAGTGGTCTTATCAGACACGTTTTCTAATCGCTGCATTCTAGCTGACTGCAGCTGAGACATGTGCCAGAGGCCACTGAAGAGATGATGACTCTCATAAACTGGTACTGGGAAGTATTACCCAGTAGAGATTAGCAGAGTGACACACATTTGGGAAACAGGCTAATGACATCAAAAGACATCAGCAATCCTGCAGTTTTTGAGCCATATACACATGTACTCTGGCCACATGTGTATCTAGGTATGTGCCCCGTAGGTAACCCCTACGAATTTCTACTTTTTCCATTGATTTGTATCTCTGTCATAGTATGCCCCAGTTCTAGGTACAGGAAGGAAAGGAAGAAAGAAATCATCCATTGTTACTTTTCCTACTATACTAGTTCATTGAATCAATGCCTTTGATTGTCCTCTGAATGACTAGTAAATGTAAACACATTGGTGAGGGCTTGTGAACTATGGTCTTGAATTGATATAAATCATTAGAACATCTTGGATGTAGGGAAACTTCTCCAAGAGTCCCACATGCTACATTCTAGGTGACTGAAGACTTTTGTAGTTCATATTAATTTGTTAGCCTAGATTTTCTTTTTATAGGTAAGTTTTCTCCTGTTTCAATATTCTTACATGTTTGGGGGACAAAGAAAAATAAAGTAACTTGCAAAATCTGAAGATACTGCATATATCCTAAGTCCTTCACAAAACACTAGATTAAGAGATATATCTACTACATTGTCTATATTAGAGGCATAAAATCTGTGGCCTCTGTTACCCACCTACCAGTGACGTATTACCACCTTTACCTGCCATAACCGTCTTTTGGAATAGGATGGGGTTGGCCAACAAAACTAGTAGGAGTGGCACGTAGGTAGTTACATAATGGGGTACTGCATGCTCCAGGCCACTTTCACAACTGAGGGGAAAAGAAAAAGTTATTTGTTTTTTGATACCTGAAATTTTGATTTTGTTAGCTTATATTAGACTACTGAGCTAGCTGCCCAGAAAAGCTGATGAAAGTAAGAAGGAAAAACAGCAAATCTACTTCTGATTCACTCCAAAAGAAATATGTCTCATTTATTTTGGCCACAAATATTAAATAAATCAGAGACAAGAGTAGCATGTTTTCAGTTGTCACTTAAACAAGGGATCCCATGTATTATAACCCTGGAAAGGAGTAAAAGAATCATCCCGATAGCGTAACAATAAGGAAGGAAGGGACACACTGGAGCATGATGGGTTTTTCCACTGGACCCTTCAAAGAGAAGGAGAGAAAACACAAGAATAGACAAAAGTCTTAATTCACAGAGCAAGTTTTTCATATTTCAAAGGAGAATCATTCTGATCATTATGACTAGTAAGTAATAGTTATTCCAAGGAAACATGTCATGAAAATAAAAGACATAAGACTTGGTGATCACTGCAAAGCCACAGGTATATATGTGTGTATGTATGTGTGTACATGTGTATGTGTGTGTATACGTATGCATACACACATATATGTACGTGTGCATACATACACACATATACATGCACATATGTGCACACATGCACACACATGCGTGCATGTGTGTGGGCACGTGCACGCGCACACACACACGTCAGCAAGATAACCCAATAAGGCAAAAGGTAAAGGGATTACATGAAACAAGAGAGAAGAAATGAGGAAAGGAAGGAAAGAACAATAGACTTTGTCACCATGTCACCATATCTCAGCAGCCTTGTGACTGCGTTCCTACTCCTACTCCCTCCTCTCATTGGTAAGCTCTTTCTGGAACCACTTCCATTTGGGGGACAAGTCTCAGACTATCTACCCACAATTTTCCAGACTTAGCCACCATGTTACTATGGAGATTCTTCCTTCTCCCCTCCAGGAGCACAAAAACTTTGGAGGACCTACCCAAGAACTCAGAACTACAAAATCAAGGTAAGAGAGATACACAGAAAGGAATATATGTGCATATCTATCTATCTATCTATCTATCTATCTATCTATCTATCTATCTATCCATCTGTCTATAGATACATATATATAATGGATATATGTAATATATAAGGTATATATGTATATACATATATACATATGTGTATATATATATATCTATAATTGACACTATTTTAGTTTGTCGATGTGTGACCAATGATAAAATAAAACTACAACCTCTAGCTACCCCTTTCCCTCACCCCAAGAAGAAGCTAGAGTTCCAATATATGGGTCAATAATCACATGCCAGGCAGGTTCAGGAAAGTGAAGCATACAATAAGGAAGTCACTACCCCAGATGGCTGAGTAGAATACATCTCTGCCTTACATGTTCACATCTTGGTGAGATTTTAGGGATTTTGACTAAAGTGAGCCCAGGACATGTTATAGTCCTAGGAGTCTGGGGAGTCAACCTCAGCTCAAGCCCTTAAGGTAAAACAGAACTGCATAGGGCAACAAGGAGGTCTTGAGGCTGCTCCTAGGGCCACCTTAGAGTCTCTAAAGTCCTCTTTTTGGTATTTAAATCTCATTACCTGGTGACTTCCTACCTTTCATGTCCTCTTACATGTTCCGTGAACTCTATGATCCAGCTTACAGCTCCTCAAACATGACACCCAATGTCCTGTCTCCACGTCTTTGTCTAGAATGTCCCTGTCTATCTTCAATGCCCGGAAAGTTCTGTTCCTCCCCACTACATTTTCAATTCCCTAACTTTCTTCAAGACTAAGCTCAAAGCCCACTTCTACAAGGAGTGTTTCTGGTTACTCAGGTTGCCAATGCCTTCACTTTTCAGAGTACCTTTCACATATTCTGTATACATCTTATCTGTGCCTGGTTATTTATATGTTCTCTCTCTTATTAGAATATGGGCTCATTGATGTCAGGGACTATTTTTGCCATTCTTTGTCTTATCAGAGGTTAGCACAGTGCCTGGCCCATAATAAGGATTTAATAAATGCTTTTTGACTGACTGACTCGGGGTTCCTGACACCATGGGTGCATCATAAGTATGACCACCTATGCTGTGGAGGGGCTCCCAACAGTAGCTGCCATATTTGCTCTAAGTACTAATAGTCCTAGAACAGGGGTGGGGGGCCTGCAGCCTCGAAGCCACATGGGGCCCTCTAAGTCCTCAAGCAAGGCCTTTTGACTGAAGGGGATTTGTTCTGTGACATTTGGATTCAGTCAAAGGACCTCACTTGAGGACCTAGAGGACCACACATGGTCTTGAGGATGCAGGTTCCTTGCCCCTGTCCTAGAATGATCCCCTATCTTTGTGAAAAAATAGGGCTTCAACTGATTTCCTAATTTTTATCTCTACTTTTCTTGTTCTGCTTCGTATCTTACTAATTTTACATTTCTATTTTTACTCACTCGTTTCCTGAATAAGCAAATCTTCTACCTGGCCCACCCCCAGGCTGCAATAAATTAATATCTTACCTGAAGACAGAAGGGTAGTAAAGCATAGTAATGCCCTCTATGCAAAGAAGGATTGCCAGGCCCCATGCCATTATATGGTAGAGCAGAATAGTACTAGGAGGAAAATGAGAAAGAGAAACTTAGATACACATGGAAATAATACCATGACACTTTGAACAAAGCCATGCTGAAATGGTCAGAAAAACACACAGTGAATAAATAGACCTTCTACAGATATTTCATCTATTCTTATAGAAAAGAAGTAATTTAAAACAAACTTTGACCCAACCTTGAGAAGCCATTTGGTATTAGAAGAAAAACAGCTGGTTGTCGACAGTCAAAACTAGAGTTCAAGTTTCACTTCTGACACACACAGACTCTTTGACCCCAGGCAAATCATTTAACTTCTCGATGTCTTGGGCAACTCTCTATGACTAAAAATTGCAGAGCAGTAACTACCATCATAGTAGAGGAAATTTCCCCAATGAGAGATCTCTATTGCAATTTAAAAAAAAAACAAACAAAACCCTGGGGCAGCTAGGTGGTGCAGTGAGCAGAGCACCAGCCCTGGAGTCAGGAGGACCTGAGTTCAAATCCAGCCTCAGACACTTGACATTCTTACTAGCTGTGTGACCTTGGGCAAGTCACTTACCCCCAATTACCCTGCCTTCCCTCCTCCCCCAAAAAATAAAAATAAAATAAAGGTTAGCTCTTGTTTAAAAACAAAATGAAACCAGTAGCTCTGCTTCCCTCAAACCACAAACAAGACCTGGCTCAATCATTCATGCTTCTGTAAAACACTGGAAATGTTTTGCCAGAAGAAGGATTTATATTATGACACCAGTGTTATAAAAATTAAGCATTTTGAAGAGCATCAGCACAATTTATGCTTGATTTCATTGTCTGCTCTGAATACTAACCTCCCCAGCTTCCTTTAAATCTCAGCTAAAATCTCATCTTCTACAGGAAATCTACCTCTCTTAATTCTAGTGCCTCCCCTTAGTTAATTATCTCCTATTTATCCTGTTTGTAGCTTACTTTCTATATATTTATTTGTAAGTTGTTCCCCCTTCCCCATTAGATTGTATATGTTTTGAGGGCAAGGACTGTTTTTTGCTTCTTTTTTGATCCCCAGACTTAACACAGTACCTGGCACCCAGTATGTGTTTAATAAATCTTTTTTTTTTTTGAGGGGGGAAGGCAGGGCAGTAGGGGTTAAGTGACTTGGCCAAGGTCCCACAGCTAGTGTGTCAAATGTCTGAGGCTGGATTTGAGGTCAGGTCCTCCTGACTCCGGGTCTGGTGCTCTACTCACTGCGCTACCTAGCTGCCCCCTTAAAGATTAATAAATCTTTATTGATTGAGTACACATATTTGTTACATGGAATTTTTCATCTTTTCCAATGGGATAGAAGGTAGAGGGGAGAAAAAAATAGATTTCTGTCACTTTTTTTTTAAAAGAGCTGTAGGGGTTGCTATAGACAGGGTCACTTTTTAGTTTTACTTAATGGTATTACTTCATTACCAGAAGAATTGCTACCTCTTTATTAGAAACTGGAGTAAAGCAATTGGTTGGTTGGTTGTTGTCCTTTGTTCTCCAAAAGGACCAAAAGGACCAAAATGACATCACTATGTTACAGTCAAATTACAGTGTGAGCAACTATGGCTGATCAGACCAATATGAGCTTGAAATACTCTACCACAGGTCAGGCACAAATAGTCCATGTGAACATTTGGGATGGATTCTCTAAATCTGCAAATTTATCCTTTCTTATGAGGTACTTCAATTCTGCTTGCTCATAGAACACAGCGTCTTCTTTAAATGAGGCATACCATGCTGGGTGGTCCTTTGCCAAATTTTCCAATGTCACACAATCAATTTCAAAGATCTTCAAAGAGATCTTGAGAATGTCCTTGTATAATTTCTTCTGACTACCATGTGAGCACTTGCCTTGTGTGAGTTCTCTGTAAAGTAGTCTTTTAGGTAAAGCAGTAGTGAGGAAGAAGAAGAGGGGGAAGAGGAAGAGAAGAGGAGGATATAAAGAGGATTTGAGATGTAGAGAAGAAATAAAGAGAGAGCTCAAGGTAAATTGGTCTCTATTTTCTCAGCTTATGGGGTGAGATCTTTTGTTGAGAGGGTGGGGGCAGGCTAATACAGGGAACCTAGGGAGAAAAAAGAAAGTTTAGAACTACCACTGTTGGGAGTGGAACCGTCAATTCAGGAGGAGAAAAGGGATTGCCTTAGTGTAATGAAAGTCCAGTTGAGATCAGATAACATAAATTTGTAGCAGACTCTGTCAGTTTCAATCAACTCCAAAATGTGAGTAGGAGTATGGGGTTGAGGTTTGACAAGGGGATACAGGATTAAAGAGAACAAGACAGTGTAAGATTGACTACAGGGTCAAGATTGGAAAGAAAGGAAATTGAAGCCTGAGCAGGGGTGAAGTCTTTTACAGCCAAACTCCTAGAAAGGGTTGCTGACTTCTCTTGGCTCTATTTCTTCCAATGACTTCTCAGCCTCATTCAGCTGGCTTCTCCATAATATACAAACTGTGCCAGTATTCTTTTAACTACTAAACTCAATGGCCTTGCTCAGCCCATATTTTTACCCTTTCAGATTCTACTGAAACTGTCAACCAGCCCATCCTCCTACATACTCTTTCCTCCCAAGGCTTCCAAGACCTTTGTTCCCTCTTGCTTGTCCTCCTATGAGTAAGATTATTCCTTCTCTGTCACCTTTCCTGAATCTTCCTCTTCCTCCTCCTCCTCCCACCAACTAAGGGTGGCTGGTTTTCTAGGTTCTGTTCTAGGCCCTCTTCTTTTAGCTTTTTGTCAATTCTACCTCCAAAAACCTTTCACAAACGTCTCCTTCTCTTCATTCACACAATTGGCTGCCCTAATTCATATCTTATCATCTCTAAGCTATTGCAATGGCCTTCTAATTTGTCTTCCTGCCACTAGTCTCTCTCCTGTCTAATCTAATCCATAGTAATTGATAATACTAATTTACAGATCTGACTCTGTCAACCTCTTATTCAAAAACACAAATTCCACAGCCTGGCTTTTAAATCCTTTCACAATCAACCCACCTTGCCAGTCTCATTTCATTTTACTGCCCTTCACATATTCTTCCTTCTAGTCATACAAGTTTTCTAGCTCTTGCCAAACTCAAAATTATAGCTCCCTGCTCCGTGCCTTTGCAGGTCTAGAATGTAATCCTTTTTACCCCTACCTTGTAGAATTCCTGCATTATTTTAAAGCAAAATCTACCTCCCATTATATTTTGAAATTACTCTTGGAATTAATTTGTATAACTTTGCATGTACTTTGTATTTATTTAATTGTGTACATGGTTTATACCTTCTCCTCCTACCCTCACCAGAATGTAAGCTTCTGGAGGGAAGAGGCTTTCTTTTTTTGTCATTGTACGCTCAATACCAAGAACAGTGCCTTACAAATAGTAGGAGCTTAATAAATTTGCTTTAAGTTCACTTGAATTCCTGATCCCCAGTCTAGCACATTACCCATTATGCTATCTCACTGGTGATATTAGAGAACAAAATTTTTAGAAGAGCTCTCTTTGATTTGGCCTGGTTTATTCTCCCTATGGGTCCCTGATGCTCATCCTTAAGAAATCAGCCATTCTGGACCTCCAAAAGGTTCTGAAGTTGGAATTAAGGATGAAGTGGTTGATCAAAAGATGATTGACCGTATGGCAATTAACCCACTAGGGACACAATATTTGCACAGGTGATAACATTTCTCAATGTTTGGGACACTAACAAGGGGCTAGTCTTCTGTTTTGTTATTCAATATTCTATTTTTATCTTTGTATCTCTGGAATTTTAGCACATTATAGGTGTTTAATAAATGGCTGTTAATTGATTAGTTACTACTTAAAGAAGGAAATCTGTGATTATTAGAAGTTTTGAGTTATTTACTGCCCAACAATTCCATTCCCAGGCTCCCCTCTCCTCCCTCCCCCCACCCTAGTTTCTCAAAGTTAACTAAGCATATGGCCCAGTTTAACTTCTGTGCACATAAACGAATGCTGAAGATTTGAGCACACTTAAAACTTGGTGGAGATTTTTTGAGGATTTTTTTCCCCTTTCTCACATTAAAATATAGAATTTCTGTCTAGGCTTCTATCATATCTCCTGGCAGAGGTCCTAGATTCCAGCAGATTCTTTTGGCAAATATTAGACACTCCACCTAATCAGAGCTTTAAAATTCTTTTGAGCTCCAACTAAAACTTAAACAGGGTGGATTAATGGAAAATCAAGGGTTTTCAAATTGAAAGGACACTAGAGCATTCAAATGCAAGGAGAAAAAAAATAACAAAAGCAAAGAAAAAAACTACACCCTAATGAACATTAAACATTCTAGCATTATTCAAACTTGTCTTAATGCATAAATATGTTTTATATCTTCACAATCCATGGATACATGCCATTGCTCTTTCCCCTCATTTATTTCACACACCGCTTTTTAGCATTCGTGCTTGTTTCTTGTAGCACCATAGAATTTCCATCACACTTGTCTACCAAGTTTTCTCTTGGAAGTTTTGCCCAGGGTATACTACTGTCTCTGCTTCTGGGCCTGTGCTGTAGCTCTTGTGGGCCTCTCCAGTTGCTTCTAATACTTTACTCTTATAAATAGCAGAAATGGACTTAAGAAAATTAAAGCTTTCTTATGATCGAAAATTTTGTAGTCAATTTGAGGGAAAGCAACAAGGAATCATTTCAAGAGATTTTCTCCTACCACACTATAAACTTCTCCTGGAAAAGCAGTTTCCTCACTGGTCTTTTAACCTGAAAATAGGTTAGTATTTTAGTTCTGCCTCTTTATGCTCCAGAGTAAATGGGCTTTGTTGGAAAGTGAAGGAAATAAAATGTTTATCCTGAGTGAGCTAGGTTAGCCTTTGGTGGTCTTTCCATCCTGGTTCTTAACCAAGTTAGAAGCTAGAAACTTCTACAGTATTAAAAGGATTCACTTTGTTCCTTCTCATGTCCACCACCCAGAGGATCAGGCTGGGAAACCTTTTCATGCTAATCTTGTCCCCCTTTCTTTAGGAGATTTCCCAGGATATTGCCAGCACTTACCTTCTTCCTGTCTCCCAATCACCCATCGAGATGAGAAGAGGTGCTAGCCGTTTTACCCAAGACCCAGCAGAGCCTTTTTCTTATAATATTCTGCACTGTAGATTCAGTCATTCCAACATCTCATCCTACTTCAGAGTTACTATAATCACATCTATGTCATTCATTTACATCAAATTTTTGTTTAATATTGAACATCTGTTTTTCTCTTTTTTTTTTTTTTTGGTGCTGGTAGTGTTTCCTTCTGAAGTATTCTTGCTTTTGTCCATTTTGTGAAGGACTCAAAAAAAAAACCAAACACCATTTTAATAATATGGTATTTAGAATATATCACATGTACATATGATGCTAAGAAAGTACAATGCAGGCTAATGATATTAAAATACTAAACTAGCTCACATATATCACAATCAATTTAATTTTAATCTCATTAAATTCAAACAGGTACTGTTATATAATTCATACTAAAAATGAATTTTACATTATTTGGATTCAGATTAATCTCAACCTCACTGTAATCTATAGATCCAATGCCATACCACACAAATTATCAAATAATTACTTCAGAGAATTAGGAAAAATTTATAAGATTCGTCTAAAGGAACAAAAGTTCAAGAATTCTCAAAGGAAATAGTGGAAAAAAATAGAAAGGAAGGAGGCCTTAGATCTCAAGCTTTATAAGAAAGCAGTAATCAATAAAGTTACTTGCTATTGATGAAATAAAAAGAGAAAAATTAACCCATTCAACAGGTGAATTACATAAGAAGCAGTAGCAACCGAATATACTAACACAATTTTTAATAAACCCAAACACTCCAAATGCTGGAATCACAAATTACTCATTGACCAAAAATGAGAGGAAAACTGAAATGCAATTAGATAGAAGTTAGGTTTAGAACTACATCTCATACCACATACCACAATAAATTTCAAATGGCAAAGGATTTAGACATAAAAGGTCAAATCACAAGCCAGAGAAGCAGGGAAGGGAACACCTATCTCAATTATAGACAAGGAGAAGAGTTCTTGACCAAATAAGGAATAAAAGGGATTCACAGAAGAGAAAATATATACTTTTTAATACATAAGATTAAAAAAATTTACAGAAGCAAAATCAGTGCAATAGTAATTAGAAAGGAAACTGATTTTGGAAAAACTTTTTTGCAGCAAATTTCTCTGATAAAGGTTTAGAATCCAATATATTTAGGAAGTTAAATATACTTAGGGGCATCTAGGTGGCACAGTGGATAAAACACTGAGCTTGGAGTCAGGAAGGCTCATCTTCATGAGTTCAAATTTGATCTCAGAAACTTACTAGTTGTGTGACCCTGGACAAGTCACTCAACCCAATTTGCCTCAGTTTCATCTGTAAAATGAGCTGGAGAAGGAAATGGCAAACTATTTTGGTACCTTTGTCCTGAAGAGTTGGACATGACTGAAATGACTGAACAGCATATTTAGGAAATTGATGCAAACATATAACAACATGAGCCATTCATCGATTGAAAAATGGTCGATGGCTATCAAGAGGAAGTTCTCAAAAGGAACAAGAACTACCAACATCTGTGAAATAACCATGAAAAAATGCTTCAAATCACTAAAAATAAAAGAAGAGCAAAAAATATTGATTGTAGCCCTTTTCATGGTGGCAAAATAATGGAAATTGAGAGGATGCCCATCAATTGGGGAATGACTGAACAAGTTGTGGCATATGAATGTAATGGAATACTTCTGTGCAATACAAAATGATGAGCAGGCAGATTGCAGAAAAACCTGGAAAGACTTATACAAACTGATGCAAAGTGAAATGAGAAGAACCAGGAAAACATTGTACACAGTAACAGCAACATTGTGTGATGATCAACTATGAATGACCTAGCTGTTCTCAGCAATACAATGAGCTAAGACAACTAGAAAGGATTCATGATGGAAAATGCTATCCTCATCCAGATAAAGTGTAAGACACAGATAGAGTTATGTTGGAAATAGGGAATCACGGTGTCATAATTGTCTTCTGTTCTTTGTATATGGAAATGTTTATATTTGTTAATGTTAATCAAATTTTATAATAAAAAGAAAAAAAAAGTTCTATTTTAAAGAAGACACTCTGTGTCAGAAGAATAGTAACCCAACAGGTCAATGTCTGCGCCCGGAAATCCCACGTGTAATAGTTATATCTACATAATCCAACTTTAGCTAAGGATTAAGGCCTAAACTCCAACAACAGAACTGAACCCTTTGGAGAATACTGTTGTAGCTAAAAATAAAATTAATTTATTCCACAATTTCGCAGTTTGAACATTCCAGTTTTGTAACAGTTCTTTGGATCATGTAATTTGCAGATCTCTTATAGCCTTATTATTTTTTCTTCTAGTTTTCCTTTTTAGGGCATTTTGAGGCTTTAAATCTACAATTGGAGAAGAGTTTTTTCTAGGGACCAAGTGTCCTTTTGATTATTTTGAAATATCTCCACTAAAGTCTTATTCTGATACTTCAGACTTTAAAAGCTTTTCATGTGGGCTCCCTGACATACTGAATTTCATTCATTTGAGGATCACACTAAGAATTCAGAGATTTATCACCAAAATACTGGCAACCAGATGATGTGCCTACCACTAAATAGCAATTTTTTGGCTATCACATTCCACTTAGGGAGAGTTACAACCTGTGCCCATAGAGGGAATAGGAAGCAAGCAATGTAATCATTTATCAGAATGTATTGATAAATATGCTCCATGGATCAACTGAAGTATTGTTGAAATATCTTAAACAGCCTTAACTGAAATTTTAATTTTTAAACTTAATTTTGTCTTAAAGTACTATTTTTAGAATTGATATGTAAAAAAATAAAAAAGAATTGATAGGTAAAATCCTTTTGCATATTGTTCATACCCTCACTCAATAACAACAAAAAAAGTATCAAAGATGCTATCTGTCCTAAGGACCATAGACATAGAGCTAGGAAGGTGCTCAGAGGTCATCTAGCCCACATTCTCATTTTGCAAATGAGAAAATTGAGCTCAGAGAGATTAAGTGACTTCTAATACTACCTATGACATTTTTTTCCCAAGGTTATTCTTGCAGAGGTGGGTCTATGGATATGACACATTGCCTATATTGTCAGTTTTTTTTTCAATGTGTTAATCAATTTTCATAATATTCTTCTTCTTTTTTTAAAAAATTCTTTGTCCTAAGAGATGGCTCTCTGGGAGGAAGGAGGAGGAGAATACAGGGAGAAATATAGAAGACGTGCAAACAAAATATATCAGTGAAAATCTATTTTTAAGACTTTAATGAGTTCTTTATCCACTTGCATACCACATTCTGGACAATATGCATTTTTCATTTACTTTTTAAAAAATGTAGTGTGGATGATTAGAAGTATTGGCATGAATGACCCTAGATCTTATTGAAAAGGGGTTTGTGTGTTTGTGTAACAACAAAATTAATATAATATTCCTTGCCAATAGGCGCGGTTAAAGAATCTCATCAAAGTAAGGAAAATTGCTTTTGTTTGGATGCTGCTCTGGACATTCCGCATAATATTAGTGAACACCTTAGGCAGGTATATGTCTATGGTAGGAAAAATATCTACCAGCAACCTCTTATCATGAGCTGGGGTACTTCCCCACCCTAAAATCTATCAAAACAGTCCTTAATATTTAATTGGCTTAGGGAACCAAGAGGCTTTGGCCATTGCCACAATTCTTGGTTACCTAAGGGCATAAAAGACGCCTGCCCACATGGAGTCAAGGCCCTCCAGACTTGACGAATCACACTTTCCCCTCCTGACCAGACACATTTCTGTATGGATAGAAGGAGGATGGGGCCTTGACTATCTAAGTGTTACATTCTTATTGAGTATCTTCTCTATTCTATAGATAAGTGAACTTCTTTTTGTTAACTGATCATGTACAGGCATCTTATTTCATTCCAGTCCTGACCCTGAAGCACCCAGACAGACTCATGCATCAGTTGATCATAAAATTATTTCTGTCAAACCTGTTTAATCCTGTATGATTTAAATACATGTGAGGTACTTTTTGCTTACGCTGAGACATAAAGGCTGCACTTCATTTTGTGGCAACCTGCTGTTTTGAAATTAACAAACATTGTCAGCCGTATGACTGTGAAGATATAGTCTGTTCCAGAAAATTGTCTGTGAAAGCCTTCCTGTTCTACTCCCATTTTCATCTTTTTCTTCAACCTGGCATTCAAGACACTCCACAATCTGACACATCCCTACCATTTCAATCTGACTGAATATTAACTCCCTCCTTCATGCACTATCCCATCCAGTTGAACTGCCTGGCTAGCTGTTCCCCAAACATGAGATTCCTATCTCTGTGCCCTCTTCCCACAAGTGATTACCCCATATCTGGTATATATTCCCTCAGCTCCGCTTCATGGAATATCTGGTTTCCATCAAAACACAGTTAAGGTGCCACCTCCTACTTGAAGTATTTCCTGTTCTCTGTTGTTAATGCTCTCTCCCTCCTGAGATTATTTTTTTAAATTTTGTATTTACTTATATGTATATTGGTTGTATCCATCCAGGAGAATGTAATCTCCTTTAGCCCAGAGGATGTTGTTTTTATATTTGTTCCCATTAGGCTTAACACAGTATTTTCATGCTTAATAAGTGGTTGTTGATTGCAATGAAATGTATGTGTAAATTATTTTAAATAAAGATGTTTTAGAGATAAGAAAGTAGGCATATATAGAAATTGATAGTTGTTTTTGCCTTTGTGAGAAAAACTAATTGCTGCTCCTGATTTTTCCCATTTTTTTGGGATGGGGACCATCTCTGCCACTCTACCACTGTCACAAGACATAGAAAAGAACTGCACATGCTAAGGACCATTTTATATTCATGTATTGTTGTTCAGTTGTTTCAGTCATGTTCAACTCTTTGTTGACCCCATTTGGGGTTTCCTTGGCAAAGATACTGGAGTGCTTTGCCATTTCCTTCTCCAGCTCATTTTACAGATGATAAAAGTGAGGCAAACAAGGTTAAGTGACTTGCCCAGGGTTACACAGCTAGTGTCTGAGGACAGATATGAACTCAGGAAGATGAGGCTTCCTGATTCCCTGTGCAGTACTTGATACACTTCATGACCTAGCTGCCCCATCCATGTGTTACCATGGTCAAAAAACTGCCTAACCTCATGATCAGCCTTCTATAATAAGAAGTCTTTAGCTCTACCTAGGTTGGTCTTCAGATAGTATATTCTAGGGAAGCAGCTAAGTAGGATGCTTGTGAAGAATCATGGGCTTATAAATCTATAGTTGGTAGAGACTTTAGATCTAGTTCCATCTTCTCATTTTACAGATGAGAAACTGAGGTCCATAGAGGTTAAATTATTTGCCCAAGTTCATACAGATGATACGAACCAAAATTTGAACCCTTTTGACTCTAGAGCTAGGACTCTTTTCACTGCACTATTCACTGATTCAGATTGTGGAAAGTTCGGGATACTAGGCTCAGAAGTTTCTACTTTATTCACTAGATAATGAGGAGTCACTGCTTTGGGCGTGATTATCTCCCTTTTTTCTTAAACAGATGAGAGATCTTCATGAAAGTTAAATAACTTGCTCATGGTCATGTGACTATTAAGTGGTGGTCCAAATCCAGTGTTCTTTCCAATGCCAATCTTACATAAAGAGAGATAATAATGTTTTTATTTTCCAGTGTATCCCTCTGAGTTAAAGGCCACATGTTCTAGAAAGGAAACAAGTGTGAAGAGTGAGCAGTCTCAAAAAGATACTGTAATTAAGCAAGGGTAAACAATAACGATCAATAAAAATCTGAAAATAAGATTTGCCTCAGAGAAGCCTTAATGTGTACTGAGATAACCATTATATTTTTTTCAATTTAACTATGGAACCAATTCCTTCGATTCGGTTATTTCATAGTATTAAATTCTTTATCATTCACTTCCAACAGAACTTGGTAATTGTTTCAATCTACGATTCATTATTATAAGAAAGTTTTGATTTTATATGTTATGTATCTTGAATATATATTGTTAGGACCTTTCCTCTGGTAGTCTTCTTCTTAGCTCTAAGAGAGTGTAAAATGTAACTAGGCTTGTCAACCAATGCTGATCAATCAGCAAGTATTTATTGACCACTCTTGAAAATCATTTGAAATGTCAGAGATTTGTAGGCATGTAGGAAGATTAAGAGCTGGAGGGACCTTTAGAGGTTATCTAGTCAAACTTCCTCATTTAACAAACAAGGATACCGGAGATAAAAATTAAGTGACTTCTTCAAGACCACACATATAACAAGCAACAGGGCCAGGATTTGAACCCAGGTCCTCTGACTCTAAATTCAGTACTTTCTTTCCTCTTATGTGTAGCTATTTCCCGTAATAAAGACCTCTCAAAATAAGTTCATCCCTTTCAAAATCTTTCTCCAACAATAACAGTTAAACGAATTCTTATGACAAAATTCAGTTTGTGATTTATTTTCTCTGTTGATACCTTAATCCCGCAGATCTTCTTATCACCAAATAGGCATCTACAGCATAGCAAAACAACCACCAGAAGCAGGCACTGTATAACAGCTGGATCCACATCTACATTAGGGAGGAAAAGGCATACATCAGCTCGCCTGAAAACATTCACCAGATTCCCAGACCATCCGTGAAATGAAACATTAGAAGTCCACTTCCTTTGACGTTATTAATTCAACACATGAATGCATTCAGTTAGACATGAGGCTGTAGTTTTTGCAATGAAAGAAGGATATTTGTCTTGTGATACATTGTTCCCTCTACTCAAATGGATGTGTTTAAATAGCTTTGTTTCCTTTAACACTTTTCCACAGGGCAGATAAAGTACATGGTGAAATGTGCTAAGTTTAAACTGTAGCAGGATCTCCTAGGAGTTTACAAATTGGAGCTTTTTTTCTTCCATCTGACCAGTGGAGAAATGGTTAGGAAACACATCTCAATTATGATGGAAAGGAACTATTTAAAAAACACCAACATCTCCCTAGTGTGAGGTAAAAATATTCATTCCGTAATAACTGAGAAAAGTTTTGGGGGCAGGCAATGAGAAAGGGTTTGCCTTCTCTTGAAGGCAAGAGTGTCTTTTGTTAGGTGAAAATAGAACCAAAGTAATTTCCCTCTTTCTGTTAATTTTTTGAGGGTGGCATCTGGACATGTAATTTCATTGGTTCAGAGAACTCCCAGTAAAGAACTTCCCTCCGCTGATGCATATCAACAACTCTTCTGTAACTTTGATGGTTTTAGTCAGCTGGGTGAAACACGGACAGGTTAGGTAACTTACTCATGGTCACTCGACCAGGCATCGCTTGATTTTCCTGCCTCCAAGGTTAACCACTAAACCATGTTCCCTCTTCTGCATCTACATTCATTAATTGACAGCAGAGAAGCTTTGAGGTTCACTTTGTTTTATTGAGCACAAGAGTTTCCATAATTCAAAAAACTCTGGATGAAAGTCCCTTGCTGTCTCTACCCATGGAGGATTTTATGGCAGGATGTAGACAAGAACTGCACAGAATGAGAAGGCATGGAATATTATATGCACCAATGGAGGAAATACCTACGTGGATCACAGATCCATTGAAATATTGAAATATTAGGTCAAGACATATTTTGATGATAATGAATGTATTGCATTTAAAATGAAGATATCTCCAGAACAAACTCCTCTCCTGTTGTGTTTTCCATTACATTCCATACTATGTAAATATGTGTATGTGTGTGTATGTGTGCATGGGTGTTCATGAGTGCATGTGGGATGGCAGGCAGAGAATAAAGTAAAAGGTAAGAAGAGGGAATTGGCAGCAATGAGAGAAATACAAAGATGGTACTTACCGCACTTCCTACACAGAAAGCAGTAGGCCACACATCTGTTCCATTCACTGCTGAGATATTTCCAATGAACTCTGGAAATCCTAACCATACTGTAGACCTGAATATAATACCTAAGAGAAGAATAAACTGACCTTCTAAGTCTGTAATTCCAATTAAATTTGCATGCTTACATATAGCTATGTTTCAAGTTATATCCAAAGAGAAAATAAGGACAAACACACACACACAAACAGAATGCAGAAGCTAATAAATATTTGTTCATCTGGTAGAAGAACCTCAGTGCTTAGCTACAAAGTATCTTAAACTATTTTAGAATAAAGGCAAAGAAGCCATTTTTGCTTCTCTCATTATTGTGTTGATTCACTAGTAGAAATTGACACATTTTTGATTCCTTTATTAAACATTTCCCAAAAAAAATCTATTATGGAAAAAAACAAATCTGAAGTAATAAAAGCTATTACTTCATCTTTTAAATGTTATCTCCTAAATTGATTACCTATATTTCTCTATAAAAAGATAATGACAATGTTGTCTTTTAAACGTTCCTTTATTTTTCTAAAATATTGGCTTCATTACTTTCCTCAAATATTTCTAAAAACTGAGCATGCTGACCTACTTCATTAAATAATATGACTTGTTTGCAAATGTGTTCTTATGTAGCACTGAAATAGGTAACACGAACAATAAAAGATGGGTCACAAAATAACCAAAGTTAGTTGTTGCTTTTTTTGAAGAAAGGACGCTTAGATAGTTTCTTCCCGTTATCCAGTCATTTCTAAAAAATAATAAAGTTTGATATTTTTATTGGAATATTATGTACTGGCATAGTAAATGGAAAGCTACCCTCAGAATCAGGAAGATGCCAGTTCAATTCCCATCTGAGTCCCCTGGCTTAGTAACACTGAGCAAGTCTCTTAATATCTCACTGCCTTCATCCCTTCTCTATTAATCAGTCAACTAGCATTTTTAGGCACCCACTGTGTGCCAAGCACATAGGTACTTGGTACATAAAAATAAAGGAGTTTAGAGTCTGTTGGGGAGATAGTGTACATACATATGTATGTACACACGCACACACACACACACATACACACATGCACAATAAATATCAGATAACTGTAGGCAGAATGGGGTGAGAATGGAAGGCACTACCAGCTGGGGATTCCATGTAAAAGGTGGTGCCTGAACTGAGTTTTGAAGGAAACCATGGACTCCTAGAGGTAGAGATTAGGAGGAAATACATTCTGGGTAGGGGGCACAGCCATTGCAAAGGCATCAGGATGGGAAAAGAACTATGTGAGGAACAGCAAGAGGATTAGATTGGTAAGGTATATGAAGGGGAGTAATTTGTAATAAGATGGAAAGGTGGGTTAGAGCCAGGTTGTAAGGAGCTATTAAATAATAGACAGAGGATTTTATATTTGATCCTAAAGGTAAAACAGGGAGCTAATGGAGCTTAATGAGCAAGGGAGTTATGTGGCTAGACTTGTGCTTTAAGAATATAACTTTGGCAGCTGTGTGGGCAACTGAATTGGAGAAGGGAGAAACTGGAGATGGGAAGATGAATTCAGAGGATATTGCAGGACTTCAGGCCAGAGATAAGAGCTTGAACCAAGATGGCGAACGAGAGAAATGATTATTAAAGGACAAATTTGGGGGAGATGCAGGGTTTTTCCCCTTTTTATTTCCTCATTCTCCACTAGGTCAAGACAGCATTTGAAGGACGTTGCTGATAATGAGAGTGGATTAATTTTCTCCTCAATCTTGTTCAGACCCCACCCAAAAGGGAAGGCCCATTTCACTCTACTCAGGCTGGGGGTTGGGGTGTTAGATCCTTTGTCTAGATTGCCCAAAGCTGGGGGTGGTCTGGGAGCAAGAGTGATCAAAGTCACATCCCTCAGTCTCTCCTTAGAATAAACCTACCTCTCATTATAACATTCATTCTCGAATTACTTGTTAACCAATCTGAGCTGATTTCTACCCTCAGGAACACCCACTCTACCAAGGGCTTATAAGTGTTGTGTGGGTTCCATGAGAGGTCCTTTGGTTCATGAGAGATAGCTAAATGACCATCCTTTTATTAATCATTTATTAGCTTAATTAATAAAATGATTAATTACCCAGAAACTGTTTCTTGAACTTTTTCTGCATCACATGGCCCTGTGAGCAGTGAGAAGGGATCAAATATAAGTGATGCTGTGGTAGTTGTGAAAATGGCAACTGATTTGATTTGTGGGCTGATGTTATGGTCTGACCCTTGACCTTGTCACCTCCCACAATTGATCCACTTCCATGATCAAGAATTCTGACTATAACACCCTATTATTCCACCTCTTCCTGTGCCTGTTTTTTGTCCTTACCCAGACTTGGAGTTCCTCCAGCCTTCTATACTCTCCCAGGCCCTTAACCCTTAACCCTTAAACCATTAAAGGTTTCCCTTTCTCCCATTCAGGTACTGAAGCTATAGTTAACCAGTTCAACTTTATATAGTTCCCTATTTTCAAATCCCTTTACAAAGATGGTAAGATGAAGAATGTAATCATCCTTGATTATGCAGAGGCAGAATGAGGATCATGGTCATGGGAACTGAGGAGACTGAGGGACTGGGAGCTTGGAACCTCAATGTGTATTTATTATTCGTTAAAATCCCCTAATACAAAGGGCAAAAATTGGTGTAGAGAAGAATACTGTGCAGCAAGTCCTGAACACCTTGGGGGAAAAAAGGAGAATATATTTAGGACCAATAGACAAAGTCACCAGAATCTAGATTATTTTACGAATTTGGAGAGAAGAGGAGAAATTGCTGAGTAATGGAAAGAACATACAAACGGAAACGGGGAATAAGGAGTATTCTGACTCCTCTTCTAGTACCACTGTGTCAGGGGTAGGAGACAAGGGGGAACCAGACAAATTGCCCAGGAAGACAAGTGAAGATCTACCATGGCGGAGAGACTTCATTATGCCAAGGAAATCATCCAAAAACAACAGACAAATACTTTTTACAATATGATGCAACCACTTTACACTTGCACAGTGCTTTGTACTTTTAAAAATAGTTTAAAAGTAGATAATGAGATACATTTTCTCATTTGATATAATAAATTGGAGAAGTGATCAGGTGGCATTTCCTTCATTTTACACATGAAGAGTTTGAGGCTCAGAGAGGTTGTCACTTTTCTACAATTACACAGGAGTTTCCTGACTCATATTGTAGTGGGTTTTCTACCGGCATGGTAACACAATTCCCTTTATTTCTTAGAGCTAAAAGAACATGTAAACACTAACTCTTTAAAATTGTTTTAAAATTTTTATTGATAGCTTTTTTTAAAATCACCTTCATTCTAAATGAATCCCTCCTTTCCCCACCTAAGTTATCCCTTGTAACAAAGACTAAAACAGAAAAAAACCGACTAAAAAACTGTTCAGCAAAACTATCCATTGCATCAATTCAATCTGATGGTGCATGCAATGTTCCAAACTGCAAAATAAGGGAGGGAAGTAGATTTTCTTATCTTATCTTCTGAGCCAATCTAAACAGATTTTTTTTTAAATTTAGACGTTTAAGGATATAAAAACTCATGTACAACTAAGTAACCTTTCTAAAGTTACAAAGAAAAATCACAATGAAGAGTTTGATGAATTCTGTCCATTAAGTTGAATAAACCAAACCTTTCACCCCAAGTATATGTGACTAACTCTCTCTCCTTCTTGCACTTCAAATTTTTTTCTCCTAAGCAAACCTCTTGAATTTTAAAATGACATTTCTGAAGCCTAGGCTTACAGAATCAATGGGAAGAGCTGTAGGGCATGGCCACTGCTCCACTTACCACCCAGAGGTTGGCAGCTGGTGTGTGCTGCCCCTTGAGCGGCAAGGAGCAAGCCAAACATTCTAATGCCCTCTCCTTTCAACAGAAAATATTTACTTACAGCCTCCTGACTTTAGGCATGATCAGCAATACCTGGTTCATAATTCAGCAATTATGTCAATTCACATCAGCAAGCAGTTATTAAGGGTCTGCTAAGGGCTAGGACCAGGCATTTATAAATCATACTATAAATCACACTTCCCCCTACAAGAACAATAACTTGCAAATAAATTGAAACTATGCTGATCTTGCACCCTTGTATTGATCATCCAAGCCAAAGAAATAAAAAGTAAAAATTACTTTCCTCTTTCTGGCCCAAAGTTAAGTGGAGAAGAACTCTTTCATTCTTCGATTTCATCCTGACTGACTGAAAAACAGCCTTCAGATTGTGCTTTGAGATCACCCCCCAAGAGTAACTTCCCTCTAACTCTTAGGAGCAGATGGTGAATCCCACAGACCCGGCTTTACCTAGGCAGCCCAGGAGATCACAGGCGGAGACGAAGAGCAGGATAGTGGCAGAGGAAGTTTGGGGTAGCTTCCTGGGTCCCTGGTTTCTCTTGGGGAGGAGCTGTAAGATGCTGAGCAGCAAGTTAAAGGAAGCACTTCCAAGGCATACCCCATTAAATATCTGGGGCTGGAAAGCCAGCACCAGCTGTGTGGCTGCATCCCGGTTGGGGCAACAAAAGGTCTCAAGCCTGGGAGATGCCATGGAGAAGTCCAGCCTGTGGTATGTGCAGAGGTCTGCAGCCCTGTTTACTTAACGTTTACTTAATCCAGAACCGGGGAGGTCTCCTCATCCCCCGCAGATCCCTGGCCTCAGGGATTAGATCATGTGCTGGGCAAGGAAAGATCACGTGGTGGCTGCAGCTCAGGCTAAAGCCCCCCAGAGCTGACTTTCTTCTTTCTCAGAAACTGTCTCTAAAGGGGATGGTCTCCAATCACGTGAAACTTCTCCCTTCTGAACATTTCTGAAAAGTTACTATTAAGGGCATGCTTAGCAAAATTCCTGATAGAAAGTAATTGTAGAAGAAGTAGTAGGTAGGACTTTTCAGTCTTATTAAGGCAAGCCAAACTTTGAATTCATTCACTGAGGTCTTTTCTTAAAGCTTAGTTAAAAAAAAAAATACAGCCTCTAGCCTTCCTTTTTCACCACTAAAGGATCTAACAAGAGAGGCAACTTGATGTAGTATTAAGAAGTGACCTCAGAGTCAGGAAGAGCTGGGTGTTTCCAGTCCTGCCTTTTCCACATACTAACTGTGACCAAGGGCAAGGCATTAACATCTCAGTACCCCTTGCAGTACTCCGTTAAATACAAAAGTCATAGAACAGTTGTTGCTCTGTTGATCTGTATTGATTGAGGGAATTTCTTTACTGGGAAGTCCCTAGAGTTTTGAAATCACAGGTCTGGACAAAAATAAAGTTCTAGTAAAGATGAATGACATATACCAATTACTCATCTGCTTTAGGTTTAGTTAAGTCACTTTGCCATGGTTCATAAGCTATGATTGACCATCAAGCAAAAAGTGGCTGCCATTTTTCTTTAACCTCCAGCCTAGAAATCAATTTCCTCTCAGGACAGGGCTTTTAACCTTCACAGTCTCCAGCTAAGACCTTTCTGTAAAGCCAAACTCAAAAGTGATTTTCAAGAAAGACTGTCCATATTGGACACCAGCTATTTTCAACATGGAACAATGAATATATTTTTCTGAACAATCCTACTACATTTCAGTTGTTTAAGAACAATAGATTCACTTTTTAAATTTTTAATGGCTTTACAAATAAAATTTCAAATTTGAATTGCCATGGATCTCCCCTTGGGATGACATGGATGAGAATGGCACAGAATAGGCAGACATGCATGGGTTGAGATCTGCATCCTAGAGGGAATTCCTGAATCAATGAAATCATAGATTTATTTCAGAATTCAGTGTGAAATACTAAATGCTCTGAAACAAACCTGAATGCTATGTCATTATAATAGCAAAGACTGACCCCATGAAAGGGGTGACAAAATTCACCTTCTTCCTTTTCTGTAGAGGTGGAGGGCCTATGGGTGTGGAATACTGTATATACTGTCAGATTGGGTTGGTGTGTTGGTTGTTTTTTGTTGACCCGCTTTTCCCCCCTCTTTTTTCTCTTTCTTTTAAAATCTTTACTTCAAGGGATGGCTCATTCCATAGAATAGAGGAGGAACAGAATTGGAAAATAATATGATATAAAAATGAAAGCTATCAATAAAAATATTCTTAAATGTATTTCTTAAACTAGAAACAGTCTTCAAGAAGAGTTACAATTGTGTTTATTAACATTAATAAACCCTCTGCTACTGTGTGACCTTAGTTAAGTTACTTAATCTTTGTGGGACTCACTTTTCCAATCTGTAAAATAAGAGTTTGGATAAAATTGTCTCTAAAGCCCCAGTCAATTCTACATATCTTTGCTTGTTGTTGTGATTAAGCCACTTCAGTCTTTTCAGACTCTTCATGACTCCATTTGGGGTTTTCTTGGTAAAGTTGCTAGAGTGGCTTGCCATTTCCTTTTCCAGCTCATTTTACAGATGAGGAAACTGAGGCAAGCAGGGTTAAATGATTTGCCCAGAGTCAAATCTATTATGCAGTATAAGTTGATACTTTAAACACTGAGACTTTTCTTTCCCAATATATCAGTCTGTAGAAACATAACAAAAATATTAGCTTTCTCCTCACCACCTATTTTGGAGGTTTGTCAGGATACTACTTCTAACCAATTTTAAGGACCAGAAAAACTATTTGTAGAACAGCAAGCTCCACTTCCTAAATAATTTAATTCAGTCCATTCCATGCTCACTTTTTTTATATCTCCACCTAAGCAATTTCACCTGCTATGCAATTTTAATTAAGGGCCAGATAGTCAGAGTTTGCACTCCTCTCCGTTCACCAATACAGTGGAGTGGATTTCCTGTTGGGTTAGTCACTGAAGACCGACAAGAGACTCCATTTCCAGAGGGGAAGTGGGATGCTTTAATGATACAATGGACTACAAACCCTGTCACAACTTCAAAAGAATTAGGGCCTGGCAAAAGTTTGTAAACCTACTCTATTCAGGTTGCAGCTCTTACAAACAAAATACCCAAGTGTCTAAAACTAGGCTGCAATTACACACTTGCAAAAATCATGAAAATCATTACCATGACCAAATGAAACTGCTTTCCAAAATTTGATGTGCTCATCCTTTTCTGAAAGCATAAAATCCAATTTCATTGCTCTCAACATTCCCTGCCAGGTTTTTTTTTTCTTTTTTAGTTTATTGAATTGATTTTCCCTTTGACTTCTTCAAAGGTTAACGTACTAGATTTGGTTTAAATGTGCAGGAGGACTTGGCTGCTCTGATTAAGGGGGTTATAATGGGTCATTCATTGAGAATTTCAGATGCTTCTTACGAAGCCCTGATGCAGCAGCAGACTGAGTCATTGTCCTTTGACAGCCACTTCCTTATTTTCCCTGACCCTGCATCCTCAGTTCCCGATTGGAGTAAGGGTCAGTAGCAGGTCATGCCTTTATCCCAATTTTTCTTATTTTCTGGTTTCCATATTGAAATCTTAAGATCATTCAACAAAATATCAATGGTTAAATAATTTGGTTTGGGGCATGTGGAAAGATGACTACAACATAAAGATTGTGTTTTTAAATTGATATGCATCACATATCCTAAGGTTATTAATATTCTGAGGAGCAGTGTAACCCAATACAGGGGTTCTTTTTTCCCCTCAGGCTAGCCACTTTATTTTTTTCTTTTTCTAGTTTATGGAATAAAACAAGCATTACCATAATAGTACAATTTTAAAAAGATGAAGCTGCAAATCCACCATGTACAACTTGCTATTCCTTCTAAATATACAATTTTGTATTTAATTTATATTGAGTTGTATATGTATATATTTTTTATTTTTTTCTTTCCACCTCCCTGCCCTCTGCCCCACCCTAGAAATGGCTACCATTATACACAAATAGGCATATATGTGTGTGTGTGTGCATACACATACCTGTAAAATTATTCTATACATCTATTTATCAGTTCTTTATACATACATATATATATATATCTTAATTCAAACATTTATTTATTAATTCGAAGTATTTCAGAGGGTTCCTCAACTCAGAT
Organism: Phalanger gymnotis; assembly: GCA_028646595.1. Taxonomy (NCBI): domain Eukaryota; kingdom Metazoa; phylum Chordata; class Mammalia; order Diprotodontia; family Phalangeridae; genus Phalanger; species Phalanger gymnotis. The sequence continues at coordinate 483,599,294 of CM053622.1, read as the reverse complement.
GGGACATTACATCAATTTTTGCTAACCTCTAGTGAAAATTGGCATTTTTTTCAAATATGAATTTTCTTTAAAAAAATTACCATTATTCTTAGAAAAGGTCTAATGATTTACCAGGCTGCCAGAGAGGTCCATGACTCATGCATAAAAAAAGAACAAGAACTTTTGGTTAGAGGAATGGCCTTGTTGTCACAAAGACACAAATTTAGATTTTCCTCTGACACATATTGTGTGATCTTAGGCAAGTTAATTAACCTCTCAGAGTTCCTAATCAAGACATTATGTAAGTTACAGAGAAGACAATGATCTGCATAAATGGTAGGAGGTTCTAAGCTGGGAGTTTGCCTCAGAGGTCTAACACCTGCCTCTTATCCCCAATCATCCTAACAGTAGAGACAAATGCCTAGCCACAATTAACTCTGTTGTGTGTGTTAAAGGAACAAAAAACTTTTGAGTAAAAATTGCAGGTGATATTAATTTGAAAAATGAGAAAGAGAGAGAGATGGACAGACAGACAGACAGAGAGACAGAGAGAAAGAGAGAGACTGGGTCTCCTTATCTCACCAATCCCCCTCATGATTGACCTGCTCTGTTTTTGATTTGGGCTAGTTTGACCCTCTTTAGGCTACCTGATGGTCTCCTGCTTCTAAGAGCTCACCATGTTGATGCCAGACCAAATGTGGACACCCAATCAGCTTAGCCCATTGCAGGTCAGAACTCCTGAGCTTTATTTATCCAACAGCCTCAGTTTCCCCAGTAGCAGAAATTATAGAAATGTGCCACCATACCTGGAGAAATTTTTCTTTTCTTTTTTTTAGAAGTGACAAATTTATGAAAATTATGTCGAAATGTTAGAAAATTGAAGAAAATTATTTTTAAATAGTGAAAATGTAAATATGGCTTAGAAGGGTAAAATGCTTTTTAAAAAATTGGTGTGTGGAATAAATCAGCTAGTAGTAATTCAATAAAAAGTATATTACTAGGACACTTCCACTTAAGGTAGTGATATGTCGCAAGAGGTCCTAGAGGAGCCCAGCATTCCTACAAATACCCCAGAAAAAAAGTGTCAGGAGACCAGTGCCTGGCCCTGGCAAAATATCTGCGTTCAAGAACTGAGACTATTATTGTGTTAAACAGAAGAACACTCTGAATATTGTAAGGGTAGTGTCAAAACCATTGCACTCCATTTTAGCCTAGTTATCTTAACAAGGTGAAAACAAATTTCATTCAATCAATCACCAATCTTAAGACTAAGTGAGAAAAGTCTTTGAAAACTATTTGACAAAGAGAAATAATGCCAGACAAAAGGCTTCTTCTAATTGGCTAGGGGGTTCATTACACCCTTTGGTCCTGTATAAAAACATTGACAAGACTAGATGGGAGGAATTCCAGAAATTGAAGTGAGTATGAATTTTTGACTGAGTCCCCTAAGAAGGAACTAACTAGACTGGGAGAGGGGAGAAAATATCTCTGTCTTGTCTAGGTTTTCCCCTATCCCCTTTGCCTGGAAAAGCATCTTCTAGCTTAGAGGGGTCCATAGGATGCTGAACTTCCCATCAGTGTCCTAAACAGAATAAATCAGAGAGCGATAGTGCCTGTGGGACTTCTAGATGATGCGGTGGAGAGAGTGCTTAGATTGGGGTCAGGAAGACCTGAATTCAAATCCAACCTTAGACACTAGTTGTGGGACCCTGGGCAAGTCGCTTAACTCTGTTTGCCTCATTTTCCTCATCTTTAAGATGAGCTGGTGAAGGAAATGGCAAACCACTCTGGTATCATTGTCAAGAAAACCCCAAATGGGATCACGGAGTCTGAAAAGAGTGAAGCAACTCAACAATAACGACAAAGTGTCTGTATCTACAAGGATCCCAGAAACGCGGCTACAACACCAAAGGGCAACTTCCTAAATGCTCCACAAATGAGAGAAAAGAACTTCCAGCAGCCATAAACGGTGAATTAACATTTTGCCATAGTGCTTTCTAAGTTTTCCCCTTGGCTCTGAATGTAGAGTGCATCGCAGACTTTTGGGGACATGTTTTATACTAACTTCTAATGGTGTCACCTTAGTGATTATAGCACAGTGGATAGGACACTGGGCTTGGAAGCAGGAAAATTTATCTTCATGAGTTCAAATTTGGCCTCAGACACTGAGCAAGTCACTTAACCCTGTCCGCCTTAGCTTTCTCATCTGAAAAATAAGTTGGAGAAGGAAATGGCGAACCACTCTAATATCTTGGCCAAGGAAACTCCAAAAGGGGTCATAAAGAATTGGACATGAATGAAAAATGACTCAACAACAAACTTAAAGGAAAAGTGAATCAAATTACAGGGAGAAATAAACAGCAAAACTATAATAGTTGGAGATCTCAATGTTCCTTTCTCAGTCCTAGAGACCTTTAAAAGAAAGAAGTTAAAGGCTTGAATAAAATTTTACAAAAGTTATCTATGATAGCTGTCTGATGATTAATGACTATATATATGTGTGTGTACACATGTATATATATATATATATATGCATATTATATATATAGTATGTATGTGTGTATGTGTGTATCAGCTGTGCATAGCACCTTAAAAAAAAACTGGACTATGTGCCAGAGCATAAAAATGTCAATCAATCAATATTTATTAAGTGCCTGGTACATGCCAGGTACTCTGCTAAGCAGTGGGGACACAAAAGAAATAAAGACAGTTTTGACAATCCTTGAAGTGCCTTCAAGGAGCTTACAATTTTATGGGTGAGATGATATGTAAACAAGGATATACAAAACAAGCCCTATTCAGGATAAATAGGAAATAATTAAAAGAAGGGAGGCCTTAGACTTAAGAGGGATTGGGGAAGACTTCCTATAGAAGATGGAATTTTAGTTGGGACTTAAAGGAAGCTAGGGAAGTCAATAGTTAGAACAGAGGAGGGAGAGAGGGTACAGCCAGAGAAAATGCCCAGAGCTGAGAGATAGAATCTTGTTTGTGGAGGCCAGTGTCACTGGATTTGTATTTGTATCCCTAACCCTTATCACAGTGCTTGGCACATCATAAAGGCTTTATAAAGGGTTTTACATTCATTTGTTCATTCTTTCATTGCCTAAAGTTGAGTCATGTTTATATGATAAAAACAATAGTATTACCTAAATTTAGTACAAATTTAATGTCATAATAAACTACCAAAGGATATTTTTTATAGAACTAGAAAAAAAAATTACAGAATTCATCTGGAGGAACCAAAGGTCAAGAATCTCAAGGGAACTAATAAGAAAATAATAAGAAAAATAAGAAGGAGAAAACTAGCAATACTAAATCTCAAAGTATACTGCAAAACAGTAATCTTCAAAACTATGTGGTACTAGTTAAAAAAGAAAAAAGGGGATCAGACATATACAGAGTAGGTACACAATAACCAAAAGTAATCAAATTAGCAGCACAGTGTCAATAAACCCAAGGACACCAACACTTAGGCAAGGTCCCACTATTGGACAAAAAATGCTTAGAAAATTGTAAAACCATTTAGAGGAAATTAGGTTTAAGGCAACAACTCATACTATATGCCACAATAAGCTTCAACTGACCTACATATAAAAGATTATATCATAAACAAAGTAAAAGAGAAAGGAAGGTGATAACTTTCATGACTTTGAATAGGAGAAAAGTTCTGGACTTAACAAGCAATTGAGAAGATCACAGAAGATGAATAATTTTGATTACATAAAACTGAAAAGTTTTCATACAAACAAAATCAATCCATTTAGAATTAGAAGGGAAAAATTAACTGTAGAAAAAAATTTTTGCAGCAAAGTTTCTCTGACAAATATCTGATATCTAGGATATATAGGCAATTGACACAACCATGTCAGAATGAGAGCCATTCCCCAATAGATAAATGGCCAACAGATACAAAATAAGCTGTCCTTGAAAGAAAAACATGTAAACTACCAACAACTATATAAAAAATTGTTCCAAATCTTTAATAATCAGATGAATGCAAATTAAAACAACTCTAAGCTTCCACTTTATCTTATATCAGATTGACAAAGATGAGCAAAAAGTAAAGAAGATAATTGTTGCCGGGTCTGTGGGAAGAAAGGTACACTAATGCACTTTTGTTTTGATATGAAGTGGTCTTGTTGCAGTCTAGGGGTGCTGGGAGCCCCAAAATACAAGGGAAAAGGGTATGGGTCTGCCTTGAAAGAATTCAACCACTCAAGCCTTCTTTCAGTCCAAGACAAGGTTTATTAAAACACTGGTTGGGGTGGGTGAGATTCCTAGTGAGTCTGCACTATTTGTGATGCCAATACAAGTGGGCCAGATTTTAAGAATCTGAGCAATTTAATGGGGACAAGATGGACATTTTCATACAGAAAGCCTGTGGGAAGATCTGGATATGATCTAGGAGTAGTGAAGAGCCTGGAGAGAAAGGGTCTACATTAGATTAAGGGTGGGAAATAGCCTAGGATGGACTGGAGGTAACAGACAATGAAGGACCGGGCTGCATCAGAGGTAACAGAGAAGGAAGAGTTGGGCAGGGGCTTCAAAGAAAGGACAGTAGGAAGGATTATTGAGTAAGTAGCTGGGAATGTGCAGGAAGATTCAGGAGCCAGGTTCCTGAAATTTATGGGAAAGTTCAAAGGTGGAAAGGAGGTCCAGAGTCCATACTCCATCAGTCTGTTTTGGAAATAGTTGGAAGTTTAGATGTACGTCCAAAAAGTCACTAAACTATACATATACTTTGACCTTGGGCTGCTGATGGAGTGTAGGCTGTGGGAACCACCTTGAGCTCTCTCTGAATCTTCCCACTTGATCTAGCTTTTCATGCCCAAATCTGTTGTCTGGTACCTCCATTGTCTGGTTATCATTGGATTGCCTCCAGTCATTTCCCACCCTTGATCCTATCAAAATATCTATACCCAAATCTGTTACCCTAGACTTCCATTGTCATCCATGTAGCTTTCAGCTATTTCCCACCCTTAATCCCATTCCTGAAGTCTGACCTCACCCCAGTCCCCCAGCCCCCCAGTCCCATCAAGATCCTCTCTAAACCCCTCCTCTCCATCACCCCAGACTGCTTGATCGCCCTAGATCCCTCCCACAATCTCTCTGTATATAAGATCCATCTTTCCTCCATGAAGTTGCTCAGATTCAATCTAGCTCAGACTCAGTCTGTCTAAGTTTGTTCTGGCCCACTTGTTAGTACAAGTGGCACAAATGCCCAGTCTCCTTAAGAGTCTACCCAATATGGGGAATCTTTAATAAACTTTGTTTTTCTTTGGCTGCAAGAAGGGTTGGGTCAAATTCATTTGAGCAGGACCTGGCATGTCAGTATTTTGGGGTCCCGAGCAACCCTAAACGCCTAAAAACCTCAACAATGCCACTACTTGTTTTATAACACCAAAGAGATCAAAGATTTACAAAATAACATATGTACAAAAATATTAACAGCAGTGTATTTTTGTTTCATATATATGTGTGTGTGTATATATATATATGTATATATATATATATGTATATATATATCTCATACATTAAAATATACACATTTTTTGTTATAGCAAGGAACTAGAAAAAAAGTTTTGTAGCCACCAACTGGGGAATGACTGAACAAATTATGGTATATAAATGTAATGGAATATTGTTGTGTCATACATGATAGCTATGATATGATAGATTCAAAGAAATCTAGGAAGACTTACATGGACTGATTCAGAATGAAGTGATTAGAACCAAGAACTATTGATACAATAACAATATTTTAAAGGGAAATAACTTTAAAAAAAACTAAAGAAGTATGTTCAATGAAATTATTAATTATGAGTCCTAAAGACTGATAATGAAGCATGTTTCCTAATTCTTGGCAGAGAATTGATTGATTATAGGTTCAGAATGAAAAAAATTATATACTGTTATTATATTACACATTTAAACATTTTATTACTCATAATATGTGTGTTTATTATATCATACATAAATTGTGGTATGTATTTTTATATTAATAATATATTAATACGTACATTTATTTTATATTTTCAGATATGATCAATGTATGAACTTGTTTTGCTTGCCTGGATTTATTTATATCGAAGGAGTGCTTTCACTTTTGGAGGAGGGTGTATATGTTGGAGGGAGTGAAAGGGTATTAATGGTGATACTAAAAAAAGAAGAAAAGAAATAAAGGAAGATCAATGAAATATTTTTAAAAATAAACAGAAGAAAGCAGAAGGAGGTTGAGAGGGAGGAACAGACAAGCAGAGCCATATTGGTAGTACTGTGTTAAGTTTAATATATACTTAAAAGATTGACATAACAGAAATTCAAGACGTCCTACATAATTTTCTTTTTCTGTTTTTCTTCATGTAGCCAGGGGCCTGTGAGAGTTAGCCATACAAGATGAATAGGGAAGCTAACTATTCCCTAGTGAAAGGCCTGATATCCTTATAATGTGGATATCACCATATTTTTCTTGTCATTCACTAGGCACAACTTAGTCTCTACTCTTGGCTCCACCCCCAAAGAGACATTGTGAGAGAAAACAATTGGCACATTGTCTCTCAATATCATCCATTCACTCCAGCAGCTCACCAATAGCTATTTTTAGCTCCTAGAAGAGAAGCTCCAGATCCAGGTTTTCTCCACTTTGAGAAGTTGGCTTTAGTACTAATTAAAATAGCAATTATAAATGTAGCTTTAAAGAACAGGAATGATTCAGATTAACATTTGTTGTCTCTTTAGAGAGAGAAGGTAAATGAGTAGAAAGTAAATTTTCCCATCTGAAGCAGTCAACTCACAAGTTCAATAGCCAACACATCTGCCTTTCAACTGGACCCCGGCCATGTCCAGTCTGACCTCAGCTGGGGGAGGCCGCCACAGTGGTGGCTCAATCTTGGACATCACCTTCCATCTGGAAGTGTCTCTATCCACCATTACTAAACTTACCTGCTGGAATTCTCATTCCCAATCCAATTTCTTGCTCAGCATCTTCCTCTCACCACTGTGTCCTCTGATGAGACGACTAAGTGCTACCTGTTTGATACTGTGTCTGTTAGAAATTAGGCACTAGAAATTATTCTCTGCCTGTTAAGAGTTTCTGTCCAATGCCCTGCTGCATATTTGCATATGGAAATATTCATGTTTCTGGATTTTTGTCAAATTTATAATTTTTTTTAAAGAAAAACAACAGTAACCATATCTGAATTTTCTTGTGCCTTTATTCTAAACAGACAGAATTGAAGCCTACATGAGGCCTAAGAGTGTTTTACAAGAGTGGAGAACCTGTGACCTCTAGGCCACTTTTAGGTCTTTGGGTGCTGCCTTTTGACTGAGTCCAAGGTTTGCAGAACAAATTATTTTATTAGTAGGCAAGAAAAAACTGTTATAATGGAAGGGAAGAGGGGGGAGGTGAAAGGAAATGCGTGAACCTTACTCTCATAGAATTTGGCTTCAGGAGGGAATAACATACACACTCAATTGAGTATCTTACCCTACAGGAAAGTAAGGGGAGAAAGGACAAAGGGAGGATGACAGGAGAGAGGGCAGATTGTTGGAGGGGGTAGTCAAAAGCAAATACTTTTGTAAAGAGATAAGGTCAAAGGAGAAAATAGAATAAATGGGGGGCAGGGTAGGATGGAAAGAGATATAATTAGTCTTTCATAACATGACTATTCTGGAAGTGTTTTGCATAACAACACATGCATAACCTATATTGAACTGCTTGCCTTCTCAATGAGGGTGGGTGGGGAGGGAAGAAGGGAGAGAATTTGGAACTCAAAATTTTAAAAACAAATGTTGAATATTGTTTCTACATGCAACTGAGAAATAAGACATACAGGCAATGGGGTACAGTAATCTATCTTTTCCTGCAAGAAAGTAAGTGGAGAGGGCATTGGGGGGGGGTGTTGTGATAGAAGGGAGGGCAGACTGGGGAAAAGGGAAATCAGAATACATACCATCTGGGGGAGGGCAGAGGGGAGAGATGGGGAGAAAATTTGTAACTCAAAATCTTGTGGAAATGAATGTTGTAAACTAAAAATAAATTAATTAATCTAAAACAAAACAAAAACCCAAATTCTTTTATTAATGGTATTGGTTTTGTGAAGTTTGGATTCAGTCAAAGGGTCACCCTTAAGTACCTATAGGGTCCCACATGGCCTTGAGGCCACAGGTTCCCCAACCCTAGCAGAACATTGTCAGAAGTTTGAAGTGTTGAAGATACTGGTGATAATCACTTTAGGTGAGATGGTTGTCATATTAATAATAATGCCTCATATTTATATGGTGCTTTGAGGTTTAAAATTGATGCTTTTCCCTCCTGTCATCCCTCTGATGTAGTTAGTAAAAGGATTATTATATAAAACCAATTGGAGCTATCCAAAAGCCAAACAGGCTGCTTTAAGAGGCAGTGGGTTCTTTCTGGAAAGGATCCTTATGCAGGTGTGGTTTGGACTAATTCAGTTCTGAAGTACTTTCAAACTCTAAGACTCCATGTGATTCTATTGGTTCCCATTTTACAGGTGAGGAGCCTGGGGCTCAAACAGATAAAGTGACTTGACCAGGGTCACACAGCTTATAAATGTCAGAATAGGAATTTGGACCCAAAGATGGTGCTCAATTCACTAACAAGGCTTCAATGATAACAGCCATGGGAGAGACAGTGATGGAGTCACGAGTTAGGAGGTAGGTTTGAATCCCACCTCCTACACTTGCTAGCTGTGTGACCCTGGGCAAGTCATTTAGTTTCTCTGAGCCTAGTTTTCTCATCTATCAAATAGGGATAATAATACTTTTAGCATCTGGTTCATAGGATTTTCTCAAGAATCAAATGAGATAGTGTGTGTAAAGTGCTTTGTAAATGTTAAATCATTATAAAAATGCCAGCTACTGCTATTATTATTATCAGTTAAAGACTTGAAGAAAGGTTGGAATAAAAAAAAAGGAGTAACTTAGATACTCAGCAATACAATGATCCAAGATAATTCCAAAGGACTTGTGATGAAAAATGCTATCTACCTCCAGAGAAAGAGCTAATGAAGTCTGAATGCAGATCGAAGCATTTTTTTAAACTTTCTTTATTATTCTTGGTTTTTTTAGTCTGTGTTTTCTTTTGTAACGTGGCTAATATGGAAATGTTTTGCATGACTGAACATGTATAATCTATATCAAATTGCTTACTTCCTCAAGGAGGGAAGGAGGGGGAGAATTTGGAACTCAAAATTTTTAAAAAGGATGTTAAAAATTTTTTGTTTACATGTTATTGAGAAAAATAAAATAAAAATTCAATGGAAAATTTTAAAAAGTAGAAAGAGGTAACAGAAGAAAAGGAAAGAAGAATCAGGTGAAAAAGATAAAAGAGATGCACATGTTAATTAAATGTGGCTTGTGCCATAACATCCAAAGCCATCAGTTTAAAATTAAAAATAAAATAAATGAGAGGAGAAACATGCAAAAATTAAAACAAGTAACACATTAAAAACAGTTAAATAAGTACTTAAAATGTAGTGTCAAATTCAGACTTCTTACAAGTTAGTCTGGACTTTGTGTTTTTTCAGATGTGCCTCAAAGCATCAGTGATGTTGCATTCCTTTAGGGTAGGAAACAATCATGATTACAATCATGTGTCCAAAGGAATTTCTTCATTCTCTTTTCTGATCAGGAATGTCAGTGTTTCAGCTCTGTACGGCTTTTTCCTAGAACTTAGATGTGGTCACTTTAGTCCAAAAGGAGAAGAAAAAAAATTCCATTACCCAGAAAGGAATGCATTGTTGCCAATTTACTGGTACTCGGCTGTGTATATTTTAGCACCAGAAAAGTTATAAAAGGTATAGTGACTCTGTCTTTTTGATAAAATTACTGTTTTAGAGAGGCCTGAAAAGAGCTGGCAAGCAGTACGGACAACAAAAAAGAGGCTGAACTTGGTGTCACTGGACCTGAGTTAAAAACCTAGTTCAGTTCTTTACTGTTAAAGGTAAAGACCTGTGTAAACTAGGGAAAGTCACTGGGACCCAGGAGATTGAACTAAATGACCACCCCCTCCCCAATCTCTTGCACATCTATGAACATTCCTCACTAAAACAAAGATAAAATCTAAGAATTGGTGATGCCCAATATCTGCCCTGGAGAAAAGATGAGAAAATGCATTTCCCTCCTTTTGGTGGTGGTGGTGGTAGGGACAATGAATGTGGAATGGTGTACATATTAGGTCATACTACTAGGTCATTATGTTGGTAGGTTTTGCTTCATTGTTTGTACTTTATTTCAAGAGATGGTTTTTGGGTAGGGGATGGGAGAGGTATGTGGTAGTTTATATTCCTAAGTGATTGTAATACAAAAAAGGCAGCATCAATAAAACATATAAAATAAATAAAAAAGAAAATGTTTTCTCTTTCAGTCTGTCTATTACACAGAAAAGCAATAATTGTCACTGAAAACTAGAAGAAAAAAAAAGCACATACACCTAAAAACCAAACTGAAGTTGTGGGAGGTTTGATTTGTTTTGTTTTTTAAGTATCTCCAACATTCCAAGGAGACAAGGGTGCAGAGTGTTATTCAATTAGAAGCCCAGACATCCATTCCAATGTGTCATTATGGTATCATTATGTATCAGTATCATTATGGCTTCAAAATCTGTCCCTTATGGAAATCAAGAGGATTTTATGCTGTGGCTAAATTAATGGGCAGAGTAAGCCTTGAAAGATTGCTGTAACCACACTTACTGACAGTCTTCACTTGAGGTCTGGGTGATGGAACACCATGACAGACATTATATTTCTTTCCAGAGGACAAGCTGGAAGGAGGACTGGTACCATTTTAAAAATAAAAATGGAAGGAGGTCAATATCCAACAACGCAATCAGTTCTACTAGTTTGATTACACAGGAGAGGTGAGATGAAGTCATTTCTGAAAGTGGTTTCCTTTAAGTCTTCACTCCAAACATGACTCTGCTGCAAAGTAAGTTTTATGTTTTTCTTCTTTTTAAAAATAATAGTTAACTTGAATGTGCTGAAATGAGTTCTTCATCTAATACTAAAATGTCCAGTATGACACTCTGAGCCAAAAAAAAAATATAGAGCTGGCTGCATATTTATGATTTTTTAAAGGTGTTCTGCTGGCTCATGTTTTGGTTCCATGTGCCCTTCTGGGCTCTCTGGAAAAGACCAGGGTCCTGCAAATATCCCTATACAGTGCAAAAATTTACCAGGATATAAGGCCCAAAGGAAGCTGAATAAGGGATAGGGTCAGCGCTGGGCTTCCTTTATTCTATGAAATAGGTGATTCTTGGATTCTGAGGCACTCACCCTTTACCTCAAATAACAGGAAATTTATCGACTGAAAAATAATATGTAATCATCAAACAAGCTCATGGAACAGGAAGGTGGTGTGAGTCTTGGAGTGTGGGAGAGCAGTAATAGGCAAAAATAAACATATGCTAAGTATCTAAAAAAACTTGCTAAAAAATTGGCCTTATTTTGTTTGTTAGGGGTCACTTTGGGGCAGCTAGATGGCTCAGTGAATAGAGTGCTGGCCCTAGACTCAGGAAGACCTAAGTTGAAATCTGAACTCAGGCAGTAGTTACTGGAACTTGGGTAAATCACTTAATCTCTGTTTACCTTAATCCACTGGACAAAGAAATGGCAAACCACTCTGCTATCTTTGCCAATAAAACCCCACAGACAACATTGGTGTGCTATGGTCCATGGGGTCACGAAGAGTCAGATATGACTGAACAAGGTTGCTACATCTATTAGAAAGAAGCAGCAGCTATTATCTGTATTATCTCTATACATGAAGGACCCTTCTTCAAGCCTGTCACTGATTCAGCTAACTGAATTGGGTTAAATGACCCTATAAACATATATGCTTTAATTAACTTAGAAAGGGTATACTCCATTGGGAAAATACAAAAGTGGACAGTGAAATGTATTATAAGTCTCAAACATTCTATTACATAGTTTTACATAACTATTTGGACAAAATGTATTTTGTGCAGTTGCTTTACTCTTTGAGGGTTATTTGGGTGTTTTGGAAAAGTATCTTTGTGTCAAAACATTTTGTCAATTTTTTTTTAAGCAGACCCATGATTTCACTGACATGGTAAATTCCTGTTGAGTCAACTCCTTCTACCAATGCAGAAGGGTCAGCTGCTTCAGTTAGTCTCAGTGCCAAAAAGTAGTGATAAAGCTTAATGTATATAGTGACTGTGGGCTCTTCATGCATGAACCCCCTCTGCATACTCACTTTCCCCAATGAGGATGAGTACACTTGTTGAAGAGTTTTACTCCATTTATAGGAAGAATGATCTATTTCAAACGATTTCATTAAATGTCTTTGCTTGTAACTAGTTGTGTCCCTGGGTTAACTAGAGAAAACATACATACATTGACAAGGGTGGGGATTAGAGGGAGGGAAGGGATGTGGACCTGAAAAAAGGAAAGGATGTTGAAACTGAGATAGCTGTTCTGGGGATTGTGTATAGGGGTGGGGGAGATGGAGGGGGTGGGAATACAGGTGCTATATGGTACATAGAATCATAAAATTTTAATTGAAAGGGACCTCAGGAATCATTTAGTCTAACCTACACCTAAATAGAATCCTCTTTAAAACATTCTTTCAACAAGCATTTTTAGGTGCCTCCTATATACCTAACAGTCAGCTAGGTAGCACAGTGGATAGAGTGCCAGATCCGGAGACAGGAAGACTCATCTTCGTGGGTTCAAATCCAGCCTCAGAACAAGTCTGGGCAAGTCATTTAACCCTGTTTGCCTCAGTTTCCTCATCTGTAAAATAAGCTGGAGAAGAGAATGGCAAACCACTCAAGCATCTTTGCCGAGAAACCCCAAATGGGATCACAAAGTGTCAGATACAATTGAAATGACTGAACAACAACAACAAAATATACCAAATATAATGCTATATGCAGGGGATATAGAGATGAAAATGAAGAAGTCCCTGTCCTCAAAGAGCTTAAATTCTATTGGGGGGGTGGGGAGAAATAACATGAATTTACATAAATAAATACACAATATATACAAAGTAAGCTCAGCCTGCTTTTTTGAAAAGGGCAGAATTAGCAGTTCATAAGATTGGAAAAGGCCTCATGAAGGAGATGGAATCTGAGGTGGGTTCTTAAGAAAACTAGGGATTCTAAGAGGCAGAGGTGAGGAAGGGAGTTCATTATAGGCATGGGAGCTGAGTCAAGTCATGAGGACCATCATTGTCAAAGAAGAGGAACATAGGAGAAAGATGGTCCCTTTTTCCTTCCATTTCTCTCCTACGTTACCGATAATTAGCCAATAGCGTCATAACTTATCACATGAAACATTCATACATAATACTTCATACTTACAATTGATAAATGATGGAATACAAGAAGGGCCAACTTAGAGGAACTGGAGAGATAATCTGTATAGAGACTGAAGGAGAAAAAAGGAAGCCTTGCTTGAAGGGTCATAATGTATGAATTTTACATGTTGCACATATGTGAAAGTTCAGAAATCTAAATATATTTTTGAAACAGATCTAAGAGATTTTATATGGGAAAATTAAATTAGACTTTTAAAGGCATTAAAAGAACTAGGAGGAAAATAAAATAGGTGAATGGGTTTTCATAGCAGTTTAATCTTGTGAATCATAATGGAGAAAAAAGAATGTCTATGAAAACACTTTGACAACTATAAAGTGTTATAAGAATTATTTATGGATGAAGACTTCGTTATGTAAAGAGTTCTCATGGCCTGGATACTTATATTTATAAACAATTATATAACTAAATAGAAGATAATCCTGTATGAAACAATAGTTTTAAAAGCTATGTAAGTGTCATTACAGTAAATGCCCAAGTTTTGTTGGAAGAAGTATACCTAAGTGTACATGGTTGTATTTTACTCTACTGGAATTTTATTGTATCAAATGCTGCATAAAAGTGTTTCTCATGAGTTCTCAGAGCTAGATATTGTGAAAAATTTTGTTTTACTGAAGTTCAGTCGTACAAATATTCTCCAGATTATAGAAGTATTCATCTCTAAATCGCAATCTCCTGCCTCAATCTCTCTCCTGTGCTTCACACATTCTTATTAGATAGCTCTGCCTAAATGTTCCATTATTAGCACCTTAAATTTTACACTCTACTCTGTGTTCTACTTCTTGTTTCCAAAGACAACTTTGGCTTCTCCCCACTCTACATTTTTTTTCATCCAATACCTGGAATGTCAGCTCTCCACTTCTAAATATTAAAACATCTTTCAAGGCCCCTATCCCCCTCCTTCTGAAAGGCTTCCTACATCACATCAGTCAAAAGTTACATCTACCTCAGCTGAACTGAAATAGCATTTTGTCTTATGCTTATCAAACTGTCCTTTGTGTTCTATTTGTCTACATGTATACAATCTCTTTTGCTATAAATTCTTGGAGGGCAGGGACTGTGCCAGTGCTGATATGCTATTTCATTACTATACAGAATTTTTTTTTATCATTGTAGATCAGCAATTGTTGTGCTATTTATCATCTCAGACAGTTGCTCCTGGGAACTAAAAGATTAAGTTACTTGCCTAGGCTCTGTTACTTGCACAGTCAAGATATATCAGAGTTGAGATTTGAACCTGGCACTTCTTTGCTATGAGGCTGGCTCTATATCAATTACACTATATACTTTATTCATAAATTTATAAAATTTCAGAGTTGGAATAAATTGTAGAGATCTTTTGGTCAATGTCTGATATTTTACAGATGAGGAAACTGAGTCACAAAGAAACACACTGACTCATTGATAGTGTTAAGACAAGTTAATTGTAAAGCCAGGACAAGAATACAGTCAGGCCATTCCTCTTTCAGTAATACTATGCTGTTTATTATTCTTTTATCTACTCAGTTACTGGCTCTCTATTCCCCTTATTGAGATGGCAGGCCACCAGGCAGGCATTATTTTTGGCCCTGTCAGTGTATCTTATGATCTTCCTTGACTCTACACCCTCCAGACCCTTCCCCCTCCAAACTGTCATGTGACCTACTGAGGCAACATAGAGATGAGATTTGCAATCTAACCCATGACTACACCCATAAGACTTCCTGCAGCTGAACTTTCTTTAATATATTGTTTCCTCTAATTGATGTATATTCTCCTTGAGATTAGAGACTATCTTGATTTTTTTTTTCTATTTACATCCCAAGAGCTTAGTACAATGCTTAGGCCATAGTAAGCACTTAATAAATGTTTTTTTCATTCCTTCATTAGTGAAATTGTAGTGCTTTATACACAGCAAATACTGAATGAATAACAAATAAATGAATTAGTTTTTGTTGTTTGGAAATCAGAATACATTTTCCTACAGAAACATTAAAATGACAGGTTTCCAGAGCAGACAACAAAAGCCCACAGAAATGATAATAACCCTAAGCCCTTAACTTTCCTGAATACTGTGTCTGCTCTGAAACTCAAGGATCCCTGAATCATGAAGTTTAAAGTAATTGAAGTTATGGTGGCATGATGCTTTCTCTCAGTTTTCAGCATAGTCCATGAGAATTCATAACGTAGTGATTGCCTAATATAGTGGTAGTAGTAGTAGTGATGATGATGATGATGATGATGAAATAATAATAATAATAATAAATAATGATAAATGGATCTGTAATCTTATTGATTTGGGAATTCCCTCCAAAAGGACAGATTGCACCCCATCCATGCTTGTCCATCTTGTGTGACTATTGCCCATGCTCTCCCCAAAATTCACCTCAAAGGATCACCCTGTATTTCTCCCAGTTACTACTGGAGCACTCTGGCTGGCTTCCTGTTATTCTTCACCCGAGTTACATCTTTTCTTGCCGCCATGTAATCCTTTCATGACATCCTTTTCTCCTCTTCTATTTTGGGGTTCCAGGCTGTTCACACCTACCATGTACCTCTCCACTGCCCTCCACAGGATGTTTATCTTCAGTTCTTCCAAGGCAGTGGTGTGACACTTGTATAGTTCTTTAAGGTTTGCAAAGAACTTTACAAAAAAAAATTAATTGATACAAAAACCCTGTAAGAGTAGATGCTATTATTATTCTTATTTTACAGATTCTCATTTTTCAACCTCATTTTGCTGAGGTTGAGGGAATTTAAGTGACTGTGATTATGCTGCTTGTAAACATCTGAAGCAATATTTGAATTCTGACCTTTTTGTCCAAATCAGTCACTCTATCTACTAACTACGGTTAACATGGTCTTTAGGAAGGTGGGACAGAATGATAGGGTTAAGTAACAGGAACTTATCTTTTAAATTTTGTATGAGAAATAAAACCTAGATGCTCAAAGCATCAACACTTAATGCTGTGAGTTCTTTAGTTCCAATTATTTTCTTTTGCCTTTGATATCAGAATAAAAAGATACCATTAAGACCAACAAGTCTTCCTTTCTGGTGACCCTAGAAGAAATCAAACCAATCTGAATTTACTTTTAAATGATTTATGTATTTGTGACTCCTATTGCAAGGCTCAGAGGTTACATATATTTAAAGGTTTTGTTGTAATGGAAAATTTATCCATGTCTTTGTGTTTTTGCTCATGCCATCTCCTGATTGGAATTCTCTTTCCTTTCTTTTCTGATTATCAAAATTCTATCCACTCTTCAAATTAAAGTTTCACGTTTCCCACGATGTCTTCTTTCTAGACACAACGATATCTCTTCTCTGAACTTTTATGGTAAGCATTGACAACTGTTCAGTCTTTTTCAGTCATGTCTGACTCTGTGATCCCATTTGGGTTTTTCTTGGCAAAAATACTAGAGTGGTTTGTCACTTCCTTCTCATTTTATAAATGAGGAGCTAAGGCAAACAGGGTTAAGTGACTTGCCCAGGGTCACGTGACTTGCCCAGGGTCACACAGCTAGCATGTATCTTAGGCCAGATCTGAATTCAGAAAGGCCACCTAGCTGCCTTGTAAGTATTGACAGTACCATATAATTTAGCAGTATAAACCTATTCAACTCTACAATATCCTCTACAGCATTGAAAGAAGTTTGAGAGACATAATTTCTGAGTAAGTTAATCATTTTATTAATGCCAAAATTTTAATAAAAGGATTTTCATTTGGCCACATCCCTTTTAGACCAAAGATAATCATGGCTGTGGGCTCAACGCTTTTATGGCTTTTTGGAGGAAGAATGTTCCCAAGGGTGGCAATTGACTCTGATTGGTTAACAATTAACAAGAGAATGAATATTACAATAAGGGGCAGGACCTAAACTTTGATTATATCATTGACTTCTAAATTAACCCAAGCCTTGGGCAATTTTTTCAAAGAATTTATCCCCACACAAACCTGAGCAGAATATAATAGCTGTTCCACCTGGGTGAGGTCTATATGGAGGAGAAGATTAGCTCAACCTTCAGAGGCTGAGACCAGAAATGAAGATAAAAGAAAAAGAGGGAAATCTGAATCTCCCCAAATCACTGGTTATTAATAATCATTTCTCTCACTTCTTTCCTTAGTCCCTTGCCCTCTTGTCCTAATGCCGATCACACCCTGAAAAACCCCAACCCTGGATTGTTCCTACCATCTGCTTCCTTTACTTACTCCCATGTTGCTGAATGGAGCTGTAGGAAATCATGAAATCATGAAACTCTGAATTGTTCTACTACAAACTTATGTTACCTAATCTCAACTGCTCCCTCACTTTAGAAGCAATTATTCCCTAATAATGGGGCAGCTAGGTATCAAAGTAGATAGAGTGCCAGGCCAGGAGTCAGAACACTCATCTTCTTGAGTTCAAATCTGGCCTCTGAGACTTCCTAGCTGTGCAACTCTAGGCAGGTCACTTAACCCTGTTTCCCTCAATTGCCTCATCTGTAAATTGAGCTGGAGAAGGAAATGGCAAACCACTCCATTATCTTTGCCAAGAACCTCCCCCCCCCAAAATGGGATCATGAAGAGTCATGACTTTTCATGACTGAAAAATGACTGAACAACAAATTCCCCAATTAATTTGCTATCTCACTCTCCACAGTGAGTGTTCCAAACCTTCCCATCTCTCTTCAAGCTTCAATCATAACCTTCCCCCATTATTTTCTAGCTTACTCAGATGAAGAGGACTGTTGTACCTGTATCCTTGATCCTACCCCTCCCATCCTTTACAGCAGATCACCTTCACTATCATTTCCACTTTCTCATCTTTAAACTCTCTCTATGGCTCTTTCTCTGCTGCCTACAAACATGTCTTCCCCATCCTTAAAAAGCCCTTGCTTCATCTTACTATTGTGAGAAACGTGGTTTTGGGGATCACTGGACTTCCCCAAATTGTGAGAAATGCAGTTTTGTGGATCACTGGACTTCTTAGGCAGGGCCAAAGTCCTGAGGAAGAACCCTGTGATAATCCCTAGGGAAGGCTGTACAGACCACAGGACTCCCCAGAGGAAGACCAAGTGGTAGCCCCCTCAATCTATGAGGATCACAGGGCCTCCTAGGGGTCAGACCCTAAGGAGGACCCAAGTGATGGCCCCTTAGGATGGTGGTAAGATCACAAGGCTCCCAAGACAGGGCCAGATGACCCAAGTGACATCCCCTTAAGAAGGCTGTGCAGACAACAGGGTTCCCTGGGGGAATCCTGAGTGGTAGCCCTCTTAACACAGCAGTGGGGGATCACAGGACTCCCCAAGGCAGGATGAAGAAATAAGCCTGAAACCAGCTTCCACTGCTCATTGCTTTCCTTTCCTTAACCTTAGGAAAATCCATGTGATTTGCCCATTCTTACCCAAAGAACTCATGACCAGAATGGGCAAAGGAAGGCATTTATTATACTCTTCAAGAGAGTGGGTGTAGTACTCACTAGAACACTCATACTGATGCTGCTGCAGGAGCAGAGGTAACCACTCCCTCTACTCCTGCTACAGTTATGGTTAGTTTACAATCTTTATTTTTTACATAGTTTTCTTAGGTTATACAGTTTATATAGGTAGGATAATAAGGATACAGAAACAAAAGTGAAGTTAATTAGATTTTCTTTGTCTTAGTTGAGGATTAAACTATATTCTTTTACTTTCCCCTACTTTCCGTCTTTCACATATGCAAATTATGCAAATATGTAAATCTATATATTCACCCCTAATCATTTTCCTTAACTAATCCCTTTATTATCAACTATCTATTGGACATTTTGAATCTCAAATTCAATATGTCCAAAACAAAACTCATTATCTTTTCCCTCAAAACCTCCCACGTCCCTATTACTACTGAGGGCTCCAAGTTACTCAGACTTCTCATCTTCATTCACTCCACATATCTAATCTGTTGCCAAATCTTGATGTTTCTACCTTCATAATATCTTTTGCATACATTCTCTTCTTCCACTCACACAGTCACCCCCTGCCCCAGGCTGTTCTTCCTGCTTGCAGTTTTTCTTCACTCTGATTCATCCTCCACACAATGAAGGATGATTTTCTTTTTTGTTACTTTTATTTTGTTAAATATATTCCAATTACATGTAAAAAAATTTTTAACAGTCATTTAAAAAAAATTTTGAGTTATGAATTCTCTCCTTCTCTCCTGCCCTTCCCCCTGCTTGAGAAGGCAGGCACTTTGATTTTGATTATACATGTATGCAAGGTCATGCTAAACATATGTCCATATTAGCCATATTGCAAAAACAAAGCAAAAACAAAACAATAGAAATAAGAAAGTAAACTATACTTCAATCTTCATTCACAGTTTATCAATTCTTTCTCTGGTGGGGGACAGTGTTTTTCATTATGAATCCTTTTGTATTGTCTTGGATCTTTGTCTTTCACAGTTGACCATCCCTAGAATATTGCTTTTACTATGTAAGACGTTCGCCTTGTTCTGTTCATTTCACAAAATGATTTCCATAAAGTACAAGTCTGAGCCAGTCATTTCCTTTTCAATAAACTCGAAGGCTTCCCTATTATGTCTAGGATAAACATAAACCCTGCTATTGGACATTTAGAGCTCTTCAGAACGTGGCCTCTTCCTAACTTTCCAGTCTTCTTACATTTTATTTTCTTTCATGTATTCTAGGTGTAACAACAATGTTGCTAGCAGTTGCTGTGGAGGTGAAAGACCAAGAACAACAGCACACAAGGAGGGCTGCTAGCACAGGTTCTTTGATCTGCTTTTATTTTAATTAAACATACATACAGCATTCACTTAGTTCAGGGGGAAAAGTCAGCACCCTGAACTTCAGAGCAAATATAAACAGAAATTACAAACAGGTCAACAGACAGGCTTTTATCTGTCTGACCAAATCACAATACATATATAGTTGCCAGAGAGAAGCACCAACACCTGGGTTTTCAAAGGGAGAGGGGGGGCTGCTTCAACAGCTACCCAGAGTCTCATCATTAACAGTCTTTCAATGAGTGTGCCTCCAAAAGCAAAATGCTAACCTCTGAGTTTATATACCATTCTTCAGGGTTAAAGGGAGTCACAACCATGTGACTCAAACCCATGTGAACTAGGCCTTCCCTTGACATAAGCAGGCCATCGAAGACTCCCAATTCAATCAAAGATTCCTTAGTGCTGAGAAGCACTCCAAAATGAAGACAACAAGAAGTCTACTTTGCTTGCCATTACATTTTAAAGGCAAAACTCATCAAAGGTATTTGATTACCTCAGCATTCCGAAAGAGAAAACAGTAAAAAAATTACCATAACACTAGGTGGCACAAAGGATAGAGTGCAGGTATTTCAAATCTAGCCTCTGACACTTACTAGCTATGTGACCTTTGACCTTGGTGCCTCAGTTTCCTCATCTATAAATTGGGGATAAATAGCACTTATCTACCAGGGTTGTGTTAAGGCTCAAATGAAATTATATTTAAGTGCTTAGCACAGTGCTTGGCACATAGTAACCATCTGTAAATGTTAACTATTATTATTGCTAGTCATCCAACTTTATTGGCCTACTTGCTGTTCTTTAGCATTCACTATCCAGGGATGATAACAGCATCTAATTCTCAGTTATTATAAGGATCAAATAGGACAGTTCCTGGCACATAATAGGCATTATATATTTATTCTTTTCTTCTTCCCTTCATTCCAGTAGCCTTTCCTTGTCTTCCCAATTGCAAGTTCCTTCTCTCCTAAGATTACCTTTTTTCAAACCTACCTTGTGTATACTAATTACTTACATGTAATCTTCGCTAGAACATAAGTTTTTTGAGGGCAGGACAATGTCTTTGCCTTTCTTTGTAAGACTAAAATTTATCACAGTACTTGGCATACAATAAGCGCTTAATAAGGGCAGCTGTCTGACTATATACATGACTGTTACCTTTGTTTTTAGGGGTGGCTAGGCGGTGCCATGCTGCACAGAGTATTGAGCCTGGAGTCAGCAAGATTCACCTTCCTGAGTTCAAATCTGGTCTCAGAAACTGAGTAGCTATTTGACCCTGGGCAAGTCATTTAACCCAGTTTGCCTCAGTTTCCTGTCCTGTAAAATGAACTGCAGAAGGAAAAGGAAAACCATTTTGGGTCAAGAAGTCAACCATGACTGAAACCAGTGAATAAGAGTTTAATAAATACTTGTTGCTTGGTTAATTGATTATAGTAGAGATAATATGCTGTTTAGGGCTCTCTAACACGAAAAAAAAATTCAAGTTATTGTCTGCAGTCTTCTTGCCTTTTTTACATATTAGCTTATTTAGCAGGAAGTGGGGCATGATAATATTTGCATTACTTTCAGTGATTTATTTTGTCTTTACTGTTAGTTTTCTGGGAGGCATTAAAGGTTCAATTTCATAAATTTTAAACATCAATTGCATGTTAATTTGGGGTCTCGGTAAAATCCATCCCATTTTAGTTACTAGTAATTTAAAAATTTTTTTACTTATGACTATTTGCCTAAGTAGTGTTTTTTCCCATGTAGGAATGAATTATCCTCATAGGTAGGAAAAGTATATACATTTCTCCAGCCCTAGTTACTTTTCTGAGCTCCAATCCCACATTATGAACTGCTAATTAAATATTCAAAGGGATATCTCTTAAGTATCTCAAACTTAATGTGTCCCAAACAGAACTCATTAGCTTGATCCATCCTAAAGCCTTCTTCTTCTCCAGCTTTTTTTTTTTTCTGTTGAAAGTACCACTACTCTTCTAATCACCCAGGTGGAAACTTCAAGGTGATCCTAGATTCTTCTCTTTTTCCCAGACTTCACATGCAAACAGTTTCTAAATTATAATAGGAATAACATTTGTTTTGTGTAGGTTAGGACAGTTTCCCTTCAGTGAGGGAAACGTTTGAACCATCGCTTTGGCTTCTTTGTCACCTTATCCCTAAAAAGCACAGTCTATGGAAAGTTGGGGTCCTGAGGCTTTAGCAGAGCTCTGACCTGAGCTATGGCAAATGTGAACGTATCCTTTTCAATTTTTTTAGTAAGTTAATTTTATTGAATTTAGTTGTCCATGAGCATCTCATTGCGATCCTGAACCTGAATCACTGGACTACCCTAAGCTGTCTTGTCTTGTCCAGGGCACAAGTCTTGTAAATTCTACTTCTGCAATGTTCCTTGCTTCTATCCTATTTTCTCTATCATATACCCACCATCTTAATTCCAGCCCTCATCTTCTCTTTCTTGGACTATTATGACAGTCTCCTAATTGTTATCCATGCCTCAAATCTCTCCCCTCTCTAACCTACCCTCTGAGCTACTGGCAGATTAATATTCCAAAAGTGTAAGTCTGACCATGTCACTATCCTGTCAAGAAATGGCTTCCCCTCATCTCCAAGATGAAATACAAACTCTTCTGTTTGTCACTTAAAGCCCTTCACAACCTGGCTCCACCCTTCTTTTCCAGATTTCTATATTACTTCTTCATGACTGCATATTTCATTCAAACTGTCCTATTTGTTATCAGTCACACATTAACAATCTATTCCTTTGTGTAGGCTGTTGTTCCTCATGCTTAGAATGTCCTTCCTCCACACCTCTGTCCTTTAGAATCCTCACCTTCCTTGAAGGATCAGCTCAAATTGTTACTTCCTACCATTAAGGCTACTCTTTTGTCACTGGTTGCTAATAGCCCACCCCTGGAAATTATCTTGTATAGATTTTGGTTTTGTATGTGTTTCCTTCCAAAAGAATGTAAGCTTCTTAAAGGAAGGAGCCATTTTCTTTTTGTCTTTGTATTTCTAGTGCCCAGCACCATATCTGGTGTATGGTATGGGCATAATAAAAGCTTTTTGAATGAGTAAATAACTGAATGAATGAAAAATGCCAACAAGACTTAATTTGATACTGTAATTGCCATCCATACCACATGTACATTCACTGGGAGGCACTGTACATTACTAGAGAAAGACATAGTAAACCACTCCAGTAACATTGCCAAAAAAACCCCAAATGAAGTCATGAAGACTTGGACATGACTGAAATGGCTGAACACCAACACAAAGTAGACATTACTATAATCTAAAGTAGAGATAGTTAAAGATGAATGATAATTACAAGCACAACTATGACTATTTCCCAATTTACTTGTGAATAAAAGGAGTATTTCTATATTGGAGGCATACAAACTTTATAATTAACAAAGGGTAATTAGGTGAGATTCCTAGCAGGCAGGAAATATAGTGCTCAGCACACAACAGGTACTCAATAATTGTTTGTCATTGTTACCTGAAAATTGTAGATAATAATACCTCTCATGCCAACTTCATAAAAGATCACATGATGTAATTAATGCATACAAAGCAAATGTTTTTTAAGTGCAAAGCATTATACGAAGTCACCTATTTCATTATCTTTACCTTTTCCTGAGGCTCCAAGAATTATGCTCCCTTGAAGATCTTACCTGAGCTTCAAGAATATAGCTATATGTGAAAGGGGAATCTCAAGGAGAGTAGGGTAGTGGGGAAAAAAGAAAGTTACTACATCTCTGCTTTCCCATTCACTACTTGTTTCACCTTAGGCAAGTCATTTAACCTTTGTTGGCTTGTGTCCTCATGTGTAAAATGAGGATGTTGGACTCGATGAACTTTAAGGTCCTTTCTGACTCTATGAATTACAAATCTGAATGGGAAGGAATAAATTTATTATATTTTTGTCTTTCTCTATGATCCCTATCTGTGCTTTAATATGTTACCTGAGTTGGACTTAAGACAGTTCAAGTTCTCTGGTCTCTAACTCATTCAGGATAGGGATGGGAACTGGACCTATGATTTTACTATTACAGGGAACTCCCTGATGAGACAGGTTACTTAAAACCATGTAAAAGGTGAAACAATTTTCTTAGAGTGGGAGAGACAAAGATTTCGGCAAGCCACTTAAATGTTTCTAGACCTGTTTCCTTAACTATAAAACGAGGAGGTTAGAGTACATTGTTTCTACTTTTCCCTAAACACCAAACATTCTAGGATTCTAAATATTTTCTGGCTACTTGTTATGTACCTGATACCCCAGACTGTTTGGATACTGTGAGGGAACTCTACAGAAGTATAAGATGGCTCTTGTCTTCCAGGAGCTATATTAAAATTGCTGAAAGTCTGGAGTCTGAAGGACCTGAGTTCAAATATGACCTCTGATTCTTGACACACTAGCTGTGTGACCTTGGGCAAGTCACTTAACCCCAACTACCCTGCCTTCCCCCCTCCAAAAAAACAAAAACAAAATTGCTGAGAGAAGAGTAATGCTTAGAAAGAAATCAAAGAACAGTTTAAGACTACATACTGAAATTGAACACTAAATTGTGTGGAAAGAATTGACTACTGTTTTATAGAAAGTAGGTGGTCTTTTACTAGCCTCAAATTCAAGCTACGTTTAAGTTTCTACAAAGAGGAGTAAAAACATTAATTATATGGTTATCAAAATACCTACATATGCATATATTCCTTTGGGTTTTGAATTGTTAGGGGGTTGGAAAGGGGTTGGAAGAGGTGGTTACATTTTCCAACAACAATCTTCTAAATTTAAAATTAAATACACTAAGTTGAATCCCAAAATACATTTCCCCACTTTGGTACTTAAGGAAGATATGGAGACTTTCAGTTCTAAAGGCACAATTTCACAAATGTTATGAGCAAAAATGATTTTATGATGGAAAGGCTTCCACCCAAAAGACTACAAAATGTACATAATTATCAACTTACGAGGTGAAGGGGGAAATTTGTGGTAAGGGTGGGAATTTTTCTCGTAGATACTTGTAAATCATTCTTGTTCTGTCTTGTCTCTATGAAGATATTTATGAGTGGGCAGTTTTCTGGACGGAGTTTTGGAAAACATCAGATATTGTACTGTTTGAATTCATTATAATGACAAACTTCTCTTATAAAGAAACTGGTGTGGTTGGGGGTCAGCTTATCCCATAACAAGGAAATACTGTGATCAATGGGGCGGGCATGGAGGAATGTTTGTTTATTTGGTAAATTAGAAAGATATGGAGAGTATTCCCTTCAAAAAGTGTTGGGGGAGGTACCCTACTGAGAAAAAAAGCTTTAATAAAAAAGTCATAGGATTCAGTTTAGGGAGGGGAGGAATTAAATTGTTAATCTTTGGGTTCAAAAATAAGGAGCATTTCTTCTAAAAATAGAAACACCTTTGTTGTTAGTGAAATCAGCAGATATTTTAAAATATGAAATTCAACAATAAGTTCCAGGGGAGTCTCCTGACACTCCTGAGGCGCTGTTTATGTATGTATGTAGCCCGCACCTGCGAGTCCCACCCCAGCCAGGGAGAGAATTTCCGACTCCCAGCTCACAGCGTGAGCTCGGAACTCTCCAGCCCCAGGCCTACCTCCACGTGGCTCCTCCCACAGGTAGCGCTAGGAACCCGACGTGGAGGTAGACGGACCGGAACAAAGGAAGTGGGAGGTAAAGGGAGCCTGGGGGGAGGCGGGCCTTTCCAAGTCCCTGCAGGTACCTCTCTGTGCAGAGATGGGGAGGAGTCTAGCTCAAGCCCAAAATGGAGGGCTAGCTACCGGTTGGGAGCTTTAGGACACCTACGATCCCCTGTCCTGGACTTTCCTCTTTTCCTTCTGCTCTGAAGTCCTGCCTTCAATACACTGTCTTTTCCCTACAAATTGCTTTTTGGCGAAATCCTTGTTCTCCCTTCTCACTCCCACCTTCTGTCTCTGTTCCCCGCCCCCTTCTTCACCCGTCTCCATTCCCTCCTTCACTCCGTCCCCAGCCTTCGATAGCTTCACGGCCTGGCTCTTGGGAGTCAGAACCTCAACCACTCAGCGCATGGCCTGGGGCTGCAGCCCAACCCAGGAGAAAGGGGTGGGGGGGAGGTGGCAGAGAGCGTTGAGAGAAGTGTGGGGTTGGGTTCGACCTCTGGATCCCCTTGCAGACAGCTCAACCTCTCCCGCTTAAGAGAAACCCTCCCTGAAGCCACTTTTGGCTAAATAGCTTGGAGGAGGAAGAGGCTGGGCAGGAGACCTGGCACGCTTCACCTGCCTTTCCCTTGCCCTCTGGTACTGATGACCTAGGGTTATGTGGGGCGGAGGCAGCAGCAACTCCAGCCCCTAGAACCCCAGAAGTCACAGCGCAGGGCAGACGGTAAGGGAAACGTGGAAAACTAGAGAGCAGGGTTCTAGTTGCCCTGGAGTCAGCAATCCTAGGCTGAAAGGGAGGAAGAAAAGAGAGCTATCGATTTGCAGACCTCTAGGGGAGGAGAGTCCATTCCCTTCGGGAAGTTGGATTTTTAAGGAAGTTAAGAAAACTTAGTGGAGTCCCCTCCAGTTCCCACCCCTCCGGTCCCGAGAGCAAGAGCAAACCCTTTTGTGATTTTGCCCCCTCCCCCTCCTAGCTATTTGTCCCTCGGTTCCCCTCCCCCTTCGCTTCTAGTTGGCCCTCGCTGCCAGAAGAGCAGACGCTGTAGCCCTGGAATTGCAACTGACACAGACGAAAGCGCGGACACACATACACACACGCACACGCACTCAAGCTAGCACGCACCCCTTCTCCACCTCTTTCTTCTACTCCCCCCCGCCTCTGCTTTTATGAGTTAACCACGTTTTCCAGAAGTTGCTGCTCAAGTTTGTAAATTCCTCTCGGTGGCTAGCAGCTCGTTCCTGACCCTCAGTCTCCTCCTCCTCTTCCATCCCTTCGTTCCCTTCTTTTGGCCAAATAAAACAGGATCTGGGCCAGGAGAAAGGAGGAGGAGTAGCGAGAGGAGGGGGAGGGAGGCCGGAGACTGAGAGGTTGAGAGGTGAGGGGGGAGTGGTGGTTAAGCGCACCATTCATGGACTCGGGTTGGGACCGGTGCTCACTGCTCCGCGGCTCCTAGTCCGGCGGGCAAGTTGCTCAGGGCGCTGGGGCCGGGAGGCGAGCACTCACCGCTGCTGCGCCTCCGGATTGCCATGGAGAACGCGGAGACCCGAGGCAGTCGGCAGGAGCCATTCCCAGACAAAGATCCCCGGCTCAACCCCTTGTTCGCGGATCAAGGGCAGCCGCAGCAGCCTCTGATGATGGTGCTGGAGCCCAGGGGGACGGACGGGCACAGGCTGGTGGAAGTGTTGTTGACTGGGGGGGCTCCCTGGGGATTCACCTTGAAAGGAGGGAAAGAACACGGAGAACCTCTTATCATTACTAAGGTAAGCCGGCGTCCAGGAATTAAGCGAAGGCTGAGGGCTGGGAAGGATCGGGAGAGGGAAGGGAACTCTGGCTGAACAACCATCATTTTTAACTAGTGTTGGGTACTTGGGGTGATGAACTCCAGAAGTTTCTTGAAGCTGGGTTTGCTTCTGTGCTGATATTTACATTGCGCGCCTCCTTCTTCCCCCACATGACAACCAGCAGACCAGTGATAGCACCATGATACTTAATGATAACTATTGTTAATGCCTAGTGAACTAGCCTAGAGTGTTAATGGGGAGAGCTGTGCGAGATTTTCCCAGAGGAGAAGTGGGGGGGGGGGGAGTAGCAGGAGTTAAGCCTTTATATTCGAGATAAGCGTGACTTATGGATTTTGCTTTAGGATTTAAAAGATCGTATGCATCATTTTGTGAAAGGGAACAAGTAGGTGAATGTAAAAAATAAGTTCCACTTTGGATTCGAGTTTTGGTTTTCTTTTATAAGACAGAT
This sequence comes from Phalanger gymnotis, assembly GCA_028646595.1. Classification (NCBI taxonomy): domain Eukaryota; kingdom Metazoa; phylum Chordata; class Mammalia; order Diprotodontia; family Phalangeridae; genus Phalanger; species Phalanger gymnotis. The sequence goes on along the minus strand of CM053622.1, from coordinate 483,571,310 downwards.
TTTTGCCGGGTTCCCAGCTCGGATGGATACCGCTATGGGGAGGGTTTCAGTGTCCTTGCTACCCCCTGGCCCAGTGGCACCCATTTCTACCTCCACTTCCCCCGATAGTGCACTGTGGTATTGTCCTTCACACCTTTTCCGTTCCCTTCCCTGTCAGTGGTCTGCACCTGTATTGAAAGGACAACTAATTATTCTTAAGAACTCAAAAGCAAAGACGTGGAGTGGGGTGGGGGGCGAGGTGGAAGAGGGAGAGTTAGACTTGCCCATGAATCAGAGGTTCTTAGGCTACCCCCATCCCGTGCCCAAACCAGGAATTGTTGGTGTTACCTCCTGCCTCTTGATATTCAAATATATACTGATCAATACTCTCAGTTTTTTGATTTTAATCCTCAAACCTGTAGAGAACACCTAAGTTTTTTTTTCCCCCCTCCAAGTATGGCTCCAGATTTTTTTTTCATTGCTTTCAGTTCACCGGAAGGAAATTTTCCTGACAATTTGGTAGTGGTTTGAGTTGCTTTTTGGAGAATTATACTTGAGCTGAACCTGTAAAAAAAAAAAACAACACACTAGGAAAATTACTTAAATTCTTTGTTCCTCTGCAAAAGATAAGATAAAAGGACATATTTGAATGTGCAGTTTCTTGTTTTGCTTAATTGTGTTTATACAAAGCAACTCCCCTGTTAAAACAGTTTGCCAGTTGATTTCTAAGTGAAGGCTTTAGCTAAAGCTTACCAAAGGGCCAAAGTTCTTTTTAAAATGTAAAAATTGTTGGCTACCAGCAGCTTTTGAAGGTGACTTACTGGTTTTCTCCACATTCCTTTCTCCCCACTGCCGGAAGAATTCAAGTGAACCCTAACTTTGTGTGCTTGAAGTGACTATAGTCTAGGGAGGGGTAATGCTTTGTTACCCAAATTACTCTGATGTGACTGTGAGGCTTTCTGAATCTTTGTGAAGGTGGAGCAACAATAGGGAATTCCCCCGGGAGATTTACTTAATACAATTTTGAATTTATGTACAACCTAGAAAAGAGGCCTTTGCTGTTATCCAGGATAGTTATGTTTTGTCTTAAATTTATTTAATTGGATCCTTTCGAAGAATATGGACAGCAATTAAATGCTTATACCTTGAATCTGTGTGTTTTGTGTTCACTTATTCACATATGCAAATTTATGTCTATCATCATCTTTAAGCATGGCCAATATCACTCATCTTCAGGAGTGTTCCTGATTAATAAACTTTATGCTTATCATTTTGTGAGACTGTCACATGTAGATATGTATATATTTTTTTCAAATATAATACAGTACAATGCAAGAGTTTACATTGTTTAAAGTTCACTTGATTGTGGTGGTGTATTGAGATACAGTATATCTCATTGTATGCTTATTGGAAAAGCATAAACCAGCTTCTAACTTCAATTCGACCTTACTGGCAAAAAACAATAATGAATAGGAGAGCCCCAATACTCTACCCTAACTTTAACAAGAAACCTTGTATATTCACGTATGTCTTCTACTTTACCTATTGCAAGTGCCCTTTTTCTACAGAACTCTAGGAAACAGTAAAACGTGGCGAACTATATGTGGCAAGAACTTTTAGAGTACTATTTGGCACTTTGCTTTTATTTTCCAATTTGTTTAAATTCTGGAGATCAGGGAGAACTTTAAAGGTGGAGTTTAGAATTAAAATACACTCTTTTTCTTGTAGTTAGGAAGGTAGGTAATATACTATTCAGGCTTTCTATTCTGAATAAGGGACTTGGAGAAATGAGGTATGATTGTCTCACAATTAAATTATTTTAAAAAACCAAATTACACATTGGAGAGGCAGCCATGAAGTCAGGAGGACCTCGCTGTGTGACCTTGTGCAAGTCTCTTACCCTCTCAGTAGCTAGGTCTTATATTGTAGAGAAAGTGCCAACCTGCATTGGTAAAGGTAGATTCTTCATCTGGGAATTGCCCCTACCAATGTAATCATAGGTCTAGCCCCTATTCCTAAACTAACTCAGATGATGTTATTTCTCATTCTTTAGTCCTGTGCTTGGTAATTCCAACTTTGTAGTCACTGCCTGATTGATAAATGGAAATTGTTATTTCTGACTACTTCAATTCTGAATTAACATTTCTGGTTTTATCCATAGTTGGTATGACACCATTCACTTCTCCCTCTTTTCTTTTAGCTAGGTCTGAACAATTAATCTTTGTGTGTCTTTGCAGCTGTTCTGAGTTTGGTTTGTAACTGATCAATTTCCTTGACTTCTAGCAGGTAAAATATTATCTCCAGTTTATCCGTAGCACTTAAGAAGAGTTTGCTGATTTCTCATTTTAAAGACCAAGACCAGAGAGGCAGTTCTACAGTGTTATTCTACAGTGTTACAGTAGAAGTAGCATTGACTGTGGACTCCCAGGTTCCATGTACAAATCCTTCTTCTGATGCTTACTACCCATGTGATGTTGGGCAAGTTACTTAATATTTCTTTGCCTCAGTTTTCTCATTTGTAGTATGAGGGGATGGACAAGATTGCCTCTTGAGGTCCCTTTAATTCTAGACTTATGATCCTGTGACCTCTGGGTCTTACTTAGACATATGTAAAATGGGGGTGGGGCATCTCTACAATCTAATGAGCCTGTGATTTGCCCAAGATTGCCCAGAGATATTTCATGTTGTTAGAAGACTCTAACATCTTTTACTTGATAGTACAATACTGTGCATTGTATTCTGATCCTTTTTCCAGAAATATGTATCTTTAGTCATTTGAAATGAGACAATTACTGATACCTTTCAGAATTAGACTTGAATTTTATATTCAAAATGTCCTAAAAACCTAAAATTTTTATTCACCCTTCCCCCCCCAAAGTCTCATTTGACCTTTATAGTAGTATGTTAGGAGACATCTGGTGACACAAATGTTTTTGTGAAAGGCATTTTTCTTTCTTTGAGCCCAGTAACCCCAAGCTCTGGTGATGGCAGAGGGTTTTATTTACATAGCAAACACTAAAACAAATATTTGCTTCATTTACATTATGTGGACTGAGGGAGAGAAAAGAAAGAACTGCTTGGTTTTAAGTTTTTCTTCATAAATAGCTAGCATTTATTATTGGAGATACAGTGTATGGACATGGATAGTCTTATGGGATCTCTGTTTTAACATCAACAAACTGAAGTTAGTAATAGTATATTACCTCCCTTTAGCTTGGCATCCTAAGAATTCAGGAGAGAATGTGTGTAAAGCATTGCAAGGCCCTCTAAGGAAAGGGGTTAACAAAATACAGAACCTAAATACTGTGTAAGGAAATTTGTAGCCTGAACTTGGTATGACTAACTTTTTTTACAAGTGAATTTAGAGATTAGGGAAATCTTAAATAGATTATTCACAAACTATGAATAAAGATAAATCTCAGATAATGTGACTAAGGATGAAATATATTGGGGCACATTTGTGATACAGGTGTGAGGATAGGACTCAAGGTATCACATGCTAACCATGCTTTATATCATACATATGTTTTACCGTGTATGGTTGATATTTCAGAGAACATAATTTGACTGATGAGGATCTGTAGAATTAGCAATGGTGTCTCACTCTCATTCTACCATACCTGTGGTACTATGCAACGAAAACTACCATAATTTTCTGTAAGTTACACATTGAATTTAATGTGAAACTTCAAGGAAAGGAGCCTAAGATGCTGGTGGGTAGAACAGGAATGATTCAGGAAAAATCCATCCCCTCTTTGGGAAATAAAACAAAACTCTGCCATATTCTTTCAAAGGGTGGGTCAGACACTTCATATTTATATTAGATAAGAGTTGTGATTTATTCAAGAATTTTGCTCACACATCTCTCTCACCTGTTCTACTAAGCTAAATCAGGTTTGGTCAGTTCTTGAAAAGGAAATGCTACAGGAAGTGATAGTCGGTGATTCACTAGGAGGCATTCTGAGTAAGTATTAAATACACTAGTTTGGTGTTAGCAAGCACCCTGCTGTTAGAGGAATGTTTTAGTATGAACGAGGCCCAGTTACCATTTGACTTCTTAAAACCTGAGGTGCCTAGCTTTAATAATATTACCTAGAAGTGCCTCAGGAGATGAATGACTCGATAAAATTTGCCTCAACCCTTTTATCTTAGAATCTCTTCCAGTTGTCTATACTTGAGTAAAGCTGTACTCTGGAGTTAAGTGTGGGTTTTTAGGCTGACCTTGAGGAAATGGATCAATTTTGGGGTGAGTGAATACTAGTGATTTGCATTATGATCCTTTGAGCCACTTAGCACCTAGTTAGAGGATGGCACAGATTCACAGAAATAGCCTAACTTCTTTGGAGACTTACATACTAGGAATTAGTATTTTGGGGATCTTTTGCATCCAAAAATCCTGGATAAGAGTATATATCTTAAAATTTTTGAATTTAATGCAAAAACATCGGATGTACTTGATGGGCCTTTTGAAAATGAGTGGGCAGCTTTGCTGAGTCACTTGTCTTTGAGGAAATTTTTATCTTTCTTGGGATGAGATAGCCCATGGTACAGTGGAAAGCATGCTGGAACTCAGTCATAGGACCTGGGTTCAAGTCCCACCTATATTACTAACTACTAACTCCCTTTCTGACCTTGGGCAATCACTTATCCTCTCTAAATCTCAATATTAATTGAAGGGTTTGTATTACATGGCTTGTAAGGTGCTTTCTTGCTCAAATTTATGTTACTATCATAACAGCTACACTTCTTAACTTGGTATTTAGAAAAATTTTAGAATTTCAAACTTGATGGTCATCAGCAAAGGTCAGTATTTCCATATACAGTGGACAGAAAAGCAGGATTATATAGGAAACTGTGAACCTACCATGTACATCTTGTTTTTTAAAGTATACTTAAACATGGTAGTATCAACACTGAATCCTCTTCTGAACTTCCTTTTACTTTTTTGGGGTATATGTGTGTTTCATTGACATTTCTTTCCGTTTGCTATAAAAAAAATTGCATTACTGTCCCCCAATCCTTTCCACACCACCCTCTTTTCCTAATAAAAACCTTCCTTAGTAACAAATAAGCATTGTCAAGTAAAAAAAAAAGTTTTATTTACAACTCCTGAAAGTGTGTGTCCCACTTTGTGTCTATTGTTTATTACCTCTTTGTTAAGAGGTAGGAGGCAAGCTTTGTCAGTCTTGTAGACTTGGGATTTGTCATTGTATTTATTAAAATCCAAAGAAGTCTTTGAAAGTCGTCCTTTACGATGTCATCAGTGTATAGACTTATCTTTTGGTTCTGATCAATTCCCTATGTGTTGGTTCATATAATACTTCCACAGTTTCTTAGAATCTGTGGCATTCTTAGAATCTTCTTAGAATCTTTTTGGCATTCCTTATGTTTTGATGGTGTTTCATCATGTTCATATTCCCGAATTTATTCAGCCATTCCTCAATTGATGGGTACCCACCTTATTTCCAACTCTTATTTAAAGGCCTCCAAATCTGACTCCAGCCTACCTTTCTATTTTAATTTCATGCTATTCTCTGTTACATACTTTACATTTGGACCAAAAAGGACAGCTGCTTGTTAGCTGTTTTCATCCTGCCTTTCCTACCTTTTTGTGATCATGAAGGCTGTGCCACATTCCTAGAATACACTTCCTCCTCATCCTTCAAGATCTTCTTCAAATGCCACCTATTCTATGAAACCAGCTTTTCCCCAGCTGAAAAGGAACACTTCTTCCCTGATTTTATCTGGAGCACTTTGGAGCTATCCTTTGCCCTTAGGTAGTCTGTATTGTATTTTGCTTTTTCATATCCAAGTCATAGGGATAGGGATAGAATCTGTGATTTCATTGATATAGGGAGCTCCTAGATAAGGAACCTTCCTCTACCAGTGATGATAATAAATCTTCTCTGAAATTTGAAATATTGGAAAGGTGCCTAGAGCCTAAAGGTTCCCGAAGTGTGGTCTGAGAAGTCAAAACTATTTCCCCTTTCACTCTCATTCATTCATTGATATGGTTTCAGAATCTGTAAGTCACATTTTAAGAAACTACTGTTAAGTTTTTGTATAACGTCAAAGACATCCACAATTACCTGGACAAGTTATTATATTGTATTATATTTTATATATCTAATATATTACATATATTATCCTCCCTTTTCCAACTACATAGCTGTATGAGGCCAGTTTTCTTCATATATTTCAACCAAAACAAAATATCAAAACAGATTGAATGAAGAAGCAGAGATGAGAATCCTATCTTCCAATGAGACATGAGATTTGCAAATATTGGAAAGAATATAAAGAAAAAAATGCCATTCTCTATCGTTTTGTATAATGCTTATTGTTTCATAAAAATGTTATTTGTATTAATGTTTTATTATTGATGTTTTAAAATGAATTAAATATTTTAAAATGCATCTGCTTAAATTTCTAATATAGTAAATATCAGTAGATATAACACACATAAATAAAAGCTGTTGGGATCCTCAATAATTTTTAAAAGTGGAAATGACCAAAAAGTTTAAGAAATGGTGGTCTACTGTACTGAGACATTAATTGACATGCTCAGGATT
>CM053622.1:483541442-483564259 GCA_028646595.1 Phalanger gymnotis | reverse complement strand
TTAGCATTCCAAAAGAGAAAACAGTAAAAAAGTCCCACCCTTCTTACCATTGCACCATTTTGACCTTATCTTGGGTATATGGTGTGAGATGTTGATCTACACCTAGTTTCTGCCCTACTGTGTTCTAGTTTTCCCAACAGTTTTTGTGAAATAATGAGCTTTTGTTTCAAAAGCTTGGATCTTTGGGTTCATATACCAGATTACTATAAATGCCAATAGTCTTCCATTGATGTGTGACTGAAAATATTGGAACACCACAATCTGAAAAAAAAAAATTGTGGGTCACCCTGAGGACAATGGAGAGACAGATGGTGGACATACGTGGGTTGCATCATAGTTCCAATGATGTGTATGCATCAATAGGTGCAAAAGATGGCATCCGGGAAATGTATGATTGGAAAAGTAGGTCATGTAGCAAAGGACAACAGATGGATAGGCCATATGCTACGGTGGTATCCCTGAGGTGTCAAAAGACCTAGATGAAAGCCTCTAGCATATTTGGTGGTTCTTTGGTGAAGAATCTATGGAAGACCATGGAAAAGTAGTACTGAGTATGAAAATCTGAATAGATTATGATCTGTGCTTTTGGAATGAGTACCTGCCTTATTGAGATCGGGAGTATCAATCAAACCTTAAGTACTTGCTATAAGCTAGGCACTGAGGATGCAGAGATAAAAATGGTAAATGGTTCAGTCCTGCCCTCAAGGAACTGAAATTCTAATGAAACAACATGTACATATATAGGTATATGTACAAGGCACATACAAAGCAGAGATAAGTTGTACATATATAGGCATAAACATATGTGGCATATACAAAGCAGAGATGAGATATATACAAAAATATGCGATGTATACACACACACACATACACATATATCACATATAAAGCAGAAATAAGGTAACCTTGGAGAGGAACCTAGCATCTCCACCCCATGGCTCTGACCTTGGTTCTCTTTTCATTTTTCTCTATACTTTCTCCATTGATAATCTTTTCCACTCCTATTACTTAAATTATCACCTGTATTCAGGTAATATCAAAATTGGTATACCCACTCCCAGTTTTCTACCTTAGTTTCGATTCCACATTTCCTATCATATGTCTATCTGTCTGTCTATCTATCTATCTATGTGTCTATTTGTGGGTTATGTCCTCCTGGAACTTCAAAGTCACCTTAACCAAAACTGAACTCATCTTCCCTTCAAAACTTAACTGCCTCTCCTAATTTCCCTGTTTTTATTATTGTACCACAGTCTTTCCAGCCACTCATGCTCAAAGCCCTTGTGCCATCTTTAATTCTTTCATATTCCTTCCCATTCCCCTCTTCAGATCCCATGCCTGACACTTCCTCTAGAATACTTATTTAATCTTACCATTCCTTTTTATTTATACTGCCACAGCTCTGGTTCAGATCTTCTTGGCTGGCTTCTCATAATTTCTTTGTTTCCAGGCTTTATAATTTCTCATCTTTCTAGTTGCATAGCTGTCATAATAATTTTCCTAATAATGTGAAAATTAGATCACACTGTTCTCCAATCCAGAAACCTTCAATGGCTCCCTGTTGCCTCCAGGATCATTACAATCTTCATAGCTTCACAGCTTGGCATGTACGGTACGGATACTGTACTCAGTACCTCAGCCAAACTTGACTTATTCAGTTGCTTCAGTGGTGTCGTGGTCTTTGTGACCCCCATTTGCTGTTTTCTTGGCAAAGATACTGGAGTGACTTGCCATTTTTTTCTCCAGCTCATTTTACAGATGAGGAAACTGAGGCAAACAGGGTGAAGTGACTTGCCTAGGGTCACACAACTGGTATGTGTCTGAGGCTAGATTTGAACTCAGAAAGATGAGTCTTCCTGATTCTCAGTACAGTCCTCTATCCACTGTCCCACCTAACTGCCCCAAACTTGGCTAAGTTTGCCTAAATTCTTTAGGCAAAGGTCATGTCCCATGCCTGGCATACATTCCCCGTACATCTCTTCCTGTTGAAAACTTATTCCTTTAAGGCCCAGCTCAATGAGATTTTCCTGGTAGCTTCATATAAGACTTTGTTGAGACCCTTGCTTTATTCATATTGCATTCAACTTTGGATTGCACTTTTATGGATCTAACTGCCAACTGGGTTGTTAGTGTGAAAACAGAAACCATCTTTTTTTTTTTCCACCTTCAAATCTTAAGGGCTTAGAAGAGGATCTAGCACATGGTAGGCTTTTAAAAAAATGCTTGTTGACTTTGACAGCTCAGCTTGGGATTGGATACTAAATAACCAATTTACCTGGAGTGAAGAAAATGTTTTTTTGTCCCTGAAACAAATCCTTGAAAAGGATGTGAAGAGAGAGAAAATTGCCTGGTGAGTTGGTGTCTTTTATATGGTGAGATGTTTGGCACAGTTTGAGCTTGATTCATCAAAGAAAGAGCTAAAAATGGGAATCATAACATTGAACAGCTGCTCGATGATTTGATGGTTGAATAAGATGATGGTATGTCAGTTCTGAAGACTAGACTGATAGGTTGGGTGGTATGTAACAGTTCTGCAAGTGTTTCTACTCTTTGTAATTCCATTTGGGTTTTCTTGGCAAAGATATTGGAATGATTTGCCATTTCCTTCTGCAGTTCGTTTTACAGGTGAGGAAACCGAGGCAAACAGGGTTAAATGACTTGCCCTGGGTCACATAGCTACCAAGTGCCTGAGACTGGATTTGAACTCAGGTCTCTTCCCGACTCCAGGCCTGGCGCTCTATCCACTGCACCACTTGGCTGCAAGCGTAAAGCAGGCTTGAAAATAGTTATTCCTACCCTTGCTGTTTTTTTTCCTTTTAACAGTGAGTCAACAAGCACTTATTAGGTGTTTACTGTGTTCTAGGAAGCTAAGAGCTTTGAAAGGCAAAAACAGACCCAGACTTCAAGGAGCTCACTCCTATACAATGTACAAACAACGATATGAATGCAAGATATCTATATCTGTCTGACGAATTACTCGTATTCATAGAGGGTATGCACTCATGTTAAGAAAGATGGGAAAATCTTACAGAAGGTGGGATTTTACTTGGTACTTGAAGCAAGCCAGGATGCAGACATTAAGATAGAGAGAGCGAGCATCCCAAGCCTGAGGAGAACCAGCAAATATGCCTGGGCGGACGAGTGTTTTGTCCAAGGAACACAAGGAAGCCAGTGTCACTGAATCATAGTAACAGAAGATGATGTAAAATGCAGTCTGTGGAACATTGGAAAATGTGAAGAATTTAGTTGAGACCCCCTAGTTTGTATGCTAAGGCTGACATTTAATAGTGGGGTACTTCTCAGAACCTCAGTTCCTTCATTTGTAGAATAAAGTAATAATATTTGCACTGTATGACTTTTAAGATTCTTGGGAAGGAAATACTTTGTGAACATAGAAAAACACCACTTAAATATGAGCAGATGCTCTTGTTGATTGCCATTATATAACAGTATTTTATTTGGATTTTTCTGAAGGAGCCTCCAATAAAAAGAGGTATAAAAAGTCACTTTGCATGTATTTATTCCCTTAAATTTTTGTTATGTCTTTCCACATTACATGCGTGGCTATATGACACTTGTTATCTAATGTCAATAAATAATTAGATTATACTAGGTGAAGGGATGGCATTGAAGGCTTGGCTATACTAGAGCTGCGTTGAGGCAAATGGGCACGGGGGGGGGGGGAAGGAAGGGATGCTGCTGGGTAATAATAAAAAAGGGGAGAGGCTCATAGTCATAAAGTCATCACAGTTAGGGGGAGTGGCAAAGAGGATCGAGGATCGTCCCTTCCCTCTACCTCTGCCTTCCTCCATATTGCAGTTTGGGGTTATCTGTTTCACTTCAGGTATGTTCGTGATGTTTATTTCATTAAGTTTAAAGTATAAGAAAGTTGAGGGTGGTAGGAGTGTCAGCCTGAGCAAGTTTAGCACTAGTATTCCAGACTGAATTTTCTGTTTTGATTAGAATTATTCATCCAGGGATTGACTTTCATTTTTTTTTTTTTGAACAGAATCTAGATGTAAGCTCATTCTGATTTCTGTGTCTAGTTATTGACTGAAAATTGTCATTGAGATGAATGGGTTCTGAGAGAAGTTAGGCAGTGTGGTCCAGTGGACAGAGGGCTAGATTGGGAATCTGAAGACTTGTTTCTTTCTGCTACTTACTACTTGTGTGATCTCAGGGTAAATCTGGGCCTCAGTTTCGTCATTAGTAAGATGAGAGAGTAGGAGGAAATGTCCCCTTCTACTGGCTTTTACTGAATCTGGTCTAAGTCTGCATTCTTCTTTGGAATCACCAGCTTGTCACACCTGCACAGGCTTGTTCTGCATAATTGGGGAATAGATTGGCTGGACATCGCTGAGCACTCACTGCTCCTCTGTGCCCTCAAAGGACTAGCCTTGTGTAGTATGGAAAGAGAACGTACTGAGAGACATCTCCCTTTTATTCCTTTGCTTTCCTTCTTTTCTTCTATTTATTTTGTAAAAGAGCTACACAGTCAGGACAAAGAGAATCTCTTTACCATGTAAGGCTTCCTGAGCAAAGTGGTTTTGGGCAAAAGTTATAAAGGCCAAGGAAAACTAGCCTGGTTGTCCCTTCCCTACTCCCAGTTTCAAGGTTAATATAAAAGACAGTATTCTTTTTGCTCTGGGAAAATCTGGTCAAAGTCTTTCCACCCTTGCAACACAGACACTACTACTTTACTTTCACTTGATTCTGTTCCTCTTTCTGTTTTCCCACTAGCCATTGGGAAGGAAGGAAAATCCATGTGGGATTCACCTGGACAGAATACAAGGGAGGGCCTTCTATTCCTGTCTCCACTCTTGTGAGTTGAGGTGGGTCACAGAATAATTATTAGGACTCTAGGTGGGGAAAAAGAAGAAAGTTTTTGTTTGTTTTTAGAGGGGGGAAGGCAGGGCAATTGGGGTTAAGTGACTTCCCCAAGGTCACACAGCTAGTAAGTGTGTCAAGTGTCTGAGGCTGCATTTGAACTCAGGTCATCTTGACTCCAGGCCTGGTGCTCTACTCACTGTGCCACCTAGCTGCACAACCTCCCCTCCTCCCCTTTCTTTTAAAGGAGTATATGAAACATCTTTCTATAGTGGGTCCATGTGTTGCTCTACAACAGAAGTCTTCCTGCCCTGGCCAATGCTTTTATTGATGTAATGTTGATTATCTGGTGCTCTTTGTTCCATTTTCTGGGGAATATGAATAGGATGAGGAAACTTGTAGGTGAGAGGTTAGTAGACTAGGAATTCAGGTATGTGGCAATGAATACCTTGGGGCATTTTTTAAAAAAAGAATTACAGTATATTGAAGCTTCTAGGAATCTTGAAAATTATCTAGGATTATCTCCTTATCTTACAATCAAGGAAATTGAGACCTAGGTAGGTGAAGTTATTTTGATGAGGTACAACCTGAAGACATTTTTGTACTTTATTTTAAAAATTTTTATTTACTTTTTTTTTAAAAGGACAGAACTGTGTATTTTGATGTATTTTTGGAGAGAGGTATGAACATAGCTTGGATTTATTTTACTGACTGATGAAAATCTCAGCTGACTTCTATTTAGCTTTTTGCTGCCTCCTTTTAGTACAGTTTTAAAAAATTTAAACTTTATTGTCCACAGAAACCATTACTATATGGTCATTAAATTGAGCTTCTATAGAAGGAGAAATTCACGTACCTAGAAAAGGAGGTTCATTGGAAGAGAAAGAAAGCAAAGCCTTAAGTTAGTGTGGTTGGTTATATCAAATCTCCTTGACTTTTGAGGAGGATACCAGAATATTGGTGGAATGCTTAATGTTTAGAGTAGGCTAAAGAAATTCTATGTTTTCTTTTGGGTATATGTAAAAATAGTTCCAGCCCTTTAATCCACAGCTTTAAAAAATGGTTAACTGAGACAGGAATTTAGGATGTACATCTTAAAATAACCCCTTCCTCTTGACTTGACCTTCCCCTGGACAAGATGGGGAAAGTCACTTGGAGGAGGGATTAATCAGGAAAGGCAGCTTAGAATTAATCTTAAAAGGAAGAGAAGTTAAAGTTTAATTTTTAAACTATATTTTGGGAATGTAAATAATAAAATCAAAGCAGACAACCATCTTATTCTGTTTAGCCAGAATTCTTGTTAGCAGTATTCCGTTTAAGAGCCAAATTCCCTACTAGCTCAATGGTCTCTTTATGGCTTTTTATCTGTGTCCTGGTCTTGACCCTCATCATCCTCCTCATCCTCAACTTATCTGAAGCACTTGTGAGAAAATGCATTTTGGGGATCACTGGACTTCCTAGGCAGGGCCAAAGTCCTGAGGAAGAACCCCTTGATGATCCCTAAGGAAGGCTGCAGACCACAGGACTCCCAGAGGAAGACCAAGTGGTAGCCTACTTTTATCTGTGGGGATCACAGGGTTTCCTAGGGGTCATACCCTAAGGAGGACCCAAGTGATGGCCCCTTAGGACAGCAGTAAGATCACAAGGCTCCCAAGACAGCGGAAGACCCAAGTCATGGCCCCTTAAGAAGGCTGTGCAGACCACAGGGTTCCCTTGGGGAAATCCCAAGTGGTAGCCCTCTTAACACTGCAGTGGGGAATCACAAGATTTCCCAAGGCAGGGTCAGGAAGTTAGCCCACGACATGTTTCCACAGCTCATTGCTTTTCTGGTAGCACAACTTTAGGAAAATCCATGTGATTTGCCCATTCTCACCCAAAGAACTCAGGACCAGAGGAGGCAAAGAAAGACATTCATTATGTTCCTCAAGAGAGTCAGGGAACTGGGAACTCACTGGGAACACTTGCACTGATAAAGCAGCAGGAGTGGGGGGGTAACCATCACCTCCACTCCTCTTTGAGTTATGGTTAATTTACATTCTTTACTTTTTACATAGTTTTCTTAGGTTATACAGTTTACATAGGTAGGATAATAAGGATACAGAAGCAAAAGTGAAGTTAATTAGTTCTATCTTCCTTGTCTGAGTTAGGATTAATCTACAGTCTTTATTTCTACCTTCCTTTTTTAACATATGCAAATTATGCAAATCAGTAAGCCTGGACACTTGACCAAGACCAGACCCTTGAACTGACATGATAAGCTTGAACTGGGTCAACTGGTTTGGCCTCTGTAGTTTCCCTGACACCAGGATGGCCATTGACTTGACAAATAAGTGTTAACTCAGCTATATGGATAGCTTCTGTGGGAGCAAAACCGATACCATACTATCTTTTCTTACACACTTAATACTGTTGACCACACTATAGAATCATACTATCATAAATTCAGGACTAGAAAGGACCTCAGAGTTCATCTAACTCACCACCCCCCCCATGCCATTTCACAAGTAAGGAAACAGATTCTTAGAGTGTAAGTGACTTGCCCAAGGTTACTATAAAATAGGAAGTGCCAGAGTCTGAATTTGAACCCAGAGCCTCAGAGTACTCCTAACCAACTATTTTCGTAGTTTTCTTCCTGCTTGATTGCTCTTTGTCCTAAATTTTAGTGTCCTTGGCTTTTTTTCGATCCTCTCCCTACCTTCTTTTCCATGCCAAGTGACCGCTAAATCTATTTCTAGATCGAATGCCCTCTCATCACCTCTAGTATGGAATTTACAATTCCCTTTTGGCTACTTTTCCTTAGGATGTTGTGAGGTAGTTAGTGCAAATAGTCCCATCTCTATTTTGCAAATGAAGAAACAGAAGTTCAGAGATTAAGATACTTCTTCATGATGGCACCGTTGGGGTGGGATTCAGGTCTCTGATTCCAGGTAGGGCTCCAAACTCTAAGATTAGGGTTCTTTCCATTATTCTTCACTGCCTTCCTAGATTGTAAAATCCTCAAAGGCAATGGCGGTGTGTTAATTACATCTTTGTATTCCCCAGTACCTAACATAGTGACTTGGACATAAAAAGCACCTGGTAAATGTTTGGATTGAATTGAATTGAAATAAATCTTCTAAAAGGAGTTTTTAAAATGTCAGGTGTTTTTCATTGTACTGTTTAAAGGTGGGGTTTTTCTTTTTCTTCTTGTGATATGTCAAAATCCCCAAAGTGTCGAAATTTTATACTTTCTGGTACTGATTGTTTTCTTTACTGCGACTGAGTACGTTCAGAGAACTATATATTGGCTTGCTTTTGTAGTTACTATTATGCTTTCCTTTGTGACAAAGTGACCACTCCAAGTCACTTACAAGAAATATACAGCTAAATACTTCTGTGAACAACTGAGAGCAGCAGCCAATTTCAGAAGTTTTGTGCCTTCTTGTATAAAGTGTATCAGATTCCTTACCTCAGGGAGGGAGAAGGAGAAGGAGGGAGGAATAGAATTTGAAACTCAAAACCTAAAAAAAAAAAAGTTAAAAATTACTTTTGCATGTAATTGGGGGAAAGATAAAATATATTTTTTAAAGTTTTATGCCTTTCTATTACTCCACCCTTAAAATGAATGCATTCAGAGTTTTTTTTATTTATTGTTTTCCTGCCTTCACACCATAAATGAGCCACACTTTTCATCTCTGAATAGAGTGAAAATCAGTACTGTGAAAATGATAGTTGGTTGTTCATATAGCATTTTAAAGTTTGTAAAGTGACTTATATTCATAATCTTTTTTGAGCCTTATAATTGGCCTTAGAACTAAGTGCTATAGGAATTATTATTCACACTGTTGAGATCAGAGAAACTGAGGCTCCGGAAGACTGTGACTTGGTCTTAGTCACGAAATTAGTAAATGTTAAGAGCTGGGATTTAAATCTGTCTCTGAGTACACACTATATCCACTAGGCTAGACTTTGCTTTTCTTTGTGATGCTTTGTACTTTTCTGTGTATGTGCATGTAATTTAAGCATAAGATTTCTGCACTTGTTCTATTTACTGGGAACAGGAAAGGTGTGTGTAGGGGGGAACAAAAAATCCTCTAGGCAGATTACATAGGAGATGTGTTATTATATATTATAATATATTATTACATATATTGTGCATTATAACATATTACATATGATATATAAAGTATGTATTTATGTATTATATAATATATGCACATTATATATTATTCTTTGTTACATGTAATAGATAATGGTTAAATTCCTTTTGGGATTATTCGGGAATAGTAGTAAATAACTCAGGTTAGCTTGTGTAAACAGCGGGTACACTTAATGTGATCTAGAGTTTTAGATCTTTCATTCTTTTTTGGGTCGATGCCTTTTTCTTTTGCTCTGTAAAGAAAATATGTTGCTGTTCTTTTGAATTTATATTTCTAGTGATGAAAATCTGAAAGTATTGTGATAAAAGTGATTCATGTGGAATCTGGAGAAGACAGACCCAATAAAACTGTGCCCTATGTTTTCCTCATCTAACAACCTAGTCTTTTCGTGCATAATATTAAGTACAGTTCTTGATTTACTTAAGACTTAGTCTTGAGACTTTAGGATGAAGCTGGGAGATGAAATAGTTGCTTTTAAAGAGAAAAATCTGATTACCCGTTAAACTGGAAGTGTGAGTTTGCCAACTAACCAGTGTTAGTTAGATTTAAAGCAAGATTTTAGCTAATCTGCACATTATGAACATGTTAATTATTTGTAAAGATCTGTTTATTTTCTGTCTCACTTCTCAGATTGTTGTTTTTAACCTTCGTGATTGCTAGGTTCTCTGGGCCAGGCTTGAAACAGATTTATTTGAACATATTTAAGTGAATTCTTTATGATACTTCAGTTTTTAGGTATTCTTTTGATTTTTAGGTAATACTTTAGGTACTTGTTCAGTTGCTTTAATAGTGTTCTACTTTTCATGACCCCGTTTGGGGTTTTTTTGGTAAAGACACTGGAGTGGTTTGCCATTTCCTTCTCCATCTCATTTTATGGATGAGGAACTGAGGCAAACAGGGTTAAATAACTTGCCCAGCGTCATACAGCTAGTGTCTGAGGCCAGATTTGAATGCAAGAAGATGAGTCTTCTTGACTCCTAGCCTTGTATTCTATTGCATCTCCTAGATGGCCTGTTTTAGTTGATAGCTTTATATTAATCCGACAACGAAAAACCCAGACTTTCAAAATAATGAGTCTTTACAGGTTTATAAAGTTTTACCTCTCGAATAAATGCTAAGGGAATAAAATGGATAGTATCTTATGATATTTCCAGATGAGACATCAGTACCAGTGGGTTAGGTGGTTAGCTGCAGTCTGAAGTCAAGTGATTGATTTTCTTTCTTTTGAGGAAACCAGTGTTTAATCATTGCTTTTTAAACCACACACGCACACAAACACACACACCCCAGTTGCTTTCTGATTATGTTTTAAAAATTAAAGAGAGACTAAGTATCTGTTGAATATAACCATGATAGAGGTCTGAAATAGCTTGCAAAAGGTTAAACTTTCACAACCACTAAAAAAACAAAACAACCATTTTCCTGTGAATGGTAATGTTCTTTGAATAAACAAAAGTAGATGCCTACTATGTTCAAAGCACTGAACTCTGCACTTATTTTGGGAGACAAAAGATAAGTAAGAATTTGTCTTGCCAGGCAGTTACTTGAGGGAAGGCTTCATGAGGCAGCAATGTTTGGGCTGCATCTTGAAGAATGGAAAAGATTTTATTAGATAGGTGTGGGGGAAGTTATATGAGGTATAGGGAATATTGGAAAAGATGAGACCTGTTTGTGTTATCTCAGTTCCCATAACCTACTTTTCCATTTCATCTCTGCCATATATAGACATAGTCACACCCTGATCTTGCCATCACCTGTAATTGTTCCATGATCCAGAACCCTAGAATTCCTTTATTTGATAATTATCTCTCTCCATGCCTTATTACTTCTAAACCAGTGATTCTTAACCAAAGTAGATGACCTTTTTTTTTTTAAAAGAAAAAGATTTTAATGATTATTTCAATACATTTGGTTTCCTTTGTAATCCTTTGTTGTTCATTTTAGGCATTTAAAACTATTATTCTGGGGCAGCTAGGTGTCACAGTGTGTAGAACACCGGCCCTGGAGTCAGGAAGACCTGAGGTCAAGTTCAAAACTTGACCTGTGTCAAGTCAGATACTTGACACACTTATTAGCTGTGTGACCATGGGCAAGTCATTTAACCCCAATTGCTCTACCTTCCCCCCTCTAAAAAAATGAAAAAAAAATATTATCCCGAAAAGGAGATCCGTAAGCTTCACCAGATTGCTAAAAGGGCTCATGTTAGAACACCTGTTCTAATCCTGTTCTTTAATCTGGTGTCCAATCCATCCAGCCCCCAGTACTTTTTCCTTCTCTCATACTTACATGTTGCTGATTAGAGCTGGAGTCAGCAGTCCTGACTGGGTCTAATACAGATTGGTCATCAGACCTCATTGCAACTGGGCCCTTGTTGCAGCAAGGCAGTATTTTTTACAATTCCCTAATTGATTTTGCGTCCCACTTACACCACTGCAGTAGTTCTCCAATGTTCATCCCATTCTCCTTGTATTTTAGTAATTCGTGTGCATGATTTATCATCCTCTTAGATTGTAAGCTCATTCCTTGTGTCCTCGGTGCAACCTAATAAACCTTTGTCATTTGCTAAATATTTAGCAGTTTGCCATACAGTATATCCAGCATCTGCTAGAGGGGGAAGAGCCAAGAGAGCCCAGATTCAAGTGATTGTATTGATAAGGGAAATGGAGAAAGGAGCAATGAATAATTCATTAAGAACCAGGGGGAAGTTAGGGGAGAGACTTAGTTGCTAAGCCTTCATGGATTTTTCTCTGCTTTCTATTTCTGATCTAGAAGGGAAAAGAGGAGTGACACTGAAGAAACAGGAACTGTGACAGATTGGGTTTCCCTTTACAGGCACTCTTTAGGTAATTAGAGCTAACTGCAGGAGTCAATTAAGTTTTTTTTGCTGAGAAACCAGGTCAGTGGGTGAAGGCTTTGACACTGCTCTGAAGCCAGAAGAAGTACCAAAGCTGTTAGCCAGGTAGGTATAAGAGTCTAGCAGGGTCAGAATAAAGCATTGCAGATGAGAGAAAGCTTTTCTTGAGGGTATAAAAGAAAACTGAGATTTAGTTAAATGGTGATTGATAACAGCTGAGTTTAGTTAACTACTTAAGCTAATTAGTTGGTTTTTATTTAATCTTGTTTGAAATTGCATTTTGAAATGTTCATGGAAATGTCAATAGTTAATGAATAATTTGGGTAAAAACAATTATTTTGAAGTTTTTTTAAAAAATATAAGAAGATTAAATGGATTGTGTATTTTTTATTATTCATATTTTGGAGACATATCACATAACACCTTTGTTTATTTGGTGGCAGCTACTAGGATTATAGGCAGAAGTCCTAAGGATAATTAATTACTCTTAACAGTTTGTACCTTACAAGTTCAACTTTATTTAATGATAATCTCTTCACTTGCCTACCAAAACTCATACAATGGTAGGACATAGATTATTTACTAATTACCTTCATTTATAACACTGAGCATACTTTAACAAATATTATCTTTCCGTAATCTTGTATCAGCAAGGCAATAATCACAATATAGATGATAATTGTCAGTATGCCTGTGTGGTTCTCTATAGCCACAAATCAGCATATAGAGGGTGATCATGAAGGAATGTGACTTAATTTTCTTGTAGGGCTTATCACCATACTCTGAATACAGTTATAAACTGAGCTTCAAAGGCATTTTGAGCAAAAGCAGCATCATTTGAATAAGTATATAGCTCTTAAAGTGACTACTTTGAAAGATAGTGATTATTAAAATGGTTACTTCTGTTGTATTTATATTAAAAGTCATTACTGTTCCTTTATAGTCACACCTTATGTGACAGTCAAATATAGCAGTCATCTAAACTAATTTTAAAAAGTTGCGTTTGGCTCATTTTATTAGGTCTAGTTGTATATGGCATTTTTCAATGTAATTTCTTCTATTCCACAAATCCTTCCCCATTGTCCTTCTTTTGGGGATATATGGCTGCTGGCAAACAGTGACAGTGGTGTCAGAACTTTCAAGGGTGAATCTGGAGTTTCTCTGGGACTGCTGCTTCTGAAATGTTTCTGATGTGTGCTGCATATTCACATATGTATACCCAGCTACTACTGTCCTTGTATAGACTTTGTTTGCTTGCCTTGCCAGTGCTGTTGCAGCCCCTTGAAAGTGGCCCATAGACTCCGGCTGCTGAATTGCCTTCTCATCCCCACCTTGCCATGTCTTCAAAACTGTCCAAGCTTGTACCGTTTTTTTTTTTTTTTGACATCTTGACATCTTTATGAGAAAGGGAAAGAGTAGGGCTGGCCCTAATAACCTTGGTCATCCTTCCAACTTTTCAGTTTCCTCAACTTCCACAGTCAGTAACTCACTTTTGGACTGCCTATGGTCTACTCTCTTCTCCCTTAATTGTTCCTTGCTCCAAGTTATTCCTTCTTTCCTTCTTCTTCCTTCTTCTCCTTCCCCTTCCTCTTCCCCTTTTCTCCTCCTCTTCCTCCCATTTTCTTCTCTTGTCCCTGTATGACTTTGGGCAAGTCACTTAACTGGCTTTGTGCCTCAGTTTCCTCATTTGTAAAGTGAGGGGGTTGGACCTGATGGTCTGCAAGGTCATCTCCAACCCTGTGATCCTCCTTTTCCTCCCCTGCCCCTCTGTCTACTCCCCTCCTCCCCAGTCTTCCCCAAAGTCCAGATCTCAGACTCTTGTTTCCTTAGCATCTGCTCACCTCAGCTAAGAGTTGAGGGAAAGTCCTTGATGATTAAATCATTCCTCTTAAGGGTGTTAAGGACTGTCCCTTTTAATGCCCTCAGGATAATTTGCATTTTAATCAGGATCTTTTTGTACTGGTCGTAGAAACCATTATGGTAGAAACCATAGTATTTTAACTTTAAAATTTCAAAGATCCAAGCAGTAAATGAATTAAAACCTTTTTGTATAGATAATATCCAGGCCCTCTGGAACTCTACCTACTGACTTTGCTGGCTTCCGTTAGGGCCCAATTAAAACCTCGTCTTTTACTGGAAGCTTTCCCCCGTTGTTTGTTTTCAGTCGTGGCCCACTCTTTGCAACCCTTTTTGGGGTTTTCTTGGCAAAGATAAGGAAGTGATTTGCCATTTTATTCTCCAAATGATTTTACAGATGAGGAAACAGAGGCAAACTGGGTTAAATGACTTGCCCAGGGTCACACGACTAGTGAGTGTCTGAGGCCAGAGGAATTTTCTTCCAGACCTGGCACTCTCTACATTCCCACTAATCCATGCTTTCCCCAGCCCCTCTTAATTCTAGTGTTTTCTCTCTGTTAATTATTTTCTATTTATCCAGTACTCAACTTGCTTCATATATATTCGTTTGCATGTTTTTCCCCTGGCCCCACCCCCCAAAAAAAAATCCTAGAGGTCAGGGACTGGTTTTTTTCCCCTCTTTTTGTATTCCCAGCATTTAGCATAATGCCTGTCACTTTGAAGGTGCTTAATAAATGTTTATTGTTTGATTGAATCTTTCCCAGTTTTCCTTCATAGAAGGAGCTAGATGGTGTGATAGATAGAGGACTGTGTTAGAAATACTCTGGTGTTAATCTGTCAAATTCCTGCCCTCAGGGCACAGATTGGCCTACTCCCTCCTGGTTACACTCTTCCCAACACACCCCTAGTATGTTCTCTCCTTGATATGTGTGAGCGTGTCGCCCCCCCATCATACGTCCCATGTTCAAAAATGGCGGAAAACTCCTCCCTGTAGGTGTGTAAGGTTATATTCAATTAGCCAATTAAGCATGCATAATAGTAATTTGACCCAGTTCTCCCGTCAACCCTGACTGTTATCTGGCTGGTTTAGGCCAGTTTTGTCTATATACCGGGTCTGTGGTTTTCAGAAAACCACTGGTTATTTCAGATTGGCTGGATCTCCCTGACTTAAATATTTTTCCCTTCTTTGTTCAAGCTGACACTTCATTAATTATTCTGTGGAAACTTAATTTTCAGATCTCTCATAGCCAGACTTGAAGTCAAGAAGTCATGAGTTTGAATCCTGCCAGATACTTGCTGGCAGTGAGATCCTAGGCAAGTTACTGAAAGCCTTACTTTCCTCATCTGTAAAATGGAGTTAATTATAGCACCCACCAACCAGTATTGTTGTGAGGGTCCAATGAGATGATATACTTTCAGCTCTATATAAGTGCTAGCTATTATATTTTAAGGTACCACATTCCATCATTTTGTCCTTCCTCATCTTGTGATCTCACAAGCAAAATCAGACACAAAACTCCACCTATCAAAAGCAGTTGATAACAGAACTCCAGCTAATCCTAGTCCCACAAAAGTCAACTCTTTTGACATTTTAGTCCCATGTCACCTCCTTCTTGATGCAAGAAAAGTTTAAGGATATTGCTGATGGAATCACAGGAAATAAAAAGAACAATTTTGATTATATACAATTCAAAAGATTTTGCATGAAGAATGCAGCTAAGATTAGAAGGGAAACAAGTAACTGGGGGGAGGAGCTTTACATCAAGTTTCTTTGATAAAGGTCTGATATCTGAAATATATAGGCAATTGATGTAAACACAAGAATGAAAGTCATTACTCCGCAGGCAAATGATCAAATAATACAAACAGACCATTTTTAAAAGAAGAAATACAAGCTATTGAGTCACATAAAAAATGCTTGAAATCATTAATAATAAGAGAAATGCATATTTTTTTTCTTTTTGGAGGGGGGAAGGCAGGGCATTTGGGGTTAAGTGACTTGCCCAAGGTCACGTAGCTAGTGTGTGCCAAGTATCTGAGGCTGGATTTGAACTCAGGTACTCCTTACTCCAGGGCTGGTGCTCTACTGGCTGCACCCCCTAGCATATTAGAACAACTCCGAGGTTCTGTCTCACATGCATCAGATGATTGGCAAAGATAGAAAAAAAAATGACAGTTATTGAGGGAGCTAGAGGAGGAGCAGGAAAGGCAACCTAGTTCCTTGGTATGTCTGTGACATGGTCCAGCTATTTTGGCAATCGCTTTGGAACTGTACCCCAAAAACAGCTCATCTCTTCATGTCCCTTTGCCTAGTGACACTAGTACCAGACCTATTCTCTAAAGAGATCTGAGGAAAGGACCCATATGTACAAAAATACTTTCAGCAGTACTTTTTGTTGTAACAAAGAACCGGAAGAAAAACCTCTATCCATCAAGTAGGGGAATGACTGGACAAATTATGGAATATGAATTTAATGGAATACTCTTGGTCTGTAAGAAGCAAAGAAAGGAACTTGATTCAGAGAAACTTGGAACGATTTGTATGAGCTGATATAAAGTAAAGTGAACATAACAAAGAATAATTTATATGATGATTTTATAACATAAAGAAAAAAAGTATAAAAGACAATAACTGATCGATTCAAAGACCAACAACAACTCTAGAAGATGAATGATGAATCATACTCCCGCCTCTTAGTACAGAGGTGATAGATTAGACGTGCAAAGTGAGGCATGCATTTTCAGACATGGGCAAAGTGTGGATTTGTTTTCCTTGACTGTACTTCTTTGTTATAAAGGAGATACTTTTTGTTTGTGTGGAGGAGGAATTGGGAGGAGTAGGGTAAGTGATGACGATCCCCCCAAAGAAAAAAAGCATCAAGCAACCATTAAAAAACAAACAGAAAAGAGCAGAAGGAAATTCAGGAGACAAATACAAGCAAGGCAGTTTTGGAACTACTGTGTTAAATTTGAAACACAGAATATCCCAAATGTTTTAAGGTTGTTTAAAGCTATAAGCTATGAAACTTAAAGCAGTATTTATAAAGTTTAAAACTGTACTAAGACATTTGGGACATCATGTATACAAAAACCCCAAGCTGTCAGTTTTGTATGCAGTGTTCACTTTCTGACCTTCTTTGTATTAGGCAGATCTTCAGATTTGGTGATGTTTGTGAATTTCATAATAATCAGAAAATTTTTAAAATTATTTATCTTCCCACTTTCTCCATTCTTCCTTTTTTTTTTTCCCCCTGAGCTCCTAGGCCTAAGCTGTTGTGGATTCTAGCATTTTAAACATTCTTATTATTTATGTATAAATGAAATGTACAGAATCTTAAGTCTGATCCCATTGGCCTTCTGATTGACCCTTTGGACAAGGCTCCTGAACTGATTGGTTTTTCTGATTTTTTTGTGGGAGGAGGAGGACCTTTGATTTTATTGGTATAAGGTTCATTATATCCTTAATTATTTCATTCCCTTTCCCCTTCAGGCTAAAGCTAGTATAATAGAGGTCCTTGGACTATCAAATGTCTGTAGTCAGTTCTTGGTATAAAAGTTATGGCTTCCAGCCAGGTAGGTCTTAAGGAAAGTTATGAGTCAGGACTCGGAATTTACAGTCTAAAGTTCTTTGACCTTCCCTTCCATAATGCAGAGTAAAAAAAAAAAAAAATCAGTGATATCTAGTAGCTTGCTGTTGAAAGAACAGACATCTGATTTTTTCAGTTTGGGATGATATTGAATAGGTAAATAAATCTGGGAAACTGAATGCAATTCATTTAGTGAGAACCATGTAGTTTTCTATGCCAATGAAATCATCAGTCTGGTCCTTAAAAAAAAATATGCTAGTACTTAGAAGCCCTGGGCCTTCCTGCAATTTTAATTTAGAATATTGTTAATTTTCAGTTATAGTACCTTATACCTCCTACCTTATACCATGTAGTATGTTGCAAGTGAAATGAGGTAGAGATTTTTTAAAAAATCTTATTCTAGAATTCTATCCAAAAAATTTATCCCATTAGAGGAATCAGATTCGTCAAATGAAATATCTTACTCATATCATTTAGTGTGGGCCTTTATTAAAAAACAATTGATTCTATCTCTCGCAATTTGAAGTTACTTGGAATATTTCCACACTTTCCTATGGTACTGTTATCAGGGTGACCTTAGTCTGGTTGTCAACTCTACATGGAATTATGCCTATTCTTTAATACTTATTACCTTCATCTTCTCTCCACTGCTACCCTAAGGTCAGATGAAGCAGGTATGAAGTTTGAGCATAGAATCAGCCCTCTATTTATGAAAGAAGTCAAGATCAGATTCTGATTCACCCTCCTGTGCTACTTGTGCATATTGAAATGGCTGTTGTGTTTGCCCACAAGGTGCTTACCATGCCAGAAACACAGCTGAATCCGTGTCGGAGAATTGTTATAAGATTACCTGGGTGTCCTTTTTTTTGTTCTGTGGGAGCATCCTTCTTGTGAGTCTTGAAAAATGCATTTTTTTTTTGCTCATCTTTGAGTTTATTAGTGACCCAGTAGAATTGTTTTTAAAGGAGACACTGTGATGTGTTGGGGTGACTGTGCTACATGAAGTTGTTCTATGTGTCACAAGAAACTTTTTAGATCATTAGTGTTTCATAACTCATTTTGGAGCAATTCAAGCAATCTTGAAAAACATCATCAGCCAAACTCCTGGTGAAATTCCTACTTAATATGGCATGGAAGGTGACTCTGGGTTCTCAGAGTCTTGTGCAATCTCTGGCAAGTCTTATCAAGTTGTAAAGTCTTCAGGTATGGGTCCAGTGTCTTCCTAGTACTAGCCTAAATTTAGAGGCATATCAATAGATAGTTGGACATCAGATTGAGAAAATATTTTTGTCCTCAAGTTCAAGAAAGTCTACTAAAATATAGAGGGGTTATGATAATTGTTGGTAGAAGAAATGCCTAAATTAATGCAATCATAGACTTCTGAAGTGTTGAAGAATATAATTCCAAAATATTGATTTAATAATAGAAGTCAGATGTCTTCCAAGTTAGCTGCTTCTTTTCCCAGCATTTTCTTTCCTCTGAAAGGAAAGACTAGACTGAAAAAGTGCTGCCAGCATTTCTTGACGAAGATTAAATTTCCTAATTTGCTACCTCAGCAGGTCAGGGAAGTAACTAGATAATTGGAAGGGTTGATGATTATCAACATCATTGACAAACATTTATGGAATTACCTGCTGTGTGTATGAAATTTTAGTAGGGTGTAGGGGAGTCGAAACCACAGAAAAGATGTGTTCATTCCTTTCAAAGAGTTTTGTCTAAGGAGACAGTAATTTAGTCACTTTCACCTTCTGCTTAAGTTGGAAGAGACATCTCTGACATCTGGTCAAGTTCCAAGGAACTTCTTAGATTGTTTTCCAACAATTTCATTAAAGCAGCCATTTGTTTTAAAGTTGCAGCTAAAGATGAATTTATTAGTCAACCTTTTTTTGTCTTTTGAGTAAGAATTTTGGTATTTTTTTTAATCATAGATTAATATTCTGATAGAACTCCCTTCCAAATTCAATTAAAATCAAAGTAGCACATGAGCCATAAGAAGGTTTGAGCTTGAAGGGACCCTACAAAGAGAGATCACTTAGTCTATGACTTTTATTTTAAAGGTGAGGAAACTGAGGCTTCAAAAGATTAAATAACTCATCCTGGGTCATTATTGCTGGTCATATGCAGAGCTAGGACTAGAAACAAGTCTTCCAATGTTCTCTTTCTGCTATAATGTGTGAAATATAATGTGTGAAGATAGAAAATTCCACATTGTGTAACTTAAACATTTTCATTATTTTTGTTAGGTAGCTTCCTTATTTTCATTAAGAAACACATAAAGAACACAAAAAGCACCAAAACCTATTTTTTTTTTTGTGTGTATGTTTCTTTTGGGATAAATAAAGGCATTGTGGTTCAGTGGAAAAAGCACTGAACTTTGAATCACAAGACCTGAGTTGAAATTCCAGTTCTATCATTTACTGTTGTTCAGTTGAGCCCGACTCCTTGTGACCCCATGTGGGATTTTCTTGGCAAAGATATTGGAGTGGTTTGCCATTTTCTTCTATTTTATAGATGAGGAAACTGAGGCAAACAGAGTTAAGTAACTTGCCCAAGATCACACAGATAGTAAGTATCTGAGACTAGATTTGAACTCTGGTCTTTCTAACTCCAGGCCTCAAGCTCAATTGTGTCACAGAGCTGCCACTGCACTATTTAATGCATATTGCTCAATCTTTTGGGTCCTGCTTCCTCATTTGTAAAATTAGGGGGTTGAATTAGACCTCTTAGTTTCCTTTTGGCGCTAGATTTAAGATCATGCATTTTTTCACTTTATAGTTACCCTTTGTATTCTGCTTCTCCTTCATAAAAAGGATGATTATCTATGTATGTGTTAGAATGTTTGCAGGTTATGAGGACTTTGAATAGCTGAGGATACTTTGTCACTATAGCGAATAGTTGTTCTGTGCCACTTATTTCAGTACTCATAATAGTCATGTAATAGATTCTGATATGAGAACAGTTTGGTATTTAGAGAAGAAGGTTAGTGTGGTCTGGTTTTTGTTGTTGAAATTTATGATACTTTTTTAGTCTGAACTAATAACATTTTAAAGATTATATGAAATTCTCTTTGGTGAGAGAGAGGCAAATATAAAACTGAGACTTGCAATTAGGGAAATTTTTGCACTTTGGCTTTTTAAAAAAAAAATTTGTAGTAAAGAGCTAGCTCGTGCAAATGTAATTGCATGAAAACCTTTTTAGAGGTTTTTCCCAGAATTCAGAACCACTGAATCCCTAGAACAATTGTGGTAAGCTGGAAAAGCATTCTGGGTATTGGAATGCAAGTAAGAACATCAATAGCCCTGCTGTGCTTCTATGATGCTTTCACAGAAGAATTCTACCCTTTTGAACT
Organism: Phalanger gymnotis; assembly: GCA_028646595.1. NCBI lineage: Eukaryota > Metazoa > Chordata > Mammalia > Diprotodontia > Phalangeridae > Phalanger > Phalanger gymnotis. The sequence goes on along the minus strand of CM053622.1, from coordinate 483,543,646 downwards.
GTTGCAGGGGTTTAGTTGGGTCAGGCCAGTGAATGTAGATGTTTCACCCTATTAGGACTTGTAATTACAGTACAGAAGCCTGGTGTGCTTAGGTAAAGATGGTCCAAGCCAAACATTCCCTCGAAATATCCTGTGGGGTGGAACTGGAGCCAACTCACTGGGTCATAATTGTCTCAATATTCACCGGATTTAGGAGGTTTTAATGGTTTCACTTGAGTGAAAGGAGTAAAACACTTTCACTTGTTTAAATGAAATGTCCAGTTTTATAATATAATGGGATTACTACTAGAAGGATTTCCCCTAGATGCAAATTAACTATTCTTAACCTTTGGGAGCTTTGGAAAAGAGGCTAAAGGGTTCACCTCTCTAAATATTTAAAATTGAAATGGTTTTGTAGTGCTTAAAAACGATCTTAGTAATAGCTAGCAATTATGATAATAGCATTTTAAAATTTGCACAGTTCTTTATGAATATTCTCATTTTGTCCTCAAAACAGCTCTGAAAAATAGCTGCTATTATTGCCTCATTTTTTTTTTTTTACCAGAAGAGGAAACTGAAGCTGAGAAGTTGTTATTTGCCCAATGTCACACAAAGGAAATGTCTAAGGCTGGATCTGAACTCTGTTTTTTGTGACTCCAGGTCCAGCACTCTATCCACTGAGCCATTTAGCTCCTCATTTAGATAATTCATTTCCAGATTTTTCTTTTAAATTTTTAGGCTTTCCCTCTTAAGAGCTTAATGAAATAGATGTGTTAATGTATTTAAAGAGAAGTTATATTGCCTAAATATTATGTTGTTAATGCCTTTATTATTCTTCCAGGACATCATCACTTCCAAATCTACTTTTAAGGTTTTAAAAAATCTTGCTCAATTCAGGAAAAAGTGTATTAGAACTAGTAGCCACTTCTGTGGTATTGAGAAATGACTTTTCCTCCTCCAAAGCAAATAGTGGTTGTCTTTTTCTATTTTGCTCATTTACATAAAGTAATTTAGGGTTAAGGGAATTTTTTAAAGTTATTTTAAGTGGTGGTTGTGGGCATTACTATTCCTTTAGAAAGCTGTATTACTTATTTCTTTCTTTTTCTGTTTTCAGTCTAGCCCTATGATAAAAACACGTTTTTGAATTTCCTACAGCCAGGGCTGAATTGTGTCAAAAAGTAGCACCTGCTAACACTGTATATTCACATAATCAAATTTATCTGTGAGTTTATCTATGCAAATATTCCTTCCACTTTTGTGATTGTAAGCCAGGTGCAGTCCTTATAAAGGTGTCCCTTTCTCCTGATATTGTCAGGATGAAGTTAGCAACTCTAATCACAGGACTGGCCCTTCTGTACTTCTTCACATCTTTTATTATGGCTCTTCTTTGAAGATTCTTCTTATCCTTTGCAACCCTCTCATGTTTACCATGTACCTATCTATTGCCTTCTGCATGATACTCAAGTCAGTAAGCATTTATTAAGCACTTTCTATGTACTAGGCCTTGTACTAAGCTCTGGGAAGTATAAAGAAAGGCAAACACAGTCCTTCTTTTGTTAGGGAATTCGCAATCTAATAGGGGAGATCACATGGAAACAACCCTACAAACAAAATACATACAAGATAATTTGGAGTTGGTTAACAGAGAGAAGGCACTAACATTAAGAGGGTACAGGAAAGACTTGTAGAAGTTGGGATTTTAGCTGGAACTTGAAGGAACTAGGTGGCTGAGATGTGTAGGGAGAACATTCCATACGTAGGGGACAATTAGTGATTATGACCAGAAGGGAGAGATGAAGCTTTTACTACTGTGTGCTAGGCACCACGCTAAGTGAAAATGCATGGAGTTGGGAAGATGGGAGTGTCTTGTTCAAGGAATTGCAAGGAAGCCAGTGTCACTGGTGTGTTACATGTGGAGGGGAATAAGTTGTGAGAAGACTGGCATCAGCTTATGAAGGCTTTTAAAAGCCAAACAGAGTTAGTGATAGAATTGCCAAGAAAAGAGAGTCATTGAAGTATGTTTTTACATGCCCAGAATAGAACAGAAGGAAATTCAGAGGGGAAACAGAAACAAGCAGGACAACTCTGATAGTTACATGTTGAATATATTATGTATTTTAAAAGGAAAAGCTAGATGTACATATGAGAGATTAGCATTTCCTGTATAATCCTCTTTTTCTATTTTATTTGCCATGTAGAAATGCTCATTTTATTTGGTCTTCAGT
>CM053622.1:483521204-483540942 GCA_028646595.1 Phalanger gymnotis | reverse complement strand
GGGCTCAACTTTTAAAGGGTTTAATAAATTAATGTGGATTCTAGGTTTTTCGTTTGGTCTGCCATATTTAATTGAGGTGAAGTGACTTTGTCCAAGGTCACAAAGTATGATAATTACAGAACTAGAAAAAGACCTGTAAGTCTTTCAGTTTTCCAACCTCTCTCATAATTTTATTTTCAATGCTCCTGTGTTTTTAGACTCTGTGATGAAAACCACTTTCCTTTTTTTGGCTTTTTCTCTAGTACAATAACAATGGTTCATATTTATATGCTGAACTCCTTATTCTGTAGTAATCTCCTTGAGGGCAGGCAGTGTCTTTTGCCTCTTTTTGTATCCCTAGTGCTTTAGTATAGTGCCTGGCACATAGTAGACACTTAATAAATGTTTCTTAGTTGATCATTTGATTGGACCATTATAGAGTGACAGTGGAAAGTCCACTGGCTATGGAAGCATGTAATTGGGTTCAAGTGTTGGTACTAGCACATCCTTTTGTGACTTTGTGACTTTGGACAAGTCACTAAAAGTCTCAGAGGCTCTTTAAGTATGATAATACTTCTGCCCCCTATTTCATAGGATGATTGTGTGGCACATAAGTATCCATCTTAAACCACTTTATGAAGTTGAGTTGTAATCTGTTGAAGTTTACAAAGTGCTTCTCTCAAAATGTTTCTATAAAGTAGGTTAGAGCAGGTAGTATCATCCCCATTTTGCAGATAAGGAAACTGAGGAAGTAGATTGTGTTAATTTGACAGTATAATCAAGAAAAAGAAAACCTCTCGATTTTTCTCCTCAATTTGGGATTGTGAATAAACAGTAATATTTGACTTCAGTTCCACCTCAGATGTTCAGTTTAATTCTTCCCAATCAGATTTGTTCAAGTATTGAACAGAGCACTATCAGTGTGATAGAGAAGGGATGCTTTTCAGATTTCCTCTCAGCTTATATGTTTATATACAACCAAGGCAAGTCTACCTGACATGCCTTCACAATCAATTACCTGGGTACCATATTTTTTACAAGCTAGTGATGGTTTATTTGGTTAATGAATTAATTCCTGCTTTTGTTTAAATGTATTTCTATTTTATTTTTATTTATATATAATTTATATGTGAGTGTATATTATATGTAATTCATGTAATTATATGTTATATGTAATATATGTAATAACAATTTATATGTATATTATATGTAATTTGTAAATAGAAGTATATATTTATGTATAATTAATATTAACATCTAAGTCCTGGTTTAATTACCTGGTAAATTCAAATGTAGTACAGAGTGTTTTTTTCTCCATGTAATTCATCACTCAAAAACAAGTCTAAAGTCCACTGCTGAGAATGTTTAGTCCGGGTGGTAAAATGCAAGCCTCTTGCCATGCCTGTGGCTGAATCCTGGAACTTCTTTATCCAAATGGGACCCCAGCCATAGGTATATTAGGGCACATAAAAATGTAAATGCTTGGCATCTGTCTTGATGTGTAGGGAAAAGAGAACCTCTCACTTTCTTTTCCCACTAATGCCATTTCCTACCTCAGCTGGCAATCCCCCTAATGCCTCAATTACTTATTAGATGGTGATCACCAGAAGGTCCCTGGCAGCAGTCTAAGTGGGCACCATTGCTCTGGAAACAGTAGAGTACTATCTAATCTTTATCTTGCTAATTAATGTCTCTAGCCCTTCTCTTAAGTCCCTTGGCCCATTGTGGTGATAGGGGATATCTAGATGGAATTTCCAAGGTGAAGTGCCTCCCTACGCTACAGGGATTGAGGGAAAAGGCAGTTCAGCAAACTTATTCAAAACATCAACTGTGACAATATATGTGATATTCTACACCAAAAGTCCCCCATTTCTGTGAGACTATTTTTGCCCTAAGTCATTTTCTTAGGAGGGTCAATCGTATGGGTTATTATTGAGAGGGAAACTCATGAATTGTGAGGCTATTTGCATATATAGTCAGACATTTTCCCAAGCTATTCGCTTCCTTGAAAATTAGAATCCAGCTAGTTCATGCTTGAGGGTTGTGTTACCGTTGGCTCTACATAGGGAAAATGGCTGATTGGGGAACATATGTGAAGATGAATCACTGCCAACAACCTTTCTTTTCTAGTACCCTCTCAGCAGGGCCCTGCCCTTAGTGCATGAAGCTGCTTTTCAGGTTTTGGCCCTTTTGAAGGAATCAGGGAATTTAGGCTCAAATAATGCTAGGTTAATACAGTTGGCTTTGGGTGCAGGGAGAAGCCATTGAACCATAGAATATAGGAATCCTAAGAGATCATCTAATTCAGAGGTTCTTTACTTGGGTCTATGGACCTTTGGTTCCATAGATAGATTTCAGGGGGTTTGGGGAAAAAAATTACATTTTTATTTTTCACTAACATTTGGTTTCCTTTTGTAATCCTTTGTGTTTTATACATTTAGAAACTTTGTTTTAAGAAAGAGTTCATAAACTTTGCTGGACTGCCAAAGGGCTCCATGCCTAAACAAAGTCAAGAGTCTCTGATCTAGTACAACCTTCTGATTTTAAACTGAATCCTAAAGTGGTGAAGCTTAAGCTTACAGAGGTAGTTAGTGTCTGCACTAGGATTTTAGCCAAAGTCCCTTGACTCCTGGTCCTTTTTCCCCTTTGCTTCCTTGGAAGGGTGGAAGTAAGAGGAAAATAGAGATTGCCATCTAAACATAGATGGTGCTTGTAAATTTTTCTGAAATATATTCTGCTTCAGTTAGAACTGATGTTGGAGAGGCTCAGTAATCAATTGGCCTTTGTTCCAAAGTAGAGAAAGAAAATTTGGGGGATGGTACTTAATTTATTTTTTTACAATTTAATCTCATAGCAAATAGAATTAACAGTGCTCTGAGAAATAATAGAACAATGTTGTTGTTGTTGAATCATTTCAGTCACGTCTGACTCTTGACCCCATTTGGGGTTTTCTTGGCAAACCTACTGGAATTCTAGCTGATTTTATAGATGAGGAACTGAGGCAAACAGTGTTAAGTCTTGCCCAGGGTTACACAGCTACTAAGTGTCTGAGGCTGGATTTGAACGTAGGACGAAGAGTCTTCCTGATTCCAGGTTCAGCACTTTATCCACGGTGCCACCTGCCCGTTAAAACATTGTCAAAGGCACAAATTATTGAGTCTTTTTGTTGAGATTTTACTATGATTTGTCTTCGTGTAGGCGGTGTTCATTTATGCCGCAAAGGTACCCTAAGAATACGGGTTAAGAAGTTGTCTTGGGATTTCTCTACCACCTGGTGGCCTATGTTGCTAAAGGTACATTTTCCATGTGCTAAATCCTGTTAATGAAGTTAGGGGTCTGTTCTGTTTCCTCCCTATCTACTTGAGATTGAGAGTGTGATTTCTAGCAATGTAATTATTTTCCAATAAAATTATGCTAATATATACTAACTTTTGAATTCTTACACCAACATTTTCTTGCATAATTTTGACAAACAGGTAATGGCACACATTGTTTATGCTCCATTTACTTGGAATAATGCTGTTCCTAAATAAGCACTAACCTCTTGGAATGCATTGCTAACCTTTATCAACTATGCATGCAATAACAAGCTTGTTTTCATTTTATGAGACTTATCCTTTGGGTGGCTTGCATCTGTTTTCTTGAGGTTTTTAATTGCCTTTTTAAGGGGAAGGTGGTCCCTTGGGGTTTAAGAAACTCTTTTTGCCTATGCAGGTCAGCAATTATTCAATCAATCTCTGTGTCAGCAAGCACTTATTAAGTGACTGCAATGTTTCTGGCACTGTTTAGGTACCAGGGATAATAAGACAAATATGAAAGTCCTTACCTTTAAACGACTTATGTTCTCTCTAGGGAAGCTACACATATGAATGTAATATATACAGGGAATTTTTTGAGGGAATATGGAGTAGGAAATGCATTTTAGAGAGCTGCCTTGGGCACTGAGGTTAAGTGACTTGTACAAGATGATTTCATTGTGTATGTGGGGAGATAGGTGAACTTGAGTTGATTGATACCTGGCTATGCTACCCTGTGCCTTGCCTTAATGTCTTTTAGATCACTTTGCATTGAAATTAGATAGTTTAGCTAGCTCTAATTTTTTTCTCTCTCTCTTTTTTTTTGGGGGGGGGCAGGGCAATTGGGGTTAAGTGACTTGCCCAAGGTCACACAGCTAGTATATGTGTCAAGAGTCTGAGGTCAGATTTGAACTCATGTCCTCCTGACTCCAGGGCTGGTGCTCTACTCACTGTGCCACCTAGCTGCTCCCCCCTTTTTTTTCTCTCTTTTTAAGAGTTACACATGAATAAACCAAATATTTAGTTATGATTTCTTATCTCAGAATAAGAATTGTTTTTGCTGGTGCTTATCTTTTATTTCCTAAATTCTTATCTGCTAGTTGCAGTGTAACAGAAGTGGCAGTAATATGTTGAATTATTGGTTTATATTAGATTTGCTTGATGGTTTTGAGACTATCTTATGAAGTTTTTAATCCATTTTCAATTTTTATTAGCTTTTTAATGTTATTACAAGCACCAGTGTTCCTAATATTTGTATTAAGGAAAATGGCTTGCTTTCAGTGGCAGCTGTAAGAATTATATAATCATTTATAGAATTAGGGATTGTACTTGTGATTTCCCTGGGACAGGGAACTCCTAGGTGAGGAAGGTGGTCTCTCTCCCAGTACAGATCTATATCCTTTCTTCAATTTATAGTCTCAGCTGCCTAGAGCATTGAAGGGTTAAGTGACTTGCCCAGATTCGTGCAGCTAGGTGAGCAGTGGATAGACTACCACTTGAAGTCAGAAAGACCTGAATTTAAATCTGGCCTCAGACACTTACTATGTATGTGACCCTGAGCAAGTCACTTAACATCTTTTTTTTTTTTTTTGGAGGGGGGAAGGCAGAGCAATTGAGGTTAAGTGACTTGCTCAAGGTCACACAGCTAGTAAGTGTCAAGTGTCTGAGGTCAGATTTGAATTCAGGTCCACTTGACTCCAGGGCCAGTGTTCTTATTCACTGTACCACCTAGCTGCCCCATAACCTCTGTTTTTCTCAGTTTCCTCATCTGTAAAATGAGGATGATAATAACAATGCATGGCACATAACATGTTATGTGCTGTATAAATGTAAGTTATTATTATTATGAGTACGAGTAGTAGTAGTTAATAGTTGTAGTATTTGTCAGACGTTTTCCTGGTTTTAAGGTCAAGGCTTCATGCTGTCCATCATTTGTAAGTGGTGGTTAAAACTCATCACAGCAAATAGTACCATAATTTATTCCTTATAAAACTCTATTTTTGCTGCCATTCATATCAATACATTATTGATTTGGTTATGATAAATCTGTCACAAGTAATACAGCAAATGCTTTCTTTAGTGTGGGTCTGTACCTGAGTTCTTCCATTAGTATTTTGTTCTGTTATCAGCTGACCTTCATCTCAGATAGAACATTCCTTAATTGTGCAGGTACTTTAGAAATAGGCATCTAAACTGCTGTATCACCATAATACATAAAAAAATCCTAGAGCTTGGAGAAGGAAAGGAATGGCATTTAAGGTCTGTGTATTTAGCATTTTTCTTTTGGGTTCCTAACACTTTCCCATCCCCTTTTTGCTAGTTCGTTATAAAGGAGGTCTGTACTACTACCTCTGCAGGTAATGGAGACTGAGAAATGTCAATTTTGTCAATGGGATTACTTTTTCTTTTAAATATAATTTTTTTTCCAATTTACATGTAAGGCCAATTTTTAACATTCATTTTTAAATAAAAAAGTCCAAAATTTTCTCCCTCCCTTCCCTACTCCTCCCTAACAGGGTAAGAAGCAGTTTGATATAGGTTACATATGTGCAGTCATGGAAAGCATATTTCCATGTTAGTCATGTCATATAAGAAGAAACAGAACAAAAAGAAAAAAAACTAAGAAAAAAAATATATGCTTCGATCTGCATTCAGTCCATTAGTTTGTTTTCTGGATGTGAACGGCATTTTTCATCATGAGTCTTTTAGAATTGTCTTGGATCATTGCATTGCTGAAAAGAGCTAAATCAATCGTAGGCGGATCATCAAACACTGTTGCTGTTTCTGTGTACAGTGTTCTTCTGGTTCTGCTCACTTCACTTCGTATCAGTTCATGTAGTCTTTCCAAGTTTTTTTTAAATCAGCCTGCTAATCATTTCTTATAGCACAGTAATATTTCACTACATCCCTGTACTGCAACTTTGTCAGCCATTCCCCAATTAATGAGCATCCCCTCAATTTCCAATTCTTTACCACCACAATAAGAGCTGCTAATAAATATTTGTGTACACATAAGTCCTTTTCCCTTTTTTATGATTTCTTTGGGATGCAGACCCAATAGTGGTAGTGCATGGTTAAAGAGTATGCACAGTTTGATTACCCTTTGGGCATAGTTGCAATGGGATTATTTTTAGGGGAAAAATTTCCTACAGTCAGCTTTAACTGGCAAAAAGAATTCCTTTTTGTAATAGGATTGTAAGAGAAATAGTGTGATATTGTGGAGAGTGTTTGATTTAGATTTAAGTAAACTCCTTGCAGGCAGGGACTTTCTCATTTTACCCCTTTCTTTGTAACCCCCAGAATTAGCACATAATAGGCATTTAATACTTGGTTTAATTGATAAAATTTATATAAAATGCTTTGTCAATTTTGAAGTGCCTATAAATGTCAGCAGCTATTGTTATTTGAAGTGTATTTCTGCCTTAATTTGGTAATTTACCCACTATTTTATTTTTGGCACCAAGAGGAATAAACACTCAAAGAACATTAGATAGGTCTGCTTTGGCTGAAGAATGCCAGATGCCTCCACTTAGTCACCACCTGCTTTCTATTGGGCTCTTGTAATCTTGTAAACTTCCACCCTATCACGGTAGAGAATTTAGCTCTTGAAGCCTTCCTGTGATCTTCTAGTTGCCAAACCCAGTCACCTATTTTCTGGACTCCCCCTCCTGACTCTCCTCAGAGAGTCTGCCCAAACTGCCTTCCTTGACTTTGTTGGATCTTATCCCTTGGCTTCAGAGGTAAGTTGATTCTCTGTTCTCCCTCTCCTAACTGCTGCTTCTTTGTTTCTCCTGTTGGATCTGTATCTTCTTTATCCTCTGTACTAATCCCTAACGCCTAGTCAGTTAATCAGTAAGTGGGAGGTAATTTCAGAGGGAAGACTCACCTGTACCAGCCTGATTGTGTACACTGAACATGTCCCCTCTTTCCCTACTTCTCTGGAAATTTCTGTAACTCATGTATATTTCCCATTTGGTTTTACTGTGGTGTCTTGAATTAACCAATATCTAGCTTCTGACACTAAGAATGAGAAATTAACCTTGTGTAGCTGAGCAGGAAATTATTCTTGTCCATTTTTCTGATGGCGTGTTTAGAGTAAGGTTAAAGTTGGGAAGAGCTTAGAACATGAAAACCATTGGTGGAATACAAGCATAAGTAGTAAGGAGTGTGGGTAATTTGAAACCTCACTTTTTGCCTTGTTCTCATGGTACCAGGTGTTGCATATTGATATTGGCTAGCTCTATGTCACAACCCACTTCTGACTTGTAAGAGGAAGCAGATTTCTCATCTCAGCTTTATGAGGTGAAAGGAAAAGGGAATTTTGGAAGTTCAGTGTTTACATAGATCTTATACTTTTTTAGATGTTCTTTTTTTTGAAGGGGGGAAGGCAGAGCAATTGGGGTTAAGTGACTTGCCCAAGGTCACACAGCTAGCAAGTATCTGAGGCCGAATTTGAACTCAGGTCCTCCTGACTTCAGGGTTGGTGCTCTACTCACTGCACCACCTAGCTGCCCCAGATCTTATATGGAATATATGGAATTTGTTCTTAATCTTTTAACATGGGTTTCATAATGGATTTAAGGGTCTGTAAATTAAAAAAAAAATTGGAAACTATATTTCATCATAATTGGTTTCCTTTGTAATCTTTGTATTTTATTTTATTCAGTTAAAAACATTATTCTGAGAAAGAATCCATAGGTTTTACTAGTGACTGCCAAAGGGTTCCATGACACATATAAAAAATTAAGTCTCTGTTTTAAAAGCACCTACCTCCTGAAATATGGGTGGCTGAGCATAAAACTGAAAAGGATTATGCTTAGTGCCTAGTTAGTTTCTGTTAATCCTAAATGACTAAGTTACCTTTTTGGGGGTGGGGGGTGAGAGGGAAGGTTGTTTTTATGTAAAACAAGTTTCATCATGTTGTATATGATAGCAACTTGCTGGAAGAATTTCAATTGCTATGTTTACTGTAAATATGATGACTTAATATTTTCGTGCAAGACTGTGAAATCAGATGATGATAAGTTAAGGAATTTGACCTCTAGTCAATGAATAGGTATTTTTTAAAAATCTTTATTGCTATATAGAAAGTAAGTCTTGGGCACCTTTTGTGGAGGGTGTGAGTAGGTGGCTGATTTGTGTGTTTAGGTAATGGAGCCTTGGATTCAGTTTTAGAGATCTCAAAGTAGCTGTAGTACTTTCCTCCGAGATGATGCCTTGGGAAAACCTGCTTAGCTATGAATGATGTGAGAAAAAAATTCCTATACTCTTAAGTTACTTGCAAGTGAGAGACAGAAGGAAAAAAGGGGGCGATGAAAAACCATGTGTTAAGTCCTCAAAGGGAAGCTTGGTTTGGCATAAGAGCATACCATGGAGATTTTGAATTGAATTTGCTATTTTGAAGACATGGAAGAACATTAGAGGCATTTACTTTTAAATTTGTCTTGAAACTTGTATAAAAAGTTTTAGGTTAATTTGGCAGTGCAGCTCTGACCTGTGAAAATAAATATCAGAAGTCAGGGGTGATGAACAAGAGAATGAATATCAATGTTCTGACACCTGTTCTAATAACTCATTGCCTGTTTTTCCTCATGCATTTTATTTTTGTGAAGGAACATGTAGGATACAAGGAATATAATTGAGATCTAGTTAGGAGATGACTTATTTACACCTTCTGGAAAACAGGAATAATTATTTGAAGATGGACTGGACTAGAAGACCTTTGGTCTTGTTAGCTCCAAATCTGTGATTCCACAAACCGTTACCATACCGTTTATTTCTTCAGCCTTAATTGAAAATGGATTGCTAGAAACCAGACTGCAGAAAAGAGTAGTTCAAAAGCCCTAGGGAGACAATAATGATAGAGGGGAAGGAGTGCTAGGCTAGAAATTGGTAGACTTTGTTTTTGGAAATGATTCTGCCAACTGATCATACAACCCTGGAAGATTAATTTAACCTCTGTAAACTTCAATTTTTTCATCTGCAAAATGAAGATACTGAGCTAGATTGTTTTAAAGCAGGGTTCTTAATCTGGGGTCCATGAATTTTAAAAAATGTTTTGGTAACTATTTCAATATGATTGGTTTCCCTAGTAATCCTTTGTATTTTATGCATTTAAAAACATTGTTCTGAGAAGGGGGTCTGTTAGTTCTTGTTAGTTCTTGACCACGAGAAGAATCTAAGATGCAAAAAGTCTTAATGGACTTAATGGTCTCTTCCAGCTTGGATTTAGCGAGAACCCCAATTTGTTTTCTCTCTACATTCTTTTCATTGGAAATCTCATTTACTCCCCATGCCATTTGTTATCACTATAGTATCATAGAATTTAGATTCCAGAGGGACTTTAGAGCTCTAGCACTTTCTTTTTTTCCCATTTTTAAAAATTTTTCTTTTTTGGGGGGGAAGGCAGGGCAATTGGGGTTTAGTGACTTGTCCAAGGTCACATAGCTAGTAAGTGTGTCAAGTGTCTGATTCTAGATTTGAACTCAGGTCCTCCTGACTCCAGGACTGGTGCTCTACTCACTGTGCCACCTAGCTGCCCCTGCTCTGGCCCTTTCTTTTGACAGTTGTGTAAACTGAGACCCCAGAAGGGCAAATGACTTATACACAGGTGACCTTTAGTTGAGCCAGTGTTCCAGTGCATGTTCTTTGACTCAACTCCTAAGTGGGTCTCCTGGTCCAACAATCCTCCTGAGCTTCAGACTATTACCTAAGTTTTGTTTCTTTCTCTCTATTCTCACCCTCTAGAACCTAGCATAGTATAAAATAAATATGAATAAATAGGAGCCTAGTAGTTAAAAAGGGAGTGGAAGCGTGTCAGACATGAGCCAAAACCAAGATGGAAAAGCATAAGGCTGTTATGAGGGCGGAGAGGATGCTTAATAAACAATTCTTGAATTGAAAAATATGCCTTGGCTAAAGCATAATTGACAGCAATATTAAAAAAATCATCACAGGGTAATTGTATGTTTTCAGCACTTTAAATAAAGTAATACAAATAATTCCAGTTTTAAAAAATGGTCGTTTGTCTCTGTCTGGAAGTAATAAATTGAAAAATCTTGCAGGCAATTTAAATTTAACAGAGACTACAGAAGAATACACATGAAGCAAGAGTACTTTAAGGTACCACTTTAAAACTGGCAAATTGTTAGTTGGAAGTGAGAACTCTTGGAAAATAAAAATATGACCTTTGTCAGGTATCTCGTATCTGGAACAAACTTTCCCTGTAGATGTTTTAATACTGCTAACACAGAAATTATTTTCATTCCAAACAAAGCAATCTTTTATATATGAAAGATATTTATTTTATTATTTTATGTATTTTTGAAGATTGAATCTCCCTATCTTAGCTAATCTGTAAGTGCAGTCATGGCCTGATCCCACTGCTTATTTACATGGGAACCCTGCTCCCTTTATGACTTGAGCTGGTTCACTCCTCTTTAGGCCACCTGGGAACTCCTGCCTTCTAGGGACCTAACATTCTATTGCTCAGAACTCCCAAGCGCAAATGATCCCCACCAACTTCAGCCCCACCAGTAGCAGGGATTACTGGTTTGTGCCAACATACATGCCCGACTTATGACCATGTGAAAAAATAGATATGTGAAATTAAAATTGGGCTTTTGAAATTTTTGTGGATATTCATTTGGATATCCTTTCTATTCATAAAGGATGAGTAACAATTTTAGAACTGTATTTTCTGTAATACAACATCTTAAGAGCAACTGTAAATAGAATCTTCTAAACTCGTGTAATGATGCTTTAGGTGTTAGAAATGATGTTGTGTCTTACATGTTCTGGATCTGCTACTTAATAGCTCTGTGATTCTGGGCAAGTCACTTCACCCTGTTTCCTTCAATTTCCTTATCTGTAAAATGAGTTGGAGAAGGAAATGGGAAACCACTACAGTATCTCTATCAAGAAAACCCCAAATGGAGTCACAAAGAATAGGACATGAATAAAACAATTGAACAACAAAATGTCCCATGGGTATCTCATTCAACATGTCTAAAACAGAATACTCCCCCCGCCCCTTCCCATAGTCCTCCCTCTGAGCTTTGCATTGACCGTCCCCCATGCCTGGGATGAAATCTTTCCTGTACCACTGCTTCTTAGATGCCTTCATTTCTTTTAAAGCTAAACTCACTTTGTTCCTCATGAACCCTTTCCTGATCCACTAGATGCTAATATCTCCTTCTCTCTGCCTCAACTGCTCCCACCCCATGGGAAAAAAACCACCTTATTTTTATTTTGCATGTATTTTTTGTGTATACTCATATAGTCACAAGTTATCCCTCCCGATAGAATGGAAACTCCTTGAGGGAAGACAGTATTTCACTTTTGTCTTCGTATCCCTAGTACCTGGCACATAGTAGGCACTTAAACTCTTGTTGATAGTTGAATTTATTGAACTATTTGAGTAGAGATGTACAACATCCATCTTTTCTTAACTGTTACTATACATTCATATACTATTCCTTTTTGTTTTTATTACATATATGTATATATGACCATATGTAATGGATTTTATTGGATAGTTTCTATTTTAAGAAAATAAATAGTGGTTTGAAGAAAGTGTTGGATTGGAAATATCCTTTATCAGACAAACACCAGCTTTGGGCATTGGAAAATATGATCTCTATACATAGTGAGTGTGTGATACAGTAGAAAGAGTAGTTTTAGAATCCCAAGGACCTGGGTTCAAAAGTCACTTTTCACTTCTTAATACCTGTGGGATTCAGGCCAGTCACAATCTCTGTGCTCTCACTTTCTTTATCTATAAAGTGAGGGTGTTGTTCACTGAGGTCTCTTCCAGGTCTAGACATATAATCCTATGATCTATTAAATGAGAGGGTTGTATGAAATGTCCTCCTACCATCCTTACACACCTCAATATATGACTTTAGTATTTTTGCCCTGGATTTGCTAGCATTTTTTGGTGCTACTCATTTTAAAGACATATCTTTTCTAATCCTTTCCCCCAGTAACCTTCCAGTTTACACACACACAAAACCCAAACAAATCATTAACATAGTACTTTAGAGAGGCATTTAATTTTGTTAATATTTAACATTTCATGGGGGTTCTAAAATAGTTTCTGTAAATAAATACCAGGCAAATATAAAACATCTTCATAAACAGTGACTTGTAAAAGCACCCCCTCCCCTTACAGATATTTTTCTTCAAATAGAATGTACAGTATCTATATACTCTACCTGTCCCCACCTCCAGAAGTGGAAAAAAAAAGGTGAGGGTGTATTCTTATTCTAGAAAGCATACTGCTTTTAAAAATAGGACTTGCCGGAACCTAGTATGTTAGGATATCTTTTCTGTAAACTCTGAGAAATTATTAAATAACTTATACTTTACCCTTTAACATTGAGGGGTCAGCATTATATGATGAAAAGGTGTGAGGAAACCTGGATTCTTGTCTCTTCATTGCTTTGAACTAGCTTTGTGACTTTGACAGACAAGGAATGGGAAGGGAACAGGCATTTTTTAAAGTGCCTCTTATTTGACAGGCACTGTGCTTCTCTACAAATATCTCATTTGAACCTCTCAACCACACTGGAAGCTAGATACTATTATTATCCCTACTTTACAATTGAGGAAACTGAGGCAGATAGATTAAGTGACTTACTCAGGGTCACACAACTATTAAGTGTCTTGAGGCTGGATTTAAACTCAAATCTTTATGACTCCAGTGCTGACATTCTATCTACTGTACTACTGAGCTGTGGGTAAGTTAAAATCTTTTCATCCCTCATTTGTATGGGTGATAAAAATTGCTAAGTTATTCATACCCTAGTGCCCAGCAATCTTACTACTGGGTATATAGTCAAAGGATATCAAAGATAGGCTCCATACCAAAATATGGCACTTTTTGTGATAGCAAAGAATCGGGAACATGGTAATGCCCTTTGATCATGCAAAGGCTAAACAGCTGGGGCATATGAATAATAGGATATTCTTGTGCTTTAAAAAACGACAAATGGGAAAGATTTAGTAAAACTCTTTTAAAATTACAAGTAGTTAGTACAGTGTGCACTGAGATGAATGAGTAATCCACACCCAGAAGAAGAGAGGCATCAGGACTGTGTTTGCTTAAATGACAACATTGAAAAGCAGCTGACCTGATTAGTTATGATGATTTTCATCCTGGGGAACATAATAAAACACATTTTTCTCTGCTTAGTAAGAAGGTAAGGGCCTATGGACATCAGATACTACATACATAGTTCCTATCTTGTTTTACCATAACTTTTTTTTCTGTTACAAGAGAGGGTTCAGTGTTAAAAGGAGAAGCTCATCACAGAAGAATGTGATATATAAACAGATAATGGATATTTTACTAGATTATCTTCACCATCTCTTCTGGCTCCAGTATTCTATGACGACACACGGGTATCGTATAGTATGCAGCGATACAATTTTGTTTAAGCTTTTGGTAAGACTTAACAGCTTTTATGAAATGGAGAAAGTATTTGATTTTGGGGGAGGGAACAAGAATCAGCAAGTAAATAATCACTAGCAAGTGAATAGCAATAATTGATATGTTGCAAGTTTTATTTGAAAGACTTTCTGTGTAGTGTGTTACAATAAATACCTTTCGATCTGGCCATCTCCCAAATCGCCCTGCACCTTACACCAGAGACCATGTCTTGGAGAAACTTCCGTTCTGGAGTCTTTGCTTTCATGGTTGTTGACAGCCTTTCCAAGAACACTTTCCTTTCAGGACACCTCATCCTCATTGGCCCTGCTGCTACCCTCTCCTACCCTTGTCCTTTCAGTTCAGGAACTATACTATGACCATTTAAGCTCTGCCCTTTTTCCTCAATGAATGGACTGTGTCAGTTTATTCCCCTGTGGCCCCAACTCATCCCTGTAAATCTGGACCAAGGTCCTTTTTTTTTTTTTGGCCACTACTTCCCCACTTTTGGCAACTGCATTAGGATGTAAGCTCCTTGAGTATAGTGTTTGCATAGTATGCCTTTAATAAAAGCTTTGATTTCCAGGAGCTGAATAAATTTAAGGGAAAAATTAAGAAACACATCTGAGGGGGAAAAAATACTTAACTTTGGGATCTGCAAATAAGCAAAGGCTTTGTTTACTTTCATTTCTGACTTTTAAATACATTGGATTTGGTGTTGAAAGGCCTAGCTTTCTTGGGAATGCTGCAGTCTCTCTCATTTTATTCATCTCTACAATAAGGGAGTAGGACTGGATCTCTAAGGCCTCTCTTTCTCAGCTCTAAATCTATGAGCCTGTTGTCTCAAATTCAATTTTATATGTTGACCAGCACCTGGAAGAGGAAAATATATTAATGCTTTTTGTCCAGTGTTTGTTAGGAGAACTAGTCAGTCAAAAAGCATTTATTAAGCTCATACTATTTGCCAGGTACATTACATAGTGCCAGACACTGTTAATTGTTAATTGCTATAAACAAAGGCAGAAAACTGCCATCCCTCTTCTTAAGAAGCTCACATTATAATGAATGTGGAACTAGATTCTTGTATTTGACTTCCTTAGGAAAAAAAATTCTAAGAAATACATTAAAAATTTTTAGAAATAAAATAAGGGAAATCTGAATTAATTCTAGACATGCTTTCGTTATTTTGATGATTTCTTTTTAAATTTCAAAGACCTGAGTTTTAATTGCTGGCTTTATGATATTATTCATTTATTCAGCAAGTATTTTTTTTTTAAGACATTGTTATTGAGATTTTTTTTTTTTTAACATCAATTGCATTTTCAAATATATCACTCTTCTCATACCCAACAAACCATTCCATGGGACAAAAATTTAAAAAGAGAAAAGAGAAAAAATACACTCAGTGAAACTAATCAGCATATCACCTGTTTGACAGTACATTCTGTATTTCATACCTTTGTAGAGAGGGGTTTTGTTGTTTGGTTGTTTCAGTTGTGTCTGACCCTTTGTGACCCCATTTTGAAGTTTTCTTGGCAGAGATACTGGAGTGGTTTGCCATTTCCTTTTCCAGCTCATTTTACAGATAAAAAACTGAGGCAGATAGGGTTAAGTGACTTGTCCAGGGTCACACAGCTAGTAGAAGTGTATTTTTTTAAACTCTGGGACAAAATTTCAAAAAGCATTTAAGAATGTCTCATGGTCCAGGCCCTTTGCTAGGTGCTAGGATTATAATGACAAAAATTAAATTGTTCCTAGGCTTGGAGTCTAATTTAATTTTTGTCATTGTAAGCCGAGCAAACCTAGCAAAGGGCCTTGCCCATGGGACGTTCTTAACAGATGTCCTTGGGTTTGTGGTCTGGGGCAGCAAGGTGGTTCTCAGAAGAAAGCCTAAGGCCTGCTACAGGAAGACCTGAGTTCATATCTGGCCTCAGACATTTACTAGCTATGTGACTCTGGGCAAGTCACTTAATCCTGCTTGCCTCAGTTTCCTTATCTGTAAAATGAGCTGCAGAAGGAAATGGCAAACCACTCTAGTGTCTTTGCCAAGAAAACCCCAACGAGGTTCACAAGGAGTTGGGCATGACCAAACAACAACAGTTGGGGTCTAGCTCTAATACATTAGTAATACTAATACTAATGATGATCACTATTATGTAGTGCTTCAAGGTTTACAAAGTGCTTTCTTCATTTTAAAAGTCAGAAGATGGTAGCTCTGAGTGCCAAGTTAAGTGACTTGTCCATTATCCCAGAGTTAGTGTCTGAGCTGTACAAACTTTAGTTATCTTGATGCTAAATTCTACGTCCATTATGCCACCCTGGATACATCCTCATTTATACAATAGGTCAAATAATATAGAATTGTTTTTAAGGAAGCACTTAGTATGCCTCAGAGCACCAAATAAATGTTAATCTATAGTTATTTTGGCTGTTACAAACCCTACTGATTTTTATCATGTTCCAATTTGGTAAATATCACTGCCTACAAAAATAGGAGCTTATGTCTCGAATGAGTGAAACTGAGTATTACCTTGCAGGGTTGACTGTATGAATGGTCTTTCCATGGTAGCGAGAGTCGATGATATTTGAGAGAAGAAAAGTTTCTTTTTTTGTTGTGCTCTTATCTCGAAATTTTAGTGCTTGGTCAGTTGGCTTCTTCCCTGGCCTCTGTCTTACCACAGACACATGAAGGTCACAACCACAACTGTTGAAGGAAGCTATTTGTTATCATATCTCTTTTGCAGTAAAAGTAATAGAGCTTTAAAAAAAAAAAAGTAGAAAAGGGGATTGGTTAGTAGGAAGAAGGAAGTTGAGGGAAATGCCGAGTCCATTAAAATAGTTGGGAAGACTCTCATAGAACTTGACTTTATTTTTCTAAAATGAATGGCTGATGAGCTTTTCTGAACACGACTATTTCTCAGCAGATCATGAAGCACAGATTAACGCAGTTTCTTTACTTGAAGCCCTTCCAGCTGTGGTTTAGCACAGAGAGAACATTCTAGAACCCAGCATCATATCTCAGTTGCAATGGACTTTAAATAATAATAACTAGCATTTCTGTCGTGCTTAAGGTTTGCAAAGACTTTTACTACGTTGTCTCATTTCATCTTCACGACAGCCCTGTGAGGTGGTTGCTATTATCTTCATTTTATAGTTGGAAAAACTAAGGCAGAAAACAAGATGAGACTTGCCCAGTGTTACACAGGTAGTATCTGTGGCAGGATTTGAACTTGGGCCTTCCTCACTCTTAAATTCAGTTCAGTGCCATGTAGCTGATTTTATTGGAAGTTTTTTTTTTTTGGAGAAACTTTAGATCATCATGTTAGCAAGTAAACAAACTATAGGAATACATAATGTTATAGCAACCTGTTTTAATTGTAAAGCAAAAGGTGCATTAAAAGCTATAAGGAACTTAAGCAATTTGAGTTATTTTCTATGTAAATAGGGCTCCTTTATTATGAGTACTATCTTTCCTTTTTATTAGGGATGAATCAGGTCCTAGAATTGAAAGGAACTTCTGAGATCAATTAGTCTTAATTTTACAGGGGTGGAGAACCTGTGGCTTCCAGTCCAGACCCTCTAGGTCCTGAAGTGTGGCCCTTTGACTGAATACAAACTTCACGGATGCCGCATGTTCCCCAACCCTGGGACTCTAACATCTTCATTGAGGAAGTTGAAGCTGGGAGGATTTAAGAAACTTGCTCGAGGTTACACAGTACCAGAGCTGGCATCCAAACCCAGAGATCTCTTACACAACGGGAGAGGTGTTTTTTTTGTGTAAAGTAACTAGTTACCTACCAGCAGGAATTGGATCCTAGTTGAAAATCTTTTCATAGTTTTCATTTCATTTCAGGTTTGTGTTTGTATCTGTTATGTTGCTACGTGTGCGGTTTTCTTCCGCTTCAGAGTGTCCTATACCAAAAGCAAGCAAACAAACAAATAAAGAAGGGTGGTACTATATTAGAGAAATGAGTCTAGTTATGTGGAAAGTTCTAAGCAGACCTAGCTCCCTTTAGGAATACTTACTAACAATGATGTAGTTTCCATTGAAATTTTAAGTGCCTCCCCGCTCCCCATGCCAAACACCACTGAGTCCTCTATTCCATAAAAAGCCTTCTTTGTGGATTGAGGTTTCTAGTAATGAACCCATCAATGTCAGCATGCCCTAGGCAACTTAATACCAATTCTAATTTTGGTGGAACCACCCTACAGATAGATGACTGTGTAAGGAAATGGGGGAAATGGGTGATGCTACATGACCAGGGATCTGGGATCACTTTAGGACACCAGAGTGAAGCCAGGGAGATCTTAGCCAAACCCAGGGCTGACCCCTAGGACTGAAGTTGGTAAGCAAAATGGGCTCCTTAGCACTTATTTCAACAAGTGCCCTTGAAGAGTTTGGCTTTTGTTTGCTTTGAGTAATAAAACCAGGGGTTGGCATTCTTCTTTGGAGCTCTTACCCACAGTAGTGGTGACGCGAGGGACTCTGGGCCAGCCCTTGTTCTGAGGTCCTGGGCTGAACCTAGATGTTGGTAACTATGAATCTGTATTTGGTCTATCTGTTAATGTTTGTAATTTGCTGTGAAGTTTAGTCTGCTGGTCTCTTCCCCTGAACTAAGGGAATGATATTTGTATGCTGAATTAAAGTAAGCTCGTGACCCCCTTTAACCTTGCTTTCCTTGTTAAAGCATATCAAAAGAACCTGTGCTTTTGCAGCATGCTGGCAGCTTTCTGGGTGCTGGCTGTTGGTGGATCTTACACCTCCACAACAGCTGCTAGCCAGATTGTTGAAACAACGTAGACCAAAACTAGTGCTGGAAAACTGTCCAAGGAAATCAGGAAGGCCATGCTACTGGTTAAGGAAGACTCTGCACAGAGGGACTCTGGAAGTGGGTGGGGCTTGGTACCAACTGCTATATCCATCTTCTGCCTCTTGGGCCGAGGTTGTGGAAGAAGCTGTGCCTGGCCCCATCTTTTACCTTCCCCAGGGACAGCATCCTCCAGACTATAGCAGAGATAGCACCAATACAACATTTCCTCATTCCAGGACTGGAACAAAAGCTAGTATTGGCTAGCCAGCCTATTCAACAGTGCAAAAGGGGCTGTTCCTAGCCTTAGAATAAAGTACTAATTCAAGACCTAAAGCTGTAGACATGAACATACAGAGGGAAAAACTCCTACAGTAACAAAGCACTATGGGTTAAGGGAATCCCGCAGGAAAAATAGAACTCTGAAATCACCACAAATAGGCAAAAGAAAAAATAATGGATTGGCCACAAAAACTTTAAGAATGGATGAAAGAAATGAAGGAAGAGCTGAAACAAGGGATAAGAAACTGAAATTATAACAGTTGTAATGAGACTAAATAGCTTAGAGACAAAGGTGTTGTAATAACAGTGTTGCTACTTGCAGCTTCTGTGGCTGTGTAAGGCCAATAACACCAGCACATAGAAGGGCTGCTAGCACAGGTCCTTTGGTTTGCTTTTCTAAGGAAAGCAGCTTTAAGGGGCTAACAATCTTACTTTAATTAAACATACATATACCATCACTTAGTTCAAGGGGAAAAGCCAGCACCCTGAACTTCAGAGCAAATACAAACAGAAATTACAAACAAATCAACAGACAGACTTTTTATCTCTCTGACCAAATAGTACATAAACAGTTACCAGAGAGAGATGCACCAACATCTGGGTTTTCAAAGCTGGGGGGGGCGGCTATTTCAGCAACTACCCCAGAGTCTTATCACCAACACTCTTTCAATGAGTGTGCCTCCAAAGAAAAATGCTAACCTCTAAGTTTATATAAGCTTCTTACAGGGTCAAAGGGCGTTACAACCATGTGACTCAAACCTGTGTGACTTAGGCCTTCCCTTGACATAAGCAGGTCATCAAAGACTCCCAATTCAATCAAAGATTCCTTAGTGTTGAGAAGCACTCCAAAACAAAGACAAGTCCATTTTGCTTGCCATTACATTTGAAAGGCAAAATTCATCAAAGGTACTTGATTACCTCAGCATTCCAAAAGGGAAAACAAT
>CM053622.1:483481908-483520704 GCA_028646595.1 Phalanger gymnotis | reverse complement strand
TCTTTGAAATGCAAGTTCAAGAGATTAAAAAAACCCGTTATAAACATTATCATCTTTGATCAATTTGAAAGGACTAAATAATATATGTTTACATACTAATGAGGGCAAAGCTATTATTGTCTCTTCAAAAATCTCACTCTGAGAGCCAAAGATAAAGAAAGACAAACTTAGGGCATAGGTGGAGTTTTCTGTTTTGTTTTATTTAAGAGTGAAGTAAGAGGAGGAAAAAAGGGAATAACACATGAGGGAAAAATGACAAAGAGGGAGGAACTTGATATTCCTCATAACTAGGGTACATTATACAAGTATATAAACATGAAGGCAGGGATTGTGGGGGAAGGCATATTGAATATTATATACACATGCAAAGAATATGTTATAGAAATACATTAACATCACTGGGGTGACCACAAAAAAGGGAAGAATGTAAGGTGTTTAGCAAGGGAGGATAGGGTTAGGGAAAGAATATTCATTCACAAGTAAAACTTAAAGTAAGGAGAAGAGATTTTGGGGAAATTAAAAGGAGAGAAAGAAAGGGTAAGACCAAGAAACGTATACATAGGCTGGATGAAGAGAGGAAGGATGGAAAGGGTAGTAGGTTCAGACCAATCCAATTAAAGATAACTAGCATTAAACTCTTTTCTTTTACTGCCTTTATTTTTCCTTTAAAAAAGGAGGAAAGTGGAGAAAAAAGAAAGGAAACATAGAATATAATGAAAGAAAATACGCTATGAACTACTCAGTCTGAATATGAGTGGAATGAACTCACCCATAAAACCTACTGGGCTGAGAAGGGGAGAGTAGAATGGATTAAAAAGCACAATATGTTGTTGACAAGAACACATTTGAAACGTAGTCACAGAGTTAAGATGAAGGTACATCTGACTTTTAAATCATTGTGTTGATTCGTATACTGATTAGCACTATAGCTTTAAAAATAAACAACTTTGTAGTTTTTGCTAGTACAGTAGGTATAATTTTAAAAAAATAACAAAATGCATGATGCTCATCATTAACACTTAGAATTAAAGAGGCAATTACCATTTTGTGTGTCTCCGGTATTGGATATTTATGAGTATTCATTTTCTCTTTAGTCTTGGTTATTGATGCCTGTATTTTCTTCTCTCTTCATGTTTACCAATTTTACCTAATTACCATAGACCACAAAATTTAGAATATGAAGGAATCTGAGATAGCATCTAATGCAACCCATTCATTTTGCAGATAAGGAAAGGAGAATTAATGAATAGGAAATCAATTTGATGCTCACATGATTTGTCCAAATCTGCAGTAGTTCTTCACATAATGTTCAACATGTACTTGCATGACTGGTTTACAGTTAGCAAAGTGCATTGTTTTGCTCGTATGGGCTTATCCAGTGTTTCAGTTACTACTTCCTATCTCCCCTCCCTGGCCCCACTTTCTCTGCCGTGCAACGACTTGGCCTGTTTCTTAGAAACCCAGCCTTACTTTACCTGGGTTGTCATGCCTTCTTGGCTTGTTGGCAAATGGCTAAGTGTAATAAGGAAGAAGAAAAGAGATGACAGGAGACGATCATTTGCAGGACCATACAGCAAGATAAGTTAAAAGAGAAAATCATAAGGAGTCTCTGCAAATAAAGGGAGAGATACATTTGTGTTTCAGGATGTCATGAGCAGTGGGTCATTTTTAACTCTTTTAAATAGAATCTAGATATATTTTAGTAGCCACATATTTAAGGGTCTGTGTGTTTCTGGACTAAATTTGCGTAATGGTATAACTGATAGTTTGGAAAAATTTTTATTTTACTCAATAGGGTTCCTATGTTTAAAAAAAATCTGTGTCACATTTTTCATGTTTACTACCTGAAACTTCTTTTTGCATGTGAGTGTGTGTTTTGTCTTTAATCTTTATCCAAACATCCCTTTGGTTGATTTGAATGTATTTCCCTTATTTTCTTTATTAAAATGAATCAAATGCAGGTGTTTTTGAGAAAATAATAACATCTGGTAAGTACTTTCATTTGTGTTTTCCATACTTTTTGTAAAAAACCCTCTGAGGTAGGGAGTTTATAAATTGTTGTTTTTACTTTCTACATGAGAAAATGGAGGCCAAGAGAGATTGTGACATTACCAAATTAAAAAAAAAGTATCCTGAGTGCTGGGTTTGAACCTAATATCTCTCTTCAGAACCTTATTTTTCCCATTACAGTGCACTGCCTTCACCATACTACACTGAAGTGGTCAGTCTTTATTTGTTTTTTTCCCTCTATTCTTGAGAGATAATATGAGAATATTGAGGGAAATATCTCAAAATTCCTAACATTTATGTAGTGTTTTTAGGCTGGCAAAGTGCTTTACATCTGTTAATATAATTTGTATGAAAACGGTAGGGGATACTTCATTGATTCTGGAGGAGCTTTATATAGCCATAGAATGGTATGTGGAATTGCACCTTTTAAGTGAAATATGAAGATCTCTGCCTCATTTTTTTTTGGTCATTTTATTTGTATATAAATGTTTTGGGACTAGATGTCTTTCTCTTCTCCTGCTTGTCCCAGTTAAAAACACACAAACAGAGCAATTTCAAGCAAGTTAGTTGTTCAGGTTTTCTGGTGTTAAAGGTTTGCACAAGAAAATAAATCAGATCACCAAGTTTGCACAGGAATGTACATCTTACATTCCACATACTGAGCCAATTTGTTGCCCAACTCCTGGAACACATCTCTCTCCTCTGTTCTCTCTCTCTTTCTCTCCTCTCTCTTCCTCTTTCTCCCATCCCTCTCTCCCTTCCCCCTCAGGGAAGGAAAAAAGGGAGTGAGTTGAGTGAAAAGAAAAAACTGGAATCTTTATCCAGCAGTGCCAGGAACTTCCAAAAGAGTGTTTTTGTACTACCTTTTGTGACAATACTCAGTTTATTAGAAAAGCAGTATAAGGCATCTGGCTTGAATTTTGGATTAATTAAATGCACGTAGTTGTTGTTAACAGCCTAGTTGCCTTGGCTAGTTAGAAACACTGCAGTAATAACAGGGTGATTTATTGGTGTTTGTGTCCCTTCAAGATACGTCTAGCATAGCTTTCAGATTTTTTTTAATGGTTAGATATTTTTATGTAGAATATCTGCATATGGCATGTGAGAGACAACCTGGTATAATGGATAGGAAACATAGGTATTTTCAAAGATAATTTTTTATCTTAGTGGAGGAAATACACAACTTGGTTCTTCATTGTAGTGTTTTGGTTTTGTTAGTGTACTACTGAGTGATGGCTGAGGTTCTGAAAATCACTTTGAAATGATGTAATTGGGAAGTTTGGCGATTGAGTGGGATACAATTTCCCCATCTCCTTCATTTTCAACTCTTCTATATAGTACTTTTCTGCCCTTAAGGTTTAATGTCTAATAATAATGATAATAAAGCACAATATAAAAGGTTTGCAAAACACTTTATACAAATCTCTCAGATCATACACACAACAACTCTGGGAGGTAGGTGCTATTATTACCCCCATTTTACAGATGAGAAAAAATGAGGCAGACAGAGTTTGTGACTTGTCCAGGGTTACACACCTAGTAAGTGTCTGAGGCCAGAGTTGAACTTAGGTCTTCCTTGACTCCAGGTCCAGTGTTCTAACCACTCTGCCACCTATTCAACTTATATCTAATTTTTTTTCTAATGTAAATCTGTAAATCCATGTATGGAAGCACCTTCGGTGGCTGAGTCACTTAACCTCTGTTTGCCTCAATTCACTGGAGAGTGGCAAACCACTCTGGTATCCTTGCCAAGAAAACCCCTTGGACCGTATTGGTGTGCTATGGTCTATGCAATCCCAGAGTCAGACATGACTAAACAACTGAACAACAACAAACAAATCCATTAATTCCTCCTTAGTTTCTTGTACTTGTCAGGTTGTTAATGTTAACCTGGATTGGATTCTTCTTGGGATACTGTCAGTTATACCTGTTTACTTATTCAACAGATATTTACTAGGCAATTTTTATGCTAAACAGTGATAGAAAAACCAAATTTCATAATGTAATCGTTTCTTTAGTGCAGATTTGAGGAATTGTAAGTGACTGTGTTTTGAGAAAGGGCCTACTTCTGATTCTCCTGGGAGTCACTTAGTTGTTATAAATGTGTTGTGGTGCCCCTTACTTAAAATGGAACAGAAGCTCTGCCCTTTGTTATACTCATAAGTGCTCATAAAAGGTGGGCCCAGAGAGAGTTCTTGTTCTCAGGGAATAGGCAAATTTTCACAACTTTCTTCCCTCATAGAAAATAAGGAATTGTTTGAACCCTTGCAGGAGCCAACCTGTCTACCTATAAACCACATGCTATTAAAGTGAAGACAATTTGTTAATTGTGAAAGGGACTGGCTGACCTTTTCACTTTTAACTTCTGTGATTACTGATTAAGGGTTAAAAGTAAACTAGAATTTCTGAGAATTAAGGCAGTGAATTTTGGAGTGAATGCTCTGGAACATGTATTTGAATAATTCCATCACAATGGTGGTTGTTTGTTACCTAAATTTTATTCTGTGTGGTGCAGAGTGGCACCATTGGACTCTGAGGATCAGAAAACCTTCGTCCCAGTCTCTGCCACCAACTAGTGTATGATCTGGTTATTCCATCTCTTTGGGCCTCGTTTTCAGCATCTGTAAAATGTGGGGCTTGGACTCTAAGGTCCCTTCCATCTCTAAATCCTCTCTGTCCTAGAATTTGATGTGATGATTCAAGCTTTTTATTGTGGCAGTTAAAAAGGTTTGAGAGACATAACTTCTGGGTAATTAAATAATTTTATTAATAAGACAAGCAAATTTATTAGTAAAAGGATGGTCATTTCTCTCTTAGACCAATTTTGAGGCTAAGGGCATATAGGAGGGGCAATCAACTTTGATTGGTTAACAATTAAGGAGAAAAGGAATCTATGAGCAGCTGAGAGTGACATCTTGTCACCCTTGGGCAGAGACATTTCTATACCCAGACCACCCCCAGCCTTGGGCAGTCTATTCAAAGAATTTATGCCCCACCCAAGCCTGAGCAAAACACAAGGGCTACTCCAGCTGGGCAGAGTCTAGAACAAGAAAGTTAGTCCAATCCCATTATCAGCACTGTCCTTCAAGAAACTGAACTTTTAAAAATCAGGACTTTAGAAAAAGAGGAACTTTGGATTTCCCCAAATCATCGGTTATTAATTATCATTTCTCTCTTTCTATTGTATATGTACTAATCTGATAGTGAAATTACAATCTTAAAAGAGCTGATAAAGATGGAGATGTTGCTATATGTTAATAATAGCTTACGTTGATAGAATACTTTACATAATAGCTCATTTGATCCTTCCAACTATCCTACGCAGTATAGGTATTATTATTATTACCTCCATTTCATGGTTCGCCAAATAGAGTCTTGCCCAGGGTCACACAACTCATAAGTATTTGTTCACAGAAATCTAGCTCAGACTTTCATGGCCTGAAGTCTAGAGCTCTCTTTACTCTGCCACCTAAGATTTTAGACTGTTCTTTGTCATAACTGTTGAACAAAAAAGTAAATCTTGATGTTCTGCTTCATTTCTCTACCATATCCAAATCTACACACTTTTTCTTGGCAGCTCTGGTGGTGTATGTGTGCTAAGGATTCTAGCTGGGAGCAGGTTCCACATGTCCCTCATTGCCACTGCTTGCTGGCTTTTTACCCTGCGTTGTTAGAATTTGGTGTTTGTCTTCCTTCTGTGTGTTCACAGAACCTCCTCTGTCTCTTGAATTTTTTGACAATTCCTGGAAAAAAAAAGTCCCTAATTTTAATAGTGGGAATCAGTAGGAAAATAGGGTTTGGAATTTTATTTATAATCAAGAATGATGGGCTGTCTCCGTTTCATACATAGAGTGTCTTAAAATAAATTTTAGGTAGGTATGCCAAAATAAAGATCACTTGAATGCCCTGTATCATTTTTTTACTTATGCAGGAAAGGACCCCCATACTGTTCATATCTCTCAAGTGTTATAAGTGAAACACAAACTATTGCCTTGGTAGTGGGATTTCTTAGTTTCAAAACAAAAACAAAACAATAACTTTGTTACTTCTTTTCAAATTAGGAATTTCAGTATGATTCCAACCCTGGGGTATGTGATTGGCTAATCCTTGAACAAGAATCAAGAGAGGGCTCACAAGTGTTGCAGTATCTATCTTCATTTTGGGTTGCCCTTTTGGCTAGATTTTATTTACCTTTCATTTCATCACACCTTACCTTTATTTACCTGTCATTCTTTCTTGTCAGGTTTCCTGAGCTTCCAGCACTGGGAGCAAAACCCCCTTAGCCAGATGTTCTTTACCTGGGTTCTGTGAACTTTAAAAAAATATATATATTTTATATATTTTATATTTCAACATAATTGACTTCCTGTGTAATTATATCTTCATGAATCCCAAAGGGGTCTGTGACACCAGAAAGGTTAAAAATTCCTACCTTACCTGCTTTAATAAACAGTGAATTACATTCTAAATTAATAAACAAGGGGAACGAAATAGTAAGTGGCAATGCATGTTTTCTTGAATCTTAGTCCTACAGGCATCCAATAGTGGTTGTTAAAAGAAAGATGATGTAGTGTCATGGAGTCTCTTAACAGTGTAGGTTCCAGACATGTATGACCTCATGCAATTTACGAAGCTACTGTGGGCCTCACTTTTCCTCACCTGTAAAATGATGAGGGTGGAATAGATAATTTCCAATTCTAGCATTCAATAACTATGATGATATGAAAATATTTCCCTTTTTGTTAATCCAGTGATTATGTATTGATTTCAAGAAGCACATCGTATAGGAACCATGGAACATTTGCGATAGAGTTGGGGATGTGGCAGTCATATATAAAGCTTAATTTCCCTCACCCAGTTTCTGGATTATCCTGACATAATAGTTGAAGTTTTGTCCTCCTTAACTTTCTAAATTTGGTTATAGCGAGGTTCATTTTCATGGCATTTTTAAAAAATCTAGCAGCATTTATAATTGGTGTTGGCATAGAATTCACACTTCCAATTTCATATTCTTTCCCCTGTTTGCTCCTGTGCTATCCTCTTTCCACAAAATTAATTTTCTTTTTCAACCTTATGGGTTTTTCAGTAGGACACAGGGTTTCAAGCTGGCTGCTTCTCTATTTAATTTACTTCTATGTCTGGTACGCTTTTGAGTTTGTGAAGATTCTTAGTGATGGTGAACTTTGATGTGGTTTCTCTCTTCCTGAGCGTGTGAGCTTTTTTTACTCACATGAAAAACTTAGGTTCAGAACCATTTTTAATGCACTCTGTTTGCCCTGGCACAAGGTTAGCATGCAAAGGAGTGAAAATATCTTAGTAGAGGGAACCTGGTAAGTCAGATATGTAGCTTATTCAATAGTACAGACAAATCAAAATTTCAAAATGTAAGTGGGACATATGCCAGTAGAGAACTGTAGTATGTCTCTATCAATCAGTACTTTTTATTATCTCATATTGTAACAGAATTACAGTGGGCCCAGGTAACCCTGTGCACTGGAGTCCCTGGGGTATTTGTCTTTAACGTCAGCATAGCATGGTCTGGTGGACAGAGAATGCCATTTACTAAGTAGCCTTTTGAAACTTGTGACTGTGATGTGTTGGAATGCAGTACCCCAACAGGAAAGTAGGAATTTTCTGTAACAATAGAGCCATGTGAATCTACAAATAGAATGGTAAGAGAGAACATCAAGACACTTCCAAAGTATACGATACTGATGGACAAGAAAAGAGAACAGGATGTCAGGAAAGCCATGGCTGAGAATGATTAAATAAGTGAGAAAGAGAGAAGAAAGCTGGGATAAAGGGAAGAATCTTTTATTTGGAGAATAAATGGCCAAATCACAAGTTGAATATGATATCTTGTACTTTAGAGTCTTTCTAGCTATTTTAAACAATTCTGAAGTATATTAAATACGAGCATATTGAATTTACTGAAGCAGATGTCATTGGAATCTTTAGAAGATGGATTCGAATGTAAGAAGCTTAAGTGTATTTGTAAACTTTACATAGCTATAAATATGCTTTTTATCCAACATGCATATGCCTATTCTTACTCATTGGCTGCAGTGCTTAATTTCTTTTAAAGTGTAATCTCTTGATTATCTTAGCTCTTCTTTATTATTTTTTTTTCACTATCTCATTTGCCCTAGATTTTCTCTTTCTGGCAATATGTAGTGAATTAAAAAAAAAAACCTAACAATGGAAGAACATGAGCATAAACGAGCATAGCTATAAAAAACCAAAAGAGAAAAATATTAAGAGTTTATTGGCCAGAGTAAATAGTAATTGATAGAGAGCTAGCCTTGGAACCAGGAAGTCCTAGGTTCAAGTCTCACCCTAACCTTGTATAAGTCACTTAAAAAAGTCAGTGCTCTAAGCAACTCTATCACTGTATGTTGCAAAATGGTGGATGATTTGTATTAGTAGAAAGGTTTCCTCAACTCCTGATATCATTAGTCTGAAACCCTGGCGCTCCTCTTCCCATTTTTTTTTAAATTCATAAAATCACAGATTCATAGATTTAAAGCTGGAAGGCACCGCAAAGCTTTCTGTTTATAATGTCTTCATTTTATGGAAGACACTGAGCCCCAGGCAGATTAAGTGACTTGTCCATTTAAACTCTTTAGTGGAAGGAATTCAAGGGGTAGTAACCCAACATACCATTCTCACAGTGTACACTACACTTGTAACTGAGTTTACAAATGTAATTCAGCTAATTGCCCTTCACCATCTACAAGTTGCAGGACAAGTACCTTAACTACTATTATAGGGCAGAAATAAAAGGGGGAGAGGAAGGTATGGTTTCTGGTAAAGAGGATACAAAGCTAGAAGGGTCTTTAGAGATTATCTAGTTCAGTGTTATTTTACATATAAAGAAACTGAATTCCTGGAGAGATGAATCAGCTTCACCAAGATAATGTGGAGTGCAAAGTATTCGGGATTTGGAGTCAGAGAATCTAGATTCAAATCCTGGCTCTGCTACTGTGTGTTGGCGGTCAAGTTGCTTAATATTTGGGCCTTGGTTTCCTCAGTTATAAAATAGGAAGTTTGAATTAGATGAACCTGTTCATGCTCTAAATTCTAAAGCCTATGATAAAATAAACACACAGGAAGTAACAAAGCCAATATGTGCACCCAAATTCTTTGGAACAGTGATCAACAAGTAATACGTCACGCCCATGTGGCCCATGTGTTATACGTCACTCATATGTCATTCCCATTTCACTCATGTGTCACTCCCATGTTGCTCATGTCATTCCCACGCCATTCCCATGTAATCACTCATGTGTCATTCCCATATCGCACATGGTGCTTACATGTCATTCCCATGGCGCCTCGTGTAATCTCCATTGTATTCAGGTGTCATCCCATGTCACTCATGTGTCATTCCCATGGCCCTTATATATCATTCCAATGTAATAACTCCTGTCATTCCCATGGAGCTCCATGTGCCATTCCCATGTCACTTATATATAAATATCATTCCCATGTCACTCACATGGCACTTGTGTGTCATTCTTGTGTCATACTCATGTCAGTCTATGTCGCTCATGTGGCATTCACACAACATTCATGTGTCATTCCCATGTCACTCGTATGTGATACACATGTCATTCGCATGTAGCTCCAGTGTTACTCATGTGTCATTCCCATGTCACTCATTTCACCCCCATGTCGCTTATATGCCACTTCCCACATCACTCATGTTACTCCCACATCCCTCATACGTGATTCCCACGTTATTCATATGTCATTCCCATGGCACTCATGTCGGTCCCACGGCACTCTTTATTCACGCGTCATTACCATGACACTCATGCCATTCCCATGTCACTCATGCGTTGTTCCCACGGCACTCACGTGCCATTCTCATGGCACTCATATGTGTGAGTCCCATGGTCCCATGATACATCCACGTCAGTCCCATGACAGTCCCATTGAACTAGGAACAATTAGCAAATTGAATTATAAAGAAGATTTTTATCAGTATCAGAACTCCATTTTCTGAGCCAAGAGCCCACCATTTGACAAAGGAAAACTAGAACCTAGGTATACAATGTACCAAAAAGGTCAAAATGTGTAGATGATTTAAAACATAAAGGATGATATTTATGGAGAAGAGAAGAATTTATGTATGACCAAACAAGAGATAAAAGACCTTAAATTTAAAAGGTTTTACCCAAACAAAATGAATACAACCCAGAGTAGAAGGAAACTAGAAACCTGTGAAACAACTGACAGTAATATTAACAAGCAGTTTTCAGATGAAGAAATCAAAGCTATCCGTAGTCATATGAAAAAATGCTCTAAATTATTATTTTAGAGAAATGGAAATGCTTTTTTGTCCAGCCTGTGAAGGGTTTTAAAATAAAGTTTTGTTGTTTAAAAATGCAAAAGCCATTCTTAACTTGCAGACCCACCAGTGCAAAAACCATTAATACCCTCTCCCTAGATTTGTGGTTACTGCCATTCAGTTGTATCTGACTCTTCATGACTCCATGGATCCTACTGTTCATGAGGTTTTCTTGGCAAAAATACTGTAGTGGTTTGTCATTTCCTTCTCCAGTGGATTAAGGCAAAGATTAAGTGACTTGCCAAGGGTCATACAGCCAGTAAATGTCTGAAGCTGGATTTGAACTAAGGTCCTCCTGACTCCAGGCCCAGTGCTCTATCCACTGAACCACCTAGCTGCCTCCTATTAGATGCTTTGGATTTATTCTTTTTATGTTAATTTTATATGTGTGTGTGTGTGTGTAAAAAAGTATATAAGTACTTATTTATGTACATGTTATGTATGTATATGTAAGTATGTATATTAAATATATGAAAGAAAATAAGCTTCTTGCAATTAGAGATTATTTTATTCTTTGATTTTGAATCCTTACTTCCTGACACATAGTATAGCCATTTAATATGTAGATGCTTAAAGAAATCAATGAAGTTTGTTGCATGATATTATAATTCTGTTATCCCAAATGCAATGGGAGTCATTTTCATTGAAATCATTGACATTTTTTTCTTCTGAAATATCAGGTTTTAAAATTTAAGTTCGCCCTAATTCTTAGTTCTAGAATTGATGTTGAAAATGTTAGCATAGGTATAAGTCTCAGATCTTGGAGGTTAGCAAAAGCACTTTTGAAACAACCTGAGTAACTTTTTGAATACTCTGAGCAGCTTAGCTGAGATGCAACCTTTGAAAAGGCAACAAAAATTGACATTTACATAGCATTTAAAAATTTGCAAAAAACTTTAATACATGATCTCATTTGGGTTTCTGACAGCCTGTGAGTAGATACTAAAGGTGTTAGTTATCCTCATTTTACAGATGAGGAAATTGAGACCGATGGGTTAAGAGACTTGCCCGAGGTCACATAGCACATGGACACACACTTATTTACATACTGAGCTGACAGTGCCTTATCATTTAGACCTTCTACCAGTCCACTCCACTAGTAGTCCTTACCAAAATAAAACCATGAACTATCCAAATATTAAGTTCCCAAAGATCAGTAATTCAATATGTTAAACAAGAGGTTGATATTTTATCAAGCATCGTTAATGCTGTATGTGTATTCAACTTTAAGTAAATGCCTTACCAGAAATCTTTAAATAGATTATAGATTTTTGGAAAGGGACTTCGAATGCATTTGTTTAGAATTTATGCTGAACTGGTCTTAACCACATTAGTGAATTAATGTGCTGTTAGCTGGGATGTGGAAATAGAAAATAAGAGCTTGGATGTTATTTATTAAAACGAGATTTCCTCAGAATAGCTCAAAGGGTTTGATGCAAAAGAACAATACAGATGAATGAAAAACCTTTAGAGCCCTGATTCTGTATGATTTGATCACTGGAAATTTCCATCAGCTTCTCTGATTATATCTATAACCTGCTATGAATGTTAGGAATTTTTTAACTACTCATTTAAATCTATTCTCATAATTGATTTAGGCTATGAAGCCAAGTGGAAGGCAGATATAGTGGTTGTGGTTGTCTGGGCTGAAAGAATACCTTAGTCAAAACCATGAAAGATAACTTTAAAACCAGTGAAATATTTCAGAATGCTAGACAATGATGTGTAAGGTCATTCAGACCTTGTCATGATGTAGATATGCATGCAGGGCAGAATTAAGATGGATGAGAGCAATGTATTTCTGGCTTTTATGGGTTTGAATCCTTCAACCTCTCCTCTCAGTACTTTCCTGTTAAGTATAACATATCTCTTTGGAGCAAATTCCTTACCATATGACAACAGAGAGCAGGGAGGACTACAAATTATTGACCACTTTTCATTGTCAGAACACTGATATTTTTGACGTTTAGTAGTACACTGGGAAGCCTTTGGGCTTTATCTTAAAAATCAAATATAGGATCCATATGTCCTTCAGAGACCTGAGGGACTAACTGGATTTCACAGTTCTTGGGACTAGAACAACATGAATGTATCTAGGATTTGAGCTATGATGTAGTAGTGGTGTTGGTGGGCAGGGTTGTTGTTAATTCTTCATTCTTGAAGAGGACCGATGACATCAGAAAGGACATCTTCCCCAATTGGGGGCTGCTTTGCCAGTGTAGTCTAGATAGCTTAAAGTACCCCAGAAATAAGTAGGCTTATTCATTTGAGAACTGCTTTCAGACAAATGAGGAAAAGATGTAGAACTATGTTAATTCATTTAATAGTTTACTTTTAAAAATAGCATTTAATTCGGACCAACTGCTTTTTCCAGTCAGCTTTCCAGGCTCTAATATTAAATTATGTGAAGATAAAAGACAATTTTTACTGCTTTTTTCTCTTTAAATAGAGATGTTCTAGTAGGGAAAGTATGCTCTTTTTATAAGCAGTTCTTATGATGTTGATCAAGATGTATTGGAATATAAAGCACGAATATTTAACAGGTTGATTAATTAAAATATTTTCTGAAACCATTCTTATTCTGTAGCTAGAATATTCGGCCATAATGGATAGTTGGATTCGGGTAACATGAGGTAAAAAGATTTAATACTATTTGGTTATCAGTTCTTTTTGCTAGTGAATACTCGGTATTATCATTTGACTGAGATCTTAAAATTTAGGGAAATTGTGTTGCTAGGATAGGCAAGAATATGCTTGCGTTTTCAGAGTCTATGTAGGGAAAAAATACTAATTAAATTTTCTTGAATAATTTTCATCCTTAAACAGGAAACCAGGGGAAAAATTTATAGCAAGTTTCCATGATAAAGTTTGTCTCATTTCTCAAATATATGGGAAACTGAGCCAGATTTATAAAATTAAGAACCATTCCTCATTTAATAAATTGTCAAAGGATAGGAACAAGCAGTTTTCAGAAGAAATCAAAATTACCAATATTCATATGAAAAATGCTCTAAATTTCTGAGAAATACAAATTAAAACAACTCTTGAGTTGTTTCATACCTATCAGATTGACTAAGGTAACAGAAAAGGAAAATGACAAGTGCTAGAGGGAATATGGGAAAATAGATACACCAATGCAATGATGGTGGAGTTGTGGACTGGTCCAGTCATTCTGGAAAACAATTTAAAAATATGCCCAAAGGGCTATCAAACTGTGGATATACCCTTTTGCCCAAATACTACTACTAGATCTGTATCTCAAAGAGATCAAAGAAGAAGAAGGAACCATGTATACAAAAATATATGTAATAGCTCTTTTTGGCGTGGCAAAAATTTGACATCAAGGGGATGCTTATTAATTGAGAGAATGGTGGAATGAGTTATGGCATGTGGCCAATACTATTGTGTAGTAAGAAATGACGAAGGGGGTGGTTTCAGGAAAACCTCGGAAGTCAAATGAACTGATGCAAAATTAAGTGAGCAGAACCAAGACAGCTTCGTGTACGGTAACAATCATATTGTAATGATAATCAACTGTTAATGTATTGGCTGCTCTGATCAAAATGATCCATGGCAATTCCAAAGGACTTGTGATGAAAAATGCCATCCATCTCCGAGGAGAGAACTGATGAAGTCTGAGTGCTGATTAAAGAATATATTTTTCAATTGGGGAATGGCTGAACAAGTTGTGGTATACAAATGTAATGGAATACTGTTGTGCTATAAGAAATGATGAATAAGCAGACTTCAGAAAAACCTGGAAAGACTTACATGAACTGATGCTGAGTAAAGTGATCAGAACCAGGAGAGCAATGTACACATTAACAGCCACAGTGTTCGAGGACTGATTTTGACAGACTTAGCCTATTTCAGCAGTGCAAGGACCTAAAATGTTTCCAAAGGGCTCATGATGGAAAATGCCATCCACATCCAGAGAAAGAACTATGGAGTTGGAATGCAGAGTGAAGCAGATTATTTTCTTTTTTTTGTTTGCTTTGTTTTTTCTTTCTCATGGTTTCTTCTATTCCTTATATTCTTTTATGCAACATGACTAATGTGAAAATGTGTTTAAAAGGAATGAATGTGTAGAGCCTGTACCAGATTGCATACCTTCTTGGGGAGGGAGGAGAGGAAAATTCAAAACTTATGGAAGTGAATGTTGAAAACTAAAAATAAATAAATTAATAAATTAGAGGAAAAAACTATATTTTTCAGTTTCTTTATTCTTCTTGCTTTTTTTTGGCAAGATGGTTAATATGGAAATATGTTTTGCATGACTTCACATGTACAATGGTTATATTACTTGCTTTCTCAAAGAGTGGGGGAGGGGTGGGAGGGACAGAATTTGGAACTCAAATTAAAAAAAGAAACATTTTTTTTTCCAAAAGTGTAAAAAAAAAATCCTTAAAAATTGTAGTGGTTACATGACCAACAAGACAGGAGAAGAGTTATTCTTTAAAAAACTCTTCCACCTCTAAACCTCAAAAGTTTACTAGCGATTACCCTCCTGCTGATTCTCTAACTTAACAGAACCTCTACATAAAGTTAAAAATCAGAGAATTTCAGTTTTGAGATTTCACTTGGCACTTCACATGCTTTCTGCAGTAAGCTTAATACTACTATTAATAATAGCTTACATATATAGTATAAGTATTTATATATCATATTATGTATGTATATATAAATATATATTTATAAAACTTTAAGGTTTGTGAAGTGCTTTACCAATATTATTTAATTTTATCCTCAAAACAACCCTGAGAAATAGGTGCTATTGTTATTCCCATTTTACAGATGAGTAAACTGAGGCAAGGTAGAGGTAAGTAAATTGCCCAGGGTCACATACCTAATAAGTGTCTGAGGCACAGCATTTGAAATCCAGTCTTTCTGACTCCAGACCCAGCACTCTGTTCACTGTTCCATCTAGTCGCCTCTTGCACAGGCAAGCTTTCTTACATCTGAGGGCTCCGTTGTAGGGAGTCTGCAAGATTGGGCACATATTGCCCTACTTAACCACAAGGAGTGTAGGAGGGAGAAAGAACGAATTGGATGGGTATAAGAATTTGCACGCAGCTCAGTAGCAGCAAGTTAGGTCTGATTGGAGGTGGGAGAAGGGGGAAGATAGCTTGATATCCTTTACCTAATGGGGCTAAAACTATCTAGTAGCCCAGGTTCAGACGTCTGGCACCAATGGAGTAAGGAGCTGAAGAGGAGTGACCTATAAGATAAAGCACTGGGCCTGGAGTCAGGAAGATGTGAATTCAACTTCTGCCTCAGGCACTTACTGAGTTCTCTCTGTGTTGAGCCAGTTGCTTAATTTCCGTCTCTGTTTCCTCAAATGTTAAATGGGAATGATACTTGCCTTCTACGGTTACTGTGAGGCTCAAATGAGATAATACTTGTAAATTGCTTAGCACACAGTTCCTGGCGTTTTAGTGGAGGTATTTAATAGATATTTGATTCTTTTGGATTAGGAAAATAATACATGAATTTTATGCTCTTTGCCAAGACGTTGGCATCTTGATTTGGTCAAAGTTGAAAATTGACTCTGAAGGTGGTTTTCAAACACATGAGGATTAATGTTCAGCCTTTGCCAAGTTTTTTTTAAAAAAAATTTTAAAGCAACATAAGTTTAAGAATTTAAAATAAAAATCATACTTATTTTGGAAGGATGCCAAACGTAGCAGATTTTATGATAGATTAATTACGAATGCTTTTATGGGGGAATAGTAATTTGTTTGATGAATATTTGTTTCTTAGATGTTAGCAGCAAGCATAAGACTTAAAAATCATCAAGTTTTTACAATGGGTAAATCTTAATGAAGATATAGATAAAGCGGAGGTTTTAAAATTTAGTACAAAACGATAATGTAAGTGTAAAGTTTATAAAATTAT
This sequence comes from Phalanger gymnotis, assembly GCA_028646595.1. Taxonomy (NCBI): domain Eukaryota; kingdom Metazoa; phylum Chordata; class Mammalia; order Diprotodontia; family Phalangeridae; genus Phalanger; species Phalanger gymnotis. The sequence continues at coordinate 483,504,446 of CM053622.1, read as the reverse complement.
AAAATTAGATTGTTGGATGCTACATAAAAGAATAGTAATGGTAAGGGGAAGCTGTTCCCTGGGCACTGTGTCCTTAGATTTATTGTGTTTCCCTATTAGAATGTAATCTTCTTTAAGCCAAAGACTGCCTTACTTTTTATATTTGTATCTTCAGCACTTAGCACAGAGAATGTGCTTAATAAACACTTTCTTCATTAATTTATGCATTCATTCAAGTAAATCAGTTAAGTTTCCTGGAAGCAATCATATCCTGACTCTGTCCTCCTACAGGGATTAAGAAGATATAAAGGGATGGCTTACAATGGTGCATCATGACTGGTCCTCAGAGTTCTTTGTGAGGAACAGATAAGAAGCCCAGCTTGAAATATTATCAAACTCAATTCCCTAGTAAAACCCAGATGTAGCCACTCAGTTCCAGGTCTGAAAACTTTGTTCAGATGTATCAGAGCTTCATTAAGCTCATCTTTTTTAGATTTTTTTTTTCCTACGGCAGAAGAAAAGGATTTTTAAGATTCTTTTTTTAAAGAATATTTTTTTTAAATAAGCTATTTTAGTTTCCTTAGATAATCTCTGTTTAAGACCAGATCTATTTTTTTTTTTTTTTACTCTGGCTGTGTGGTATTGGTTGTACTTAATTTTAAACTGGGGGACATTGCTTTGAAATATACAAGATACTCACAGGCACGGTATTCTTAAGGGAAAAAAAGACCTTATTTTCTTTGTGGAAAAAGTTAAATTGTATCAGCCAAACACAAAACTCAAATGTTTGTTGATTTTGTGATGATAGAGAGCATCAATTATGTTTCTATCAACAGAGGAGCAACTTGTCTGAAAGGGCAAACAGATATCCATTTTGGCCCCATTGGGGTCGTGGAACCCACATTATAAACTGGGTTACGTTTTCCTATCAGAATATTAAAATTGGGGGTTGTACTCTTAACCAAGTATTTAGTATCAAATCAATGAGGGAAGCAAAGATGTTTCAAATATAAACCTATAATAACAAATTTATAGAATTATGCCTAGAATAATAGGTTTTTAAAGGTAAATGGGATCTTAGATATCACCTAGTTTAGTCCCCTTCTTTTACAGAACTGCATACTGAAGCTCAAAGAAGTTAATTGATTTGTTTGGTGCCACAGCAAGTTAATACTTTGCACAGATTGGGTGTTCAGCAAATATATGAACTAAATTGTTGGCAGTGGTGGAGGGTCTGTGGGACTCTGTTCTCCTAAGTCCTAGTTCAGTGTTGTGGTTTTTTAAATAAAATTTTCATCTTTAAAAAACAGTTTTTTACATTTGTAATAGTACTTTATTTTTTTCAATTAAATGTAAGGACAACTTTCATCATTGATTTTTTTGAAAGATTTTGAGTTCCAAATTCTTCTTCCGTTCCTCCTTTCTCCACCAAGATGGGGAGCAATCTGATATAAATTATACATGTGCGATCATGTAAAACATTTTAAAAACTTTTAATATGCACTATATTCTCTCTTTGCTGCAATCACTTGTTTTAGATTTGCCACTGAGTTCACAAAATGTTGACACATATTCTTCATCACAAAACCACATTGGATATTAAACAGACCTATGAAGAGGAGGAGTCAATTTTTCTATATCTAGCCTTGAATATACTTCATAGCTTTTCTTTTTTTTTTTTTTGAAACTTTCTTTAAAAACCCATTTTTCCAAGTATAGGAGTATTCTCAGTTTTGTTGGATAAGTTATTTTTGTCTATAAGCCTGTATCTTACGTCTTTTGGAATACCATGTTCCAGGCTAAATGGTATGTGATCCTGACTGTGGCTCCTCAGTACTTGAATTCTTTCTTTCTGGCTACTTCCACTATTTTTTCCTTTGACCTTGAAGTGTTGGATTTTCATTATGATGTTCCTGAGAAATTTTATTTTGGGGTTTTTTTCAGGTCGTTGGTTGATTCTTTCTATTTTTGCTTTGCCTTTTGTTCTAAGGTCTGGGCAGTTTTCTTTCATGATTTCTTGAAATGTGATGTCCAAGTTCTCTTTCCTGATCCTGGCTTTTAGGTAGTCCGGTAATTCTTAAATTATTTCTCCTTACTCTGTTTTCCAGATTAGTTGCTTTTGATATGAAATACCTTATGTTTTCACCTCTTTTCTCAGTGTTTTGACTTTAAATAATTCTTGTTGTCTCCTGGAGTCATTAATTTCTATTTGATCCATTCTGATCTTTAAGGAGTCTGTAATTAGGCTAAGGTTTTGGCCTGCTTCTGTTAAGCTATTGGTTATTTTTCCAAGTCTCTTCCTCTATAGCAACCATTCCTTTCATAGTATCTTTTTTAATCTGTTGCATCACTTCTTTAAGGAATTTTAATTATTCTTGTGGGTCAGCCATTTTTCTCTTTGAGGTTTTGATTGTAGATGTTTTCTGGGTTGGTGACTTGATCTTCCCTAGCATTATTAAAATCCTTTTTTATTCACTCATTTTTGTTGCTGAGGCCTTAGGAGTTGAGTTCTAGATCTCCCCTACTTTGGGGGAGTAATCTTGAGAATCCTATTCCATACAGATTTGGAGTATGAACAGACTACTTAGCCGAATCAAAAGCTTTAAAAACTTGAATCAGTGGACAGTAGTCAAAATGGTAACTTATGTTCTATAGGTAAGTCAGTCATGTGTTTGTGGAGTTTGCAAAAGCCCATTTGTTCCCTTTGTTTTTTATTAAGTATATATTTAATTTGTGCAAAGATAATTCACGTAAAGATTCTATGGAGATGGGAATATAGACATGTTGAGTTGTTGATTTTTCTTTACTTTCTTTTTATGATTTTTTTCCACTATTTTATAATGATTGCTCTTTTTATATGTAGAATATATATAACATACAGCTCTACTATACCCTTTTTTGAGATGGAGGGAGGGACCTGTGATTCCATTGGTACAAGGAGTTTTGAGGTGGGAAATCCCACTCCACCTATGCAACTATTTCTACCTTGTCTTATAGAATACTTTGGGGCACTAAGAAATTAACTGATTTGCCTAGTGTCACAGAGACAGTGTAAGTCCAAGACAGACCTGAACTCAGATCTCTCTGATTGCAAAACCATTTCTCTATCATGCTCCCTCTCAAGAAAAATTATCTCCTCAAGGAAATTAGAGCTCTTTTGACATGAGTGTGTGTTTCAAGAGTGAAACTGAACTATGCCGTAGGAGATCAGAGTAAGATTTCAGATTCCTTAGTCTTCTTTGCAAACTTGTCCTTGAGTATGTTTTTCTCTAGCATTCCCAGGACTTTTGGTCTGAAGGCTAAATTTTGGGTAAATCTCTCCATCAAAGTTGTTTGACTTGTTCAGATTTGGCAGGTGTTCACATGACTTTGTAAGGTCAAGTTTCCTAGATTCTGACTAAGTTAGCTTCCCAGATGAAATCTAAGGTTATTTAACAACCTCTGTTGGCCACTTTTCCTTCTTCTTCCCCTTCCCTAGTTCAATCTAACACACGTAACTTTTGGCTATTAGGTAGCCAAAAGCAGCCATTACTTACAAACAAGTTTCATGCTTGTGAAATATCTTTTAGTTTTTCATCGTGGTTGGAGGCCTGTTTGGGGGTGTAATGGTGTTTCTTTTTTTAAATTTTTTAATTTAAGGGATAAAACAAGCATTTCCATAACATAGTATAATAAGAAAAATGATTGCACATGAAACTCCAAGTCTATTATGTACAACTTGCTATTCAGTTTAAATACATAATGAAGTTATCACATAAATTTCTTTTTTTTTTTAATCCTTCCTCCTGCCCCGCCCCACCTTCCCATGGCTACCATTAGACACATATATATGGCATTTCTGTGGCAGGCGGAAATCACTCCATTTCCCCTCTTGCCTAGTGCTACATCCCCTTGACTTTTGTCACCAAAGGTCTCCTTGGCTAGAAGGCTGTTACCTTTCTCTGCTTATTGAAACATGGTTTCCCGACTTAGGGCAAGAGTTTTTGTTCTTCAGTAATTTTAGTTGTGTCTGACTCTTTGTGACCCCACTTTAGGTTTTCTTGGCAAAGAATGTGAAGTGGTTTGCCATATCCTTCTACAGCTCATTTTACAGATGAGGAAATGAGGTAAACAGGGTGAAGTGACTTGCCCAAGGTCACACAGCTAGTAAGGGTCTGAGGCTGGATTTGAACTCAGGTCCTCCTGACTCTAGGGCAGGCAAGTTGCCTTACCCTTAATGCCTTCTCCCCTGGTTCCCTCCTCCATTCTCCATCTCTCTCACCAGTCTCGTCACTACATAGATTGGTGCAAGGTATGATATGTTGGAAAATATATTGGGTTTGGAGTCAGAGAACCAAAGTTTAAATCCCAGTTCTGCCATGGACTACTGGTATGACTTTGGGCAAAACATTTAACCTCCTTGGGCATAGGCTTCCTTATCTGTAAAATGAAATTTTGGACTAGATAACTACATAAGCCTCTTTTAGCTCTAAATCTTTTTTTTTCCTGTTGACATAAGTCTAAAAAAAGTGAATAGGTAGAATTTTATATAAAAGTTTGGGAAAATGGACCTTTGGCCATTATGTGTAATACTGCATAGCTTGCACAATCAGGATTTTTTTTTTAGTGCTATAATTATTTAATGTTAAACTGGGGTTTGTTTTAAAGAGCTTCCAGCATATGAAAGATTACTGTATTATGTGTGTGTGTATGTGTGTATGTATATATGTATATATAGTTCATTGGTAACCATTCAACCCATAAGTAAAACCTTTTTTTTTTTTAAAGTATTCTAAGGGTAAACATACCAATACTGGTGATCATATGAAGTATAATCTGATTCATTATGATTTGTTCAGATGCCCCTTTTATAGAACTTTCCATTGAAATCCCGAATATGACAGTTGTACTCCACTAGCAGATAAACATGTCATTATAACATTGTGTTTTGTCCAGAAAAGGACAGAATAAAGTCCTTGAGTCTATTGGTAAAGCTAGGCTGCTGTCTTCTTCAAAAATAGCATTGTAGTTGAGCCTATGACATATTGAGTGTTGAGCTACTCTGACATAGGAACAAATAATAAATCCATGTTTGTCTTAAAAATAGCCTTGTTGGGATGGGATGTGTGTGTGATCTGTCATCATCACTGACTTTTCTTCCAACAAGAATCTTTTTTATCTTGAAATTTAGGCACATAACAGATACACAATTTATTTTAAAAATTGACCTTTAACCTGGAAAGAGTTTGATGTTATTTACAGATAATTCAGTCATCCTTTTAAAAAGGGTAATGATTGGCCAAATAGGCTGAAAACTTTTAAAGATGTAGTAGCCTAAATATTTTGCTCTTGAACTTATGAGGAGGAGATAGATTGAATTTATGCTGAGACTTCTTTAGGAAAGTTTGTGTTGGGAGCTGTATAAAAGATAGTTTCAGGAGGAGAGAAACTGGAATCAGAGAGACCAATTAAATTAAATGTTCACAGGCACCTCCAATATTCTAGTCCTTTGCTTATTATGTAGTTGAGAAATGAGGTCTAGTTGATGACATTGTTGTTCAGTCATTTCAGTCATGAAATTTGTAACCCCATCTGGGGTTTGGCAAAGATACTGGAGTGGTATTTCCTTCCCCAGCTTCTTTTACAGATGAGGAACAGAGGCAAACAGGGTTAAGTGACTTGCCCAGGGTCACACAGCTAGTAACTGAATGAGGCCAGATTTGAACTCGCAAAGATGAGTCTTACCTGACTTCAGGTTCAGTACTCTATCTACTTAGCTACCCAGTTGCCCCTTTTTTCTTGGTATCTAACCTAAATTTGCTCTTCACAGCTTCTATCCATTGCTACTGGTTCTGCTATGTGGGGCCAAAACAAACAAATTATCCTCTCTTCCATGTGGCAGCTCTTCACATAGATGAAGATGGCACTCATAAATCAACTCTTTTTTTTTTTTTTGGAGAGGGGAAGGCAGGGCAATTGGGGTTAAGTGACTTGCCCAAGGTCACACAGCTAGTAAGTGTGTCAAGTGTCTGAAGCGGGATTTGAACTCAGGTCCTCCTGACTCCAGGGCTGGTGCTCTACTCACTGTGCCACCCAGCTGCCCCATGAATCAACTCTTAACCTTCAGTTTTTCCTGATTCAAAATCCAGTCCTCTTTACATTGTACTGCCCTCTTATGATAGCCGAAATTTGATATGATTGAAGAGGACAGACACAAGAAGTTTTATGGAGGCAAAAATGAAAATATTTTAATGTATTTATGGTGATTTACAGGGGCAGTGAGGTGGAACAGTGGATAGAGTGCTGGACCTGGAATCAGGAATCTTCATGAGTTCAAATGTGGCCTCACAAACTTAGTAGCTGTGTGATCCTGGGCAAGTCACTTAACCCTGTTTGCCTCAGTTTCCTCATCTGTAAAATGATCTGGAAAAGGAAATGGCAAACCACTCTAGTATTTTTGACAAGAAAACCCCAAAATGAGGTCACAAAGAATTAGATACGACTGAACAACAATAATGATTATTTCCATACATGTCTCTTCCTTATTAAAATGTAAGCTGTTGATTACAAAGTTTGTTTAACTTTTTCAGTTTTCAGCAGACATTTTCCCTTTAAACTCTTTTCATCTGGGGTGATAAAATGTGCAGGAAAAGTACATATGTGTAAAGAAAAAGATCTAAGTAAATTGTTGAAGAATTTAAAATAATGCTTTTGTTATAGATGAACATTGATACCTAAAAGAAATAGGAAAAGAACTTTCATTTAATAAAAGCTCCTGAAAGATATGCAGAAATGTTTTTTGACATAGTCAACATGTGAATTTGTTTTGTTTAAATATGTGTATCTGTATGAGGTTTTTCCTTTGTTTTGTTTATTTTTTAAAATTTTCAGTGAAGAAGAAGAGGAAGGGAAGTAGAACTATTTTTTGTTGATTGAAAAAAAATTAATTAAATCCTAAAAAACTTTAAAAGTAAAATATGTATGGAGAAATATTAAGATTGGTGTGGTTTTTTAAAAAGCAGTTTTCTACTGAAATATTGTGAAATAAATGTAGTCTTAAATCACCTTGTGAAAGAGTTAGGAGGATGCCCCATTTGTATGTGAACAGTTTGGGCAGAGATAGAACTTTTCTTTTAAAATTGGAGAAATATGAGTATAATAAAACATAATTTCAAGCATGTAAAAGTGAGGTGTTACGGGGCAGCTAAGTGGCACAGTGAGTAGAGCACCAGCCCTGGAGTCAGGAGGACCTGAGTTCAAATCAGGACTCAGACACTTGACACACTTACTAGCTGTGTGACCTTGGGCAAGTCACTTAACCCCAACTGCCTTGCCTTCCCCCTCAAAAAAAAAAAATGAAAATGAAGTGTTGAACTGGTTTGGTTTCAGGACATTGTGATCTTTCAGCTTATTTTAAATTTTTGTGACAAGAAAATAAATAAAAATGAGAAATCATGTTAATATTTGGATCCTGAGGTATAATTTTAAAAGGACTATCAATTCTATAGGGGGAAAATGGGTAGTTATCTCATTTTAAGTAAAAGGTAAATCACTGAGAGCCAGGGCTCTGAATCATAAATTGAGTATACTGTGTACATTGATGTATTTATAGGAGATAAGAAAGGGAGTCTGAGGCTTATGTGTTGAAGAGACTGAAGAACCTAATATAAGAGGAAAGAAACATCAGGGGCCTAAGAGCAGCCCTTAGTTGTAGCTATTTGAAGAGACCAGCAATAGGACTAGCCAGCTCACAAGAAGGCTTTGGCTGCTAATTCCTAATTGGGTGAATTGTGTAGTTATTGCCTTTTGCCTTGAGGTTAAGAGAAGTAAACTATTTTAGAAGTGACTGTTGCCTTTTTGTGTCCATTCTGGTTTGAGATAGAAAAGCAGAAAGGGGAAAGACAGGTACTGATGCTGCTTTGCTATATAAGGAGAGCTGGCAAGCTGATTCGTGTTGCCCAGAGAGTCAACCTGAGCTGTTTAATGTGAAATCTATTCTTATTGGACAGTGCAGCAGCCTGATGAATGAATTGCTGGATGGGTTGGACTATATAATATCCCAGAGAGAGCCAGCTTGGTGAATTTTACATTTCTCTGAATTAAAGAGAACTTTTTGCTATTCAAATTAAGAGGAAATAATTTCAAAACATTCTTTTAGTGTGATTTTTAAAATTATGTTAAAATAATAGTTGAAGTATGGAGGGGAAAAGGATGTGCCCATCTGGACGGTGAGGAACCAAGGACAAACAATTAGTAGTTTGATGTGTCATAAACATCCTTCAGTACAGAGTTGCTCTGACTGAGCTTCTGGGTTTTTTCTCATACCCTTCACTGTTGGGTTCCCATGAGTATATGCTCCTTCTTCCCCCTAGATACAGGGTACCCTGTAGAGAGAGTGGATACAAGTTCTGTATGGATTTCAATGTATTTTTTATTCAAGCACTGGCTTATGTAAGTACTTGTGATGCTGTTATTTCTTTTACCTTACTGCTAAGGAAATGGTTATGTTTAAGATCTAAAAGTATCATCATTGTGGATGGCTCATTTGTATGAATAGAAATACATCAGAGAGGGCCCTGGTGGTGTGCAGGGAGAGCGTACTTCCCCTCGATAATATTATTCCTAGGACCTTGAGAGAATTTGAATCTAACCTCATGGTAGCGGTACTTCTCTGGGAACCTAGACCTGGCATTATGAGAGCATTTTTGAGTGACCGAGTCAACCTAGAGCGTGGTAGATAGGTATTGACATATCTAAGAGGTGTGAAGCCCCTAGTAGGTGACCACACCACTGTAGTAACAATGTGTCTAGCAGCTGTTGTGGGGTGTAAGACCCAGCAAGGCCAGTAGCACAGGTTCTTTGATCTGCTTTACTAAGGAAAGTAACTTTCAGGAGTTAACAATCCCACTTTAATCCAACCTATGAATATCATTCACTTAGTTCAGGAGGAAAAGTAAGCAACCTGAACTTCAGAGCAAATACAAACAAATTACAAGCGTTATTCTTCCAGTGACTGAGAGCCCCAAAAGTCAAACACCAATCTTGGATCTTATATACCCATCTCAGGGCCCTACAGCCCGTGATTTACCTCAGTGCTGAGAAGCATTCAAACAAAGAACTGTGAAAAATCCCATTTTTCTGGCTATTAGCATTTGAAAGGCAAGAATCATCAAAGGTACTTGACTACCTCAGCATTGCAAAGGAGAAGACAACAAAAAGTCTCACATTAATTACTGATACATCTCCACCCCTTTCAGGATACTTGACTTTACAACCATCTGCATTATTACATTTATATCTTCCACTTTTAGCACAGGACCTTCCACATAGTAGTTGCTTAATAAATGTATATTGAATTAACTTACATTGAATCGAATTGAATTTTAGGGTCAGTAGTAGAAATAAATGCAGTGTTCAGAGGTCAGCACAGTGACTGACACATAGTAATAAATGTCTCTTGATTGAGAGAGTGACTAATAAAGTATTTATTCCACAGAATAACCTGGCAGCTCCAGTTTATAGAGGTTAGTGTTCAGTAAAGATATAAGATTAATAGGTTTGTGGAGAATTCATTTAGCAAAAATGTATTGGGTGCTTTAGTACAAGGTACTGATCTAAGACTGGCTGAGATAGGTGGATGTATGATAGAATACATGGTCCTTGTCATCAAAGTCCTGATTATGATCTATTGGTGAAAGAATGGTGTAAGAACATGAAACAAGTAATTGCAGTATTCAGCAGCATGTGGTAAATGATAAAAGAGTTCATTGTAGGGAGAGATCATCTTTGCCATGTTGATCAAGGAGTATTTGGTGGAAGAAGTTATATTTGAGCTAGACCTTAAAGAACGGATAGGATTTTGGGTGATGGGGTGGGGATTAGGGAGAAAGCATTCCAGACAGAGAGAATGACATGAGAAAAGATGTGAAACTGGTAATTTGCAGTTGTGACAGGTATTCTAGCTTGGCTGGAAGGTTGGACTATGATGGGATTAGTGGAAGCTAAGTTGCAAAAGTAGGTTTTACAGTCTCAGGGAATTTTTGCTATATAAAGGAAATTGAACTATATGGGTGAAAAAGGAGAGGAGAGAGAAAAGAGAATGACAGAGTTCTGATGGTGAGATTAGCATTAGCATTTGCCTAGTAAAAAAAAAAGAAAAAGATGCATACTTAAGTAGAACTATGACTTCATTAAAATAAGTGGAATAACTTGGGCTAACTTGACTTTTAAATGTGTTCTCAAATTTCACGAGGCTAATGTTCTCTTTTTAAAAAGACAGCAGTTTTTCTTTGTTAATGGTAGAACTAATAATGCTCTTATTATAAATAATTAGCCATGGCATTCAGAAAAATGTAGACAGTGTGCTCTCTTGTTTCATGGTTTTTCCTTTTCCTTAATTTCATGACATTTCTTTCAAAATGTTCTTTCACTTAGAAAATTCTAAAAATGAAGTAATACTAGTGGCCTTTTTTAGTTGTTTCTTGAAATATTACAGCTATAACTTTCTTCTCCTTTACCTACAATTCTTCTGCTTACCCCTGATCTCAAAAACAAACCAAAGAGAATTGAGAAGAGACCATGGTAAGAATAATGGGGATCTCTATGCTACTAGATTAATGGCATTCTTGTTTCAGATGTTCTTTCTCAAGAGAAGTTGCACTTTCTCTGAATTTTTCCCAGGTCAGTCATGTGTTAACCATAGAGACAAAGTGCCTCAGATGTTGTTTCCTTCCCCAGAACCCATGAGCGTAGTCTGGACTAGAACTAGGTGGCACAGTGGGTAGAATGCTGGTTTTGGAATCAAACTCAAATTCAGATAACTACTGGATATGTGACCCTGAGCAGGTCATTTAACCTGTTAGCCTCAGTTGCCTTATCTGTAAAAACCTACTTTTAGAGTTATTGTGAGGATTAAATGAGAGCTAATGTAGGCAAAGTGCTTTGCAAACCTTAAGGTGTATAGATGATAGCGATTATTTTTCTTATTCTTCAACTCATATTCTATTTTAGATTTCACACCCACCTCGTTATTTAAATATTTTAAAATCTACTTTTTTTTTGCATTGCAAAATACTATCTAAATAGAAGAAAGGTGATAAGAGATGTGCTGCTCTCATTACAAAATTTCTGATTCCTCTACACGTTAACTATTACATACATATACATATATATATATTAATCCTATACTCATTATTAGTGATTATGTGCAAGGCACTGTGCTAAGTGGTTTGGGAGCCAAAAACATGCTCCCAGCCTAGTATCTGGAGTTCAGGTGTGTATCCAGATATTTTCATTGGAGATCTAAAAGCTAAACCATGAAAATAAACAGTTTTTGATACTTGGGATACCACATAGTAGATACAGCATCTTTTTTGTATCCTGAGTCCCTTTGGCAATCTCTCTCGACCCCTGCTTAGAATAATGTTTGTTGCCTCCATTTATAATTAAAGAAAATATGAAAATTTTAGTTATGAATTAGTTAAAAATAAATAAGTAACTTTTTTCTTCTAAGTTGATGAAATCCAGGAAATCTATCTAGAGACCTCTTGGAATTTTGTGGATACTGGGTTAAGACCCCTTCTGCCTTTATCTAATCCTTCTATATAGGATCATTGATTTAGACACAGAAGCGGCCTTAAATATTTTCTATTGTGTTCTTCATTTTATTTTAATTTACTTTTAATCTAATTTCCCTTTTAAGAAAATATTTATTTTCTCTTTTTCCTGCTTCCCTCATAATCTCCATTGGACTCCAAAAGAAAAGGAAAACCTTTGTAAAAAATATTCAAAGACAAGCAAAACATAGCCAAAAAAAATTCCTTCATTGGCTCTGCCCAATAATGTATTTCTCATGCTGCACGTTGAGTATGTCACCCTTTGTTAGGAAGCGGGTAGCATGCATGCTTCATCCTCGGCCTTCCAGCTGGAATCAGGGTTCATCATTGCACTGATCAGAGTTCTCTAGTCTTTCACTTTTTTTTTTCCTTTACATGTTGTTATGAGTAAATTACTCAACTTGTTTTCCCACTTCCCTCTTCATCAATTATTCCAAGTCTTTCCAAATTTCCCTTAAAATTACTTCCTCATTACTTATGAGGCAATAGTATTCTATTAATGAAAATAATAATAGTTAGCATTTATATAGCTCCTGCCATGTGCCAGGCAGTGTGCTAAGCATTTTACAACTATTACCTCATTTGGTCCCCACCATGCTACTATTACCCTTGTTTTATAGTCGAGGACCTCAAGTGAGGCAAACAGGTTAAGTGACTTGCCCAAGGTCATCCAGCTACTACATGCATGAGGCCAAATTTGAACCCAGGTCTTCCTGACTTCAAATAGCTAGGTGGTGCAGTGAATAGAGTGCCAGGCTTGAAGTCAGGAAGACCTAATCTTTGTGAGTTCAAATCTGACCTCAAATACTAGCTGGGTAACCCTGGGCAAGTCACTTAACCCTGTTTACCTTAGTTTCCTCACCTGTAAAATGAGCTGGAGAAGGAAACCACAAACCACTCCAGTATCTGTGCCAAGAAAACCTCAGAGGGAGTCATGAAGAGTCAGATATGACTGAAATGACTTAATAACAACAGAACTTCCCGGGTCTCAAGTCCAGTGCTCTGTCAGCTGTACCTTCTAGCTGCCATTGCTTTGTATTCATATGCCATAATTTATTCAGCTATTCCTCAGTAGTTGGGCACCTTCTTAATTTCTAATTTTTTTCCCTAACAAAAAGATCTGCTCTAAATATTCTTGTACATATGAGTCTTTTTCTTCTTTGCTCTCTTGGAGTAGAGGCCTAGTAATGTTATCACTGGGTCAAAGAGAACACACACAGTGATTTCTTTGGGGCATAGTTTAGAATTACTTTACAGAATAGCTGGACCACTTCTCAGCTTTAATCGTGCCTATTTTCCCATAACTACTCTAAAAAACTGTTATTTTCTTTTTTCTTTTTCCTTGCCAGTCTGATGCAACCTTTTCATTTTACAGATGATGAAATGAGACCCAGAGAGTTTGTCATTTTTTCACAGTTACAGATATAGTAAGCAACTTGACTGTCAGGAAATATGATGGAAAAAAGCCAGAGGGCAAAGGTCAAAAGTAAGGTTTTAGATTAATATGGGATTTCTTATAATCCATGTTAATGCTATAAAAAATCATTTGAATTGACAACACCCCATTTTTTATGAAAACTTTTTTTCTTGACTCTGGAAGTAGTACCTCTGTGCAAAGAGTAATAGCATGACCTACTGTCATTTTTTCTACGAGTCATATTTTTGAAGATATTCTTGTTATTCCTGTTTGTGCTCCTTTAGTGCTTTTCTTTTACAGTAACATTTAATAAAATAGTACAGCATTTGGGCAATATATTCCAATATGTAGTTGCTATAATTGACGGACATACTTAGAGATCTATTTATCATTACCTTGATACTGTGGGACAACTACTTAATATCTGTGAGCTTATTTCCTTATCTTTACAGTGGGCACAATAACTGGTACTATCTAATTCACAAGATTATTGTGAGGAAATGCAAGATGAGCCTACTTAGCAATAGTTTTAATGGTCATCTTGTTTTATAGTGTTTGTGTTTGTGGCAGTAAAAGCTCGATAGGTCTAATAGAACCGCTTCCTAAATTACAGATTCCTGAAATTTTAAATGTCCTCTACTTGCAAAGGAATAGTGGGACTGGGGAGATAGATAGGAAATAAATGTGATCTCCACCTGATGTTCTAATATTGAGAGGCTTCCAAACACATTCTTGGCAGGAAACTACTGTGTTATGGTGTTAAGGGGGAGTGGGGGTAGTACCATCGCAGATGTATTGCTAAATAATAATAAGTAGCATTTATTTGGCACTTTGAAGTTTGGAAAGCACTTTACATATGTTCTGTCATATGTATGTTTGGTGCTTTATTGTTTAAATATTGCCTTTCACTTACAGTATTTAATTCTCACAACAACCCTGTGAGGTGGGTAGAGCAGAGATCATCTCCATTTTTCCAGCTAAGAAAACTCAAATTTAGAGGAAAATAGTGCTTGTTCAGAATTGACATAGCTAGTCAGAATTCAGATTCTGATTTGTATCTAGGCTTTCTGAGATTGGTGATAACAACTCAAACTGCTCCAGTGTTTGCAAAGTGAAATATATGTGTGTGTGTGTGTATGTGTGTGTGTGTGAGATATATGTGACATGCATATATGTCTGTGTATATTGTCTATATATGCACACACATAAACGTATATAAATCTTTTCATAATCTTTTGAGGTAGGAGCTATTATTTCCCTAGTTTGCAGATGAAGAAACTGAGTCAGACAGAGGTTAGAAGATTGCCCAGGATCACACAGCTAATACATATCTGAAACCAGATTCAAAATCAGGTGTTCCTATCTTCAAAGTCCCACCATGGTCTATCTGTGCACTACCTAGTTGCCTGGTGTAACTGAATCCTGGTTTAATTCGCTTTGTACCAAATCACATGACCCAAATTTGGAAGTAGAATTTCATTTTTCTACAGAAATAATGTCATACAAATGGTAGTTAGGCTGTTAGGCTACCCACAGTGGCCTATATTTAACTCATAAAGTTGTTTTCTAATGCTCTGCTTAAAACTGCAAATATACAGCATTTCATCTGTCTTGTGGGATTAAGTAGGCTTCTGCGAGCTAGCCTGGGAACATGACTATTCTCTTGAAACAGATTCTGCCAAGGTGAGGGCTTGTGATGTGCCTATGAGTCTTCTATCTGCTGGCTGAGATGCCAAGACTTGAGTTCTCAAGACATAGTACTGTAAATATGGGGCTGACTGACAAGCCCAGGGATGAGAGATAGTCAATCATTTGGACATGAGAGTGAGCCAGTTATCAACTAGGAAGGTAAATAAATACAGTGTCCAGAAAGCATCAGGAGAAAAGGGAAGCAATAAGATCAGAGGGTGGAAACACAAATCAATGGACGAGGACCAGAGCAAGGATAAGAAAAATCGGTGACATAGCAAGTCAAAGAAAGGGTTGGAAAAGCGCAAGATGCTTACCTTAACTACTTATATTCAATGAACTGGGAATGGGATTGGCTTTTCAGGGCTTTCTAAATAGCTGCTCTGTTATAAAATGTATCAAAATTTCTAATTAAAGTGTTAGAAGGACAGTGTACTTGTAAACTTTGGTCTTATTGCATTTTGTAAGAAACAGTAGTGTGTAACTGAGTGTTTTTAAATGATATATAAAACAAAGCAAGTAATGGAAGCAAGGAATGGCCTTATATCCCATTGTCTTTAAAGGCCTTTCAGATATTCAAATGAGCCTGTGATCTGAATAGCTTTATATCACATTGGCTTTAAAGGTCCCTCAGATATTCAGATGATTCAGTGATCTCATTGATTCAAGAATTTCCTCCAGCTGTGGGGAATGGCAATCCATCTATTCCTTTTTTTAAGAAAAATATATGAGATTTTATTTTTCTCCCAATTACATTAAAACAATCTTTTTTAACATTTAAAAAAAATCTTGATTTCCAGATTCCATCCTTTTCTCCTTCCTTCTCTCCCTCCCCCCTCCCTGAGACAGTAAGCAATCTGATATAGTTTATACATGTGCAGTCATGTAAAACATTTCCATATTAGTTATTTTGTACAAGACTCAAAGAAAATGAAAAATATGTTTGAGTCTGTATTCAGACTACTCCATCCATTTCTGCCAATCCTTTGTAAATTTTGCCCATAGTCTTCCACATGTTTGCCAGAGAGGGTCCACCCAACATGCCAAAGAGGTTTTCCCTTATTATGTTTACTTATGTCTTGGGGATAGCAGTGGAACACTTGGTTTGGTCAACTGTTATTCTTGATTAATCAGTCAATAAACATGTGTTACAGCAGTAAGTACTAGAGATACAGAAAGAGGCAAAAAGACTGTCACCAAGTCGAAAGATAAATACAAAGTCCTTAAAGCATCAGGAGAAAAGGGCTTCTAAGAAGTAGATAGTAGCAGGGACACCTATAAGATCAGAGAAGTGGAAACAGAAATGAGTGGACCAGGACCAGAGCAGACATAAAACCGGGTGCTAGAACAAGTCAAAGGAAGTGTTGGAAAAGGGCAAAATGCTCACCTTGATTGCTTGTGCTCATGAACTGGGTGTGCCCTCAAGGAGTTGTCTTTTCCTCCTGGTCTTCTTGGATGTTCTGTTTTTGTCACATGTTGTAGGTTATTCACATCCACTATGCATCTCTCTATTGCCATCCTTGCGGTACTCTTCTTCAGTTCTTTGGAGGCAGTTGTATTTCATGCCTTGTTATCATAAAACAACACTGGTAAAATGTTGATTTTAAAAAGAGAAACTTTGCTTTCATGGGAAGTTTGTCATCAATAAAAGAGCTTCGCAGTTTCTTGAAAGCAGTATAGCCCTCTTTCTTCCTCTTTTTCTATTTCTGTTTTCTTTCTCTATTGACTATCTCTACTTTATATATGCAGTATATACTGTCCATTATATACTAATGGGCATATTCTCCAGGGTGTCCATCCTGGTATATGTCAGAATCTGGGCAAAAGACATTTCACATTCATTTGGTCTTATGTGAACGAAGTGGCCAAACTCCTTGAGTTTCCAGATCTTTGGGATTCCTGCAATCAGCACCATTTCACAGGCAAACGTGGGCATCCGGAGGACCTATCTATTTATAAGGAATCTTTCCTTTTGGGCATAGGACTAGTACTTTATCACTCAAAGAGCGTGCACAGTTTAGTGACTTTGGGAGCAGAGTTCCAATCTGCTTTTCATAATGTGACCAGTGACCAGCTAGCTCCACCAGCAATGCATTAACAATACTTGCTTTCCCACAGTCCTCCAACATTTGTGATTTTCCATTTTTGGCAACTTTGCCAGTCTGATATATATGAGGTGGGAACCCAGAGTTGAATATGTATCTCTATAATCATGAGTAATTTAGAATTTTTAGTATGACTTTTTGATAGTTTGGATTTTTTTTCTCTGACATTTGCCTGTTTCCTTTGACCTTTTGTCAATGGTGAATGGCTCTTATTCTTAGAAATTTGAATGAGTTTCTTATGTATCTTAGAAATGAGATCTTTTTCAGAGATATTCACTGAAAAGATTTTTCCCATCTACTTGCTTCTCTTCAAATTTTAGCAGCATTATTTTGTTTAGATAGTCATAGTTATGATTATTAATTGTACATTTCCCTCCATCCTATTCTCTTATAAAGTCAGAGTCAATAGATATTTATTAAATGCCCATTATGTAGCAGACACTGCACTAAGTGCTGGGGATACAAAGAAAGGCAAAAGACCATTCCCTACCTTCAAGGAGTTTACAATTTAGCAGGGGGGAGATTAAACATTAAAAGAAGCTGAAGAGGAGAGGGCGATGGGTTATCTGGAATGGGGGCATAATGAAATCCTGCAGAGGGGAAAGAGAAGTGGTAAGAGGAGTTGGGAGTTTTAGTTTCTGGAAATCATGAAAGCCTGGAAAACAGTTGGGTGGGAAATTAATCATATATGAGGTGAATTCCCTGAGAAATCTTAAATGATGGAGGATCAGGAAGGATGTCTCTAGTGTACACCCTTCACTCTCTCCAGTCAGAGGGAGGGAGCCCCAAGGGAGAAATCTCTCTCCCTCTCCCTCTCCTCCCCTCCTCTCCCTCCCTTTTCCTCTCTCTGCCTCTCCTTCTTTCTCTCCTCCTGTTTCCCACCCCTTCTGAATTTTACTTGAGTATTAATGTATGTTTTCTTTTTATAGACTATGAGTCTAATTTTATTATCAGACATACCCTGAGGATATTTTACAATTAGACACTCCTGAATGAGTCAAGTTTATTTTCTGCATAGTACACTATGTTCAAATAGTATATTCAGAATACAAAATGAACATATTAATAAGGTGATTTGAGTTGCTTTTGTAGGCTAAATAACAAAAGCCTGGGATCATTACAGATTTACAGTTGGAAGAAATCTTAAACATCATTAGTCTAACCTTTTCATTTACTGATGAGAATAAGGCTTATAACAAACTAGAGATCCATTTCTGAGTTAGTTTACATGATAGATTGGTCTCGTGTGTATTACAGGTCACAGAGGGAAGTGCAGTATTTCTATATTCCTACATTTGATAAGTCAGATCTGGGTTTATTAAGTGTCATTAGAAGGCTGATTTTTTTCTGTTCTTCTGAGACTGTTTACACGGAAATGGGTTGCAATCTATATTGTTGAAGGAGGTCTCTACATCAATGAAATTACAGATTTATTGAAATATATCAGGGGCCTTGCTATAACAAGTACCGGTTCCTTCTTTCTAACTTAACTATTTCTGTTCATTGTATCACTTTCTTCCTAGGGTCAACATCCTCTATCCTTCCTTGACTATTCCAGAATACTCTTCTTTGCCTCCTCACATAGATTCAGTTGCCAAGTCATATTGATTCTTCCTTTGTGATATTTCTTCCATCTCTTCTTTTCAGTTCCCACTGCCCTATTTGAATGTAAGATCATTAGTCTTTTCCTGGATTTTTGCAGTTGCCTTCTAATTCCTTGCCTATGCTTTGAACTTCTTCCTCCAGTTTTGTCCTGCCCATTATATCAAGTTCATCTCATTAAATCATCTCTTTTATAGTGTGACTTCTCTATTCAGAGCCTATAATGTTTCTCCATTGCCTGCCTTAGGTTTTTATTGAAACAATAGACAATATATTTTGATTTGCCATTTTAGTGAGAGCTCTGCTATAGCTGGGCTTCCTTTACTAAAACATTTATGTAAATTTCTGTGCTTGTAGTTGGGCCCGCATTAATCCCGCAGGCCCCCATTTTGGACAGCCCTGGCTACAGGATATAGTCCAAAACCACCCAGGCACTTAAGGCCATCTACAGTATGACCATAACCTACCATTTGAGCCCTATCTTCTTCTACTACCTAACATGAACCCTGCACTCCAGCCAAACTGGACCACTTATTCTCAGAATTCTCTGTATGCTTTACCACATTTACACCTTTGTTCATTATATTTCCTGTACCAAATACCTTTCCTTTCCTACTCTGCCTATCAAGATTTTACCTATCTTTCAAGGCCTACATTAAATAATATTTTCTTCATTAAACTTTATTTTAATTATATTATATTTATATTAACCAGATTATATTATATTATATTAACCAGATTATATTATATTAACCAGAAGTGATGAACTTTTCTAGCATCTTATATGAGTCACTTATGTTACTTAGCACATACTATTTTATATTGTATTTGCGCAGTAATTTCTATGATGAAAATACGTTTTGTAGATAGCCAGAGTAGAAAGAAATTTTATTTGGAATTATAGCACCTGGACTGGAATCCCGGCTTTGCCACTTTTTGCCACTTAACACGTATGTGACTTTGGATAAAGTCACTTACCTTCTCTAGGTTTTGTTTCTTCTCATTTGTAAGATAAAGTGAATAATATTTATAGTTTCTACTGTATGTGGTTGTTATAAGAAAAGTGTCTTATAAACCATAAAGTGCTACATAAAAGTGACATTATTATTAAAGCAATTGAAAATCATGTAATAAGTTAGTAAGCATCATTTTTTGGTATCAGAGTGAATACCTTTCTTTAGCTTCCACAAAAGTCATCCTCTAATGCCTCATCATGATGTGGAGGTAAGAGGATTTACTGAAGGATATGCCAGTGGAACATTAGGTTCTGGCAGGTTTTTCCATAAGGTAGTTGAATTATATCTATCCTGCTATAAATGTAACCAGGAGAAAGAAGGAAGTTGCATTCAAAGGGAGGGTGGTTCATGGGTATTTCTTAGAGAGGCACAGAAAGGAGTTGGAAGAATGGGTTGTATAATTTGTCCAAAGGAAACAAGAAACATTTCATGGCATATTTGGTTATCATATATTGAAGTAATAATGATAAACATTGCAAGAGAATTTCATGAAAATGACTGCAGTTTATGTATCAACATTGGTTGTGAGGATGAGGAGGTACAAAAATTTTATGAAGAACTTGATAAGACCCTCCAAATTCAATCAACATAAACTCCAATTTGGTGACTTAAGTGCTGAGGTAGAAAGGTGGGGGAGGTTTTGAAGAAAAGAAAAGCACTTTACAAATATTATTTCGTTTGACCCCTCTGAGACATAGGTACTATTATCAGCATTTAGCAGATGAGGAAACTAAGGCACAGAGGTTTTGACTTGCTCAGGGCTGCACAGCTAGTGAGTTTCTGAATTTAGATTTAAACCTAGGTTCAGATTTAAACTCCAGGCTTATTACTCTGTGCAGTAAAGAGACTGGAGGAAGGGAGACCGATTAAGAGGCTATTAAGGATAGTCCAGGCGAGAAGTGGTGATAGCCTAGATGAACTGTGAGTGGAAAGGGGGTAGTAGATGCAGGAGGAAGAATTGAGAAGACTTGGCAATTGAATGGTACCAAGTTGTGCTTATTAAATAATTAAGTCCACAGTGGTAATATTTAATAACCTCAATATTGATCTTACGCTTCAAAGAATTAAGACATAATGAGCATTAATATTTTAGTGTTTTGTAAAATGGTGCCCCCATCTTCCTCTTATAGTGTCGGGAAAATTTTTACACATTGAATCAATCATGCCTTTTAGTGCTCTGTATCAGGGATTCTTAATCTTTTTTGGGTCATGGCACTTTTTTGCCGGTCTGGTGAAGCCTTTAGGCCCCTTCTTAGAATAGTGTTTTTAAATGCATAAAATTAAATGCCTATATCTCAAAAAGAAGACAGTTATATTGAAATACTCTTATAAAATTATTCTGGAAAACAAATTTCATAGGCCGTAGGTTAAGAATCTCTGATGTCTGCTCTTTTAGGTATATATGACTTATAGATAGAAGTTATTTGGCGGAATCCTGGGGGTTCAGGGTATGACTTGCAGTTGTCATGATTACTTCCATGGAAGAATACTTTTGTTCTTATAGCTGATTCACTCCACCCTTCATCATTGTGAGTACCAAATTGGTAGTCAGAAGAGATTCCAGGGATGAAAAGGAGCCCCCAGCCCTGTGGGATTATCTTTCCTTCTTAGTTCAAGAGCAGAAGCAATAGAAATCTTCAAAGACAAGAAAGAACATTAACAAGATGTCCTCTGTATACTGAAACCAAAGAGCAAATGACGCAGCACTTCCTGGAACTGTCTCCCTCTTTGTTTATGAAGTTGTCTGTGCGTAGGAATGTGAGCTGAAGAACTAACTAGTCAGAGCTGAGTAAGACACAGGTAATGAGTCATGCTTCACAAGCACTGCTCCCCTGATGACTTTCTGTCTTAAGACCCTGCTGGTGATTAGACCTAAGTTTCTTGTGCCTGATAACATTTCTATTTTTGTTAGGGAAAAAATACTGGGTTTACAGGGAAGGAAAAACATTTTAAGACAACTGTCTTTCAAGTAGATGGTGAGGGAGCTTTAGGAAAAAGTATTTCACATTCCCACACCTGTTCCTTTCTTAGCAGCTCAAGGGCTTCAATAGCCCACTTGTCTTCCTCCCCTCCCCCTCCCTGTCCTCTCCCTCCCCACCCTCCTCCTCCTCCTCCTCCACAAGTGACTTGCCCAAGGTCAGGCAGCTAGCAAGTGTCAAGTGTCTGAGGCCTTTTGAACTCTGGTCTTCCTGACTCCAGGGCTGGAGCTCTATTCACTGTGCCACCTAGGTGGTATGTTCTTAAATGTACTTTTGTTGGAAAGGTGGTTTGGACCACTGTCCAAAGAAATACAAAATTTATTTTCTAAGCCTCATGGTTGTTGTCTGCATGTTAATGGCTATTGGGCTTTACAGGTCAGTCATGACTACCTTAAAAAAAAGAGTCTGTACTTGTAAATGCAACTTTTTCTCTTTAGTTTTCTATCTTGTTGTCTTTCTTCCAATTCTGTTCACATAAAATGTCATCTCACTTTAAAGTCTTTTTTTTCATTTATATATTTTCTTGGTGGATCAGCATCAGCGGATTCCTTTCCTGTCTCCCCTGAGGCTGTCCTGGGGATTCTTCTCTTCCATCCTAAACTTTGTTTCTTAGTTATCTCCTCAAATCCCAAAGATTCAGCTATCGACTCTACAGATATCATGCAAACTCTGGCAGTCTGGTGAAGCCTATGAACCCATTACTAGAATCTACCTTTTAAGAACTTTTAAATGCATAAAATAAAATACATAGCATTATAAAAGCTTTACTGGACTGCGAGAGAGGTACAAGATACAAAAGAGTTAAGAATTCTTGAGTTAGACTATGCAATACAGAAGAGTTACTAATCTAGAATGGAAATTCCACACATAAAAGAAATAACATCTGTAAACTCCCCCCCCCCTTAAAAAATTATAACATTTTGAACTAATTTGAATATCCAAACAGTCACCCAAAAGGTTAAAAAAAATTGAATAAGAAATCTGGTAAGTCATTTCTTTGATCTGTGATTTTAAGATCAGAATGACTGATCTTAAGACAAATTTATTTGACTTATTTTCTGTGTATATCCTCATCTATTTAGATGCTTCCATTTTATAAAAACTAAATGAGTTTCTTTTAGAGAAAAGCTATATATATATATATATATATATATATA
>CM053622.1:483435171-483481408 GCA_028646595.1 Phalanger gymnotis | reverse complement strand
AGCCCGCCACGGGCTTGGGCTTGGGCTTGGGCCCGGGCCCCGGCGCCATGCCTGCCCGCTGCCCCCGCCGCCCCCGCCGCCGGGCCCGCGGGGGATCCTCGCCCCCGGCTCCTCAAATTCTTTATTTTTTTAATTGGGGGGGGGCAGGACAATTGGGGTTAAGTGACTTGTCCAGTGTCACACAGCTAGAAAGTGTGTCAAGTGTCTCAGTTCACCATTTGAACTCAGGTCCTCCTGACTCCAGGGCTGGTGCTCTACTCACTGCACCACCTAGCTGCCCCTAATTTCTTTATTTTACAAGAGAATGAGTCTCGCTTAGATATTATATTTAAGTGCTTTGTTACCTTTGAAGTGCTGAATGAATTTGAACAATTATCAATGTTGTTTTTGCTATTATTATTGTTATGATTGCCCAAGATCACATAGCTAGTAATTGGAAGAACTGAAACTTAATTCAATTGTCATGGCACCAAATCAATGGATTTTTTTTTTTTTAACTCTATCAGACCTCTGGAAAAGGCTTGGGCAGCTAGGGAATCTATCTTAGTAATCCAGATGTGTAGTGATAAAGGAACTAGATTAGAGTGCTGGGATTGAGGATGCAAAGGAAGGGATGGATGGATGCAAGATTCATTAAAAAGGAAGACTTGACAGCATCTGGTGAGTGACCAGGGAGAAACAGTAATTACTCTCCAGTTTCCAGCCAAGCAGATTGAGGATTGACATAAATATGGTGAAGTCAGCAGAGGAAATCAGTTTTGAGGAAAAAACTATTAATTTGGTTTTTGTTCATCAAGTATTTATTAAATGCTTACTATACACCAGGCATCATGCCCAGCATTATGTATTAGGGATACAAAAACAGTAACAAAACTGTCTCTGCCCTCAAGGACAGATTAGGTTCCATCAAGGAAATTTTAGACACCTCTAGGAGTTGCTGAAATATCCAAGCAGAAATGTAGACATTTGGAGATGCACAAATAGAACTTGGAGGAGAAAGGATGCTGGTGCGTGGTCCAGAAACTTTATTCTGTGGTCACTACTGGAGCAGGGATGGTTAGCAATGCGTGCTTTCTTTGATACAAACCTTGACTTTATCGTTTAGTTTGTCTTGGCTTGTGATGCATCCTGTCCTTTTGACTCATCCTGTTTTTTCAGTCTGAGTGTATCTTTCTTTCACATTGTCCTGACAGAAACTTTGAACTATTTTAAAAAAAAGTCATGTTATTTTCATAATGGAGTTTTAGAGCTAGAGGCTGATTATAAAGTTTGGTTTTTAACATACATTTACAGGTCTGTATCTCTACATCCGTGGGGCAGACAAGTGGCCCAAGGGAAAGAGTGCTGGGCCTGGAGTCAGGAATACTCATCTTGAGTTTAAATCGGGCTTCAGATACTTACTAGCTGTGTGACCCTGGGCAAGTCACTTAACCCTGTTTGCCTCAGTTTCCTCTATCAAATGGAGAAGAAAATGGCAAACCACTCATAGCTTTGCCAAGAAAACCCCAAATGGGGTCACAAAGAATCAGACATCACTGAAATATGACCAAATCTCTCTATATCTACACTAGAACATTATTATGTACTTTAGGATTAAAATGCATTGAATCCTTTGTTAAAATATAAGCTTTTAATTGCTTTGGGCTTTATGATTATATAGAAGTTTTAAGTAAATGTTGTCACTTGTAGAATATGTTGTTTAGTCTCCCAGATGAATGACCATGGAACATACCAATTCTCATTTTAGCTCTATACCCTAGTTTCCAAGTCCGAAGTGATACCAGAGATACACACATATATGTATAAATAAACATACAAATGTAAATAGGAGATAATATCAGAGGGAAAACTCTAGTATTAAGGGGTGAGGGAAACCAGGAAAGGCTTTTTGCAGAAGACAGAATTTTAGCTGAGTCTTAAAGCCAGGGAAGTCAAGAGATGGAAATGAAGAGGGAGAGAATCCTGGGTGTGAGAGACAGGCAGTGAAAATGTTTTGGGATTGAACTGTCTTGGGAGGAACAGCAAGGAGACCAGTGTCCCTGGATTATAGGGTATAAGTGCAGGGAAATTATGTCACATAATAAACATTTGTGAAGTGCCTACTGTGTGCTAAGTACTAGGGATACAAAAAGAGGGAAAAAGACAGTCTTTGTTCTCAATGAGACTAATTTAATGGAGGAGACAACATGTAAATAAATAAATACAAAGCAAACTATATATGGTATAAATAGGAAATAATTAACAGGAGGAGGCATTGGAATTGAGAGAGATTGGGGAAGATTTCCTGTGGAAAGTGGAATTTTAGTTGAGACTTAAAAAAACTTTAGTTGAGACCCGGTGAGGTCATGGGGGACAGCCAGAGAGAATGCTCAGAGCTGAGAGATGGAGTTGTCTCCTTCCTGGAACATCCAGGAGGCCCCTGTCACTGAATCAAAAAGTATTTCTTGGGGAATAAAAGGAGTAAGGTATAAGAAGCCTGGAAAGGTTGGAGGGGGCTGTAAAGCCAATCAGTAAGTGAAAAGATCTTTCCCACCCATTGAATTGACTTCTGGTGGGGCCAACAAAGGGGGAGGTCTGATTAGAGAAAGGCCCACACCCTTTCACTAATTAGATGTGAAGCCCCAGGCTGGTTAGCAGACTAGTTTCCTAGTTTAAGAGAGGGGGGATGCCCCCAGGGGAGTTGCTAAGACCAGAGCCAATGGTATGGGCCTGAGTTCTAATCAATCAGATGATGGCTAAGGATTGTATAAAAAGAGAGAATAGAGCTTGGAAAGGGCAGAAGCAGCAGAAACTGAGAAAGGAGGACTAGAAGGGAGAAGCTGAAGAAACCGAGAAACAGAGGATTCAGAGCAGCTGGATTCAGGGCCAGCTTGCAGAGCGGAGAGTGCTGAACAGAATAGGGAGTTTTGGAACTTGGAGTCAGCGGAGCTGTAGGAGACAGAGTGTTGAGCAGGGAGTTAGGATTTGTGAGTGATCATCTTATAGGAGGGCCCTAGCATTGAGGGGAAGCACAAGTATGGTCTAGCTTGCTGCTATAATATTTTGTTGTAACCTCCTTGTTACAATAGTGAGGTGGGCTTATTGGATTTTGAATGTTGTCACAATATCAAATTGGGGGCATTGGTCCTTGGGTCTGATCCTTTGGAGTCTAAATAAATATTATTCTTCCTCTGCCTTCTACCTAGAAAATTCATTATACTCTGTGATTCTGAACCACTCAGGCACGCTCACAGTCCTCTTTGAGGTCATGAATTTTGCCTTAATGATATGGGGCTAGGTTATGAAGGGCTTTGAATGCCAACCAGAACATTTTGTATTTATTCCTGGAAGCAATAGGAAGCCACTGGGATTTGTTGAATAGTTGGGACAGGGGTGATCTACCAGTCTGTGGGTTAGGTATAAAAAGACTAGATAGGTAGGAGGGTCAGGTTGTGAAGGACTTTAAAAACTGAACACAGGGTTTCATGTTTTCACCTTTGAGGTAAGAGCGAGCCATTGGAGTTTCTTGACTAAGGGGACAGGATATGCCCTAGTCATGTCTGTGCTTTAGGAAGATGACTTTGGCAGCTGATTGGAGGGTGGACTCTGAGGCAGGGAGACCAACCAGAAGGCCATTAAGAGTTCAGACAAGAGGTAATACCATCTACCAGGGTGGTGGTAGTGTAAGAAGTGAGAAGAGAGGAGGTAATAATCTATACTCTTTTCCCCCTTAGCTCTGCTATATTCCAAGAGTATATATTTGCTATAATTTTGGGGTGTGTCATATTTAAGTATTAGTGAAGGTAAATGCCCTTTTTGATTGTAACCTGCCACAAAGAACTAGACTAAAGGTTTAAAAATTCAAGAAAATCTTAGAAATAGTCATTTTTTATAAGAAATGTTAGGGCAGTGAGTATATGAGTGCCTGTACATATGCTCAGTACCAAATGAGGTAGGACATTTTTCCCAGTGCTCAAGAAGCTTATAACTTAAGGTGAGGGTGGTGAACAAGAGTACTATACCTAAAGCTATCAATAAGTAGGACAAGGCAGTATGCAAGTGAGTGGTGCAGTGCAGAAGAAAAACTGGGTTGTGAGAGATGGGTTAGGGAAAGTTAGGTTTCCACAGAAGAGTTAATTGAGTTCCACAGAATAATTAAGTGTCAGCTTGAGCAAAGAAGGAGTTAAAATTAACCTGAATGAGTCCTCAGCCAATGGGAATAGAGTTTGTGGTTTTGCAGAAACTGCAGTTTCAGGATGTTAGGAAAACTGGTCTAAACTGGCCAGATAACAGTTACTGTTAAAGAGAAAACTGGGTCAAATGGCTACCTTGCATGCTTAATTGACTAATTGAATATTACCTCACACACCCACAGGGAGGAGTTTTCCACCATTTTTGAACATGAGAAGTGTGTTGAGGAGGGGGTAATATACTAAGGCATTTCACATAGGGAAGATTGTGACCTAGAAGGGAGTGGACCAATCTGTTCTCTGAAGGGAGGTACTGAGCTGATGGTGCATCAGTGTATGCCAGTCTAACAGAATAAAGTTGGTCTCAGTCCTGTACTCCCCACTCCCCCCTTCCTGGTGGAGTCTGCTCCTGGCCAGGAAAGTTTACCAATTCCTTTGAATTCCTCAATAACAATAAATTGCCTTTGATATCTGAATTTCAATGTCAAGCTCTTTTCTGACATGGCGATAGCTTGGGAAGCCAATCTGCAGTCTGCCCTTTTGTTTTTCCCCCAAATGACTAATGGCAGATATTGGCAAGAAGACTAATTATTGTTGGTGTTCAGTTGCGTCCAACTCTTCAAGACCCCCTTTGGGGTTTTCTTGGCAAAGATACTGGGTTTGCCATTTCCTTTTCCAGCTCATCTTACAGATAAGGAAACTGAGGCAAACAGGATTAAGTGACTTGCCCAGGGTCACATAGCTGGTAAGTATCTGAGGCCGGATTTGAACTGGGGGAGTTGAGTCTTCCTGACTCCAGGCCCAGCACTCTATCCATGGAGCCACCTAGCTGCCGCTTAATGTGAAATAGTGTTTTTTATTTGTTTGAAGCTACTTTACTTATGTAGTGGTAGAAACAGCAATCATTTGATAAGTACCAAGTCTAGCCCAGACTTATTATAAATGTACAGTAATTATACATCGCTTTATTTTTTAGAGCAACTTCTGGACATCTAGTCACAGTGAATAAACACTCTGATCCTTGCCATGTTTTTGGATGTCTACTTAATTTAACTTAATCATCTGACAATACAGACTGATGTGATATTTGCTGTTGCTTTTCAGATTGAAGAAGGAAGCAAAGCTGCAGCCGTTGACAAGTTACTAGCTGGAGATGAGATTGTTGGCATAAATGATATAAGCCTCTCAGGATTTAGACAGGAGGCGATTTGCTTGGTGAAGGGTTCACACAAAACCCTAAAGCTAGTCGTGAAAAGGTAAGATCCTGTGCGGTTGTGCTAAGAATTTGAAGCATGTTTCATCACTGGTTTAATCATTTTCAAGTCAATGACAAAGCATTTTGAAGGAAAAAAAATTAAGTACCAAATCTCAATAGGTCATTGCTATTTCTCTTTCATTAATTAGATTAATTTCATTAATCAGAGTTAAGGTAAAAGATGACCTAGTTTGCCTTCACAAAAGAATCATTTGGGCAGGGGAAGACCTCAGAATTTCTGGCCGGAACAGAAACAGTTGCTATGTATACTCACTTTGAGCCATCAAAAACCAAACAGTGAACCATCATGTTGTTAATCTCTAAATCAGCATCGTTATCCATATAGCATTTATCAGCATCAGTATGAAATCTAATATTCCTAGATTGTTAGTTTTTGTTTTCTTTGCTCTTGTCTATACTTTTCCTTGATGTAGAGAGAAAGCTAAGTTTACCAATAGATTCCCAAGAAAAAGATTTGCAATTGCATGTCATCCACACAAGGTGGCAGGCTGTTATATTTTCAGTTTGCTTTCACAGTATATCAGCTATGCAGCAAGCTGCTAATTAGGGCTATTTTTCTAGTTACAAAAGATTCCTTTATTAAGCCAATTTTCAAAGGAAATAAAGCTGTCTGTTTCCATGAACTAGATCGCTGACAGAAGTTAGAATATAGAACTATGGAAATAATGGCTATAAACAGAATTCAAATGTTATTCCAAGGCACTGCCATTTCTTTCTTTTTTTTTTCCTTGAGGGAATTTTTTTCCATTGCTCAATTGTAATATTGTCAGTTCATTCAGAGTATTTGTGGAAAGTGTTTTTGTGTGCTTTTACAGAATTAATATATTCCTGGAAAATTGTGGAATTTTAAAAACGAGGCTATTTTTCATATTTATATTCGTGTCAAATTTGGAAGGAGACATTTCTTTTTTTTTCTTTTTAAAAAATTTTCTTAATTTATTTTTAGTTTTCAACATTCACTTCCACAAGTTTTTGAGTTTCAAATTTTCTCCCCATCTCTCTCCTCCCTCCACCCCAGGACAGCATGCATTGCGATTACCCCTTCCCCCAATCTGCCCTACCTTCTATCATTCCTGCAGGTCCCTCCCCTCCCCCCCACCTCTTTTATCCCCTTCCCTTCTATTTTCCTGTAGAGCAAGACAAATTTCTATACCCCATTGCCTGTGTATCTTATTTCCCAGTTGCATATAAAAACAATTTTTAACATTAGTTCCACATTCTCTCCCTTCTTCCCTCCCTCCCCACCCACCCTCATTGAGAAGGCAAGCAATTTGATGTAGGTTATACATGTGTAGTCATGCAAAACACTTCCATAATAGTCATATGGTGAAACACTAACTGTATGTGTCTCTATATTATCCTGCCTCCCATTTATTCTATTCTCTCCTTTGACCCTGTCCCACCTCAAAAGTATTTGCTTCTGATTACCCCTTCTTCCATTTGCCCCTTTTTCTCTCACCCTCCCCTTCTCTCCCTGCCCCCCTCCCCCGCTTTCCTGTAGGGTAAGATAGATTTCCATATACAATTTTGTGTTTATGTTATTCCCTGCCAAATCTGATGAGAGTAAGGTTCACTCATTCCTTCTCACCTACCCCCTCTTCCCCTCCACTGTAAAAACTTTTGCTTCACTCTTTTATGTGAGATAATTTACTCCATTCTACCTCTCCTTTTCTGGAAGGAGACATTTCCATGGGACCATTTGACAGTGGGCTGGGGAAAGGACTTCATAAATAATTTCTTAGGTGGGAGGTTAGAGAGTGAAGGGAAGTCACATTCTACTTCTTTTGGCAACTTTTATTGGCTCCCTTGCTCTTAAACACAAAAGCCTGCAGTAACACCCTACTTCTTTCTTCCTGCTTTCCTCTTATTTTTATTTTTCAATAGTTAAAAAATATATCTGCACTTTGTTTTCAGATAGTATGCAGATACACCTGTGATCTTATTCATATGAGTATTTCTCTTAGCAGTGCCAGTGGTAACCCATATCTGCCCATTTTGTGCAGCTCTTACCTGGGTCATCCCCCCAATCTGCCACTCGGTGTCCACCACCTAGCATACCTGTGTGCCTTTTTCTCAATTTCTTGATATTGCTGGGATATCGATAGTGTGCCCAAGCTGTCCAGAGACTTAGCCCTTTCTCTCACCATGTGACTAGCCTGTGTTTTGTTCTGACCATACTTTACTCTGATAACATTTTTTTTTTCATGCTTTTGGTCTCTTATTTTTGAAATACCTTGAGAATGGATATCCCAGTGCCCTTAGAATTGTGTCACTTCCAACAAATACCCCTTTTTATACTTGTGTAGTGCACTCATACTCTTCCACATTTATTTTCTTTAGTTTAATTTCTATCTGCTTGTATAGTATATCTTGGACTGTGATAGTAAAAGTCTAAATAGAGTGTTTCCACTGTTAATCATAAAGTGTTTGTTATTAAAGTTTATTTCCATGGCGGCGGCCTTTCTGCAGCCACTTATAAGGATTACTAATGTGAGATAATCAATTCCATCAGCTTCTTGGAGCTTATCTCTCCAATGAAAAACTGAACCATTTAGCAGCAACTTTCTTTTGCATCATAGTTTAATGGTGAAAGGGTCGTGATTGAAACCCTTCACTGCGTGATCCACTCATTTGTTACTGGAAAAGGGTGTTACATATAGAATACTAATAGCTAAATTCTTGTTTGTAGAGTATCTAAAACTGTGTGATTCTGTAAGTACCCTTTTCTCTTTTTTTCTTTGGCCCACCTTCTGTTCATTTAGCACTGTCAGTCTAGAAGCTGCAGAGACTGAACAGGACTAACTCTAGTACTCTATGTTTCTTTATTTCCTGGGGTGCCAAAGTCAAAGATTTCATCACCAAGTAACCATCCTACTGGTCATGAGCCTCTCTGTACTTTTCTCATCTGGTCTTTAGAAAGCAAACATAGTGTGTTTCCTTTTCGGCATGAGAGAACCTGCCAGAGAACACAGAACTGTGGGCTCAGTTCTGTGTAACAACAAGGAATTGGTGATACATTGGACAAGAGCTTTGTGGAAGGACAACAAATGCTTCTAACAACCCCCTGTACAAAGTATGCTCCCAAAAGGAGGAGGTGTCCTTTAACTTAGGTAGTATGGCACCAACATTGGTAATTGTATGTGATCAGAGGGATTTTTTTCCCCTCTTTTTGATGACTTTATATATATCTTGACTTAATTTTTTCCTTACCTTTTCCTTACCTTCTTAATAACAAATAAAGAAAAAGTATGGTATTTGGCAAGACTTTGTTAGAGTATAGAAAGGATAAAGAATATAATGAAAAAAAACCTTTATTTTTCCTTACTGCAACCCTACTCAAAAAATAAAAAGTAGGATTTTTAAAATGTCATAAATCCTTAATACATTTTTAGTAAAATATTATTCATAATAATTATGATACTAAAAATATGAAATACAAATACTTGTTTGACATTGAAAGTATAATACCAGAAACTATTGTCCTTTGGGACAAAAGAAAAGTGAATATTTTAAATTGTATGATCCTTTGAAGGTAATAGACTTAAAAAAATGGTTTGAGGTGTTATCTCTACCAAAGTAAAGATTTCTTTTAACTATCTTATTCCCTGCGCTTGTTTTTAATGTTTATTGGGAAAGTTTGGGTTTTTTCCCTATTTGCTTGTTCATTATCCTTTGTCCATATTGCTGTGTTGTCACTGTCTTACTTTAAAAAGTTTTCTCCCCTAAATTGTGGTTTTGGATTTTCATATAGTAGTTTTCCTTTAAGTGAGTTACATCTGTAGTAGTTCTGTCACTGTAGTCAGGAGACTACAGTGATTGCTATAGTTATATATATATATATATATATATATATATACACACATACACACACACATATTTTAAAAAGTAACAGAACAGAAGCTTAAAATATTAGGGCAGAATTTTCATCTTTTTATATATTTAAAAACTCAGAGTAATTTACTTTTCAAAATACTAAAATTAAACCTTTTGAAAGACACTTTCAAATATAGTTTGCTGATTCATGAATGTTGAAGTTGTTTTACTATACAGATTTCAGTGCATCATGGTGATCACTTTGTTCTATAAAGTCACCATTTTGTTTCTAAATAAACCTAGATTTAAAGAGCTCTTTGCATGGTGCTGTAATTTGTAATTTTAATCTGAGAAAACTTACTAGAAGCCAATTTGGTAATATATTCTTAGGTTTCCACTTGGCACATGGAGAATATTTGCAAAATTAGGATCCCTTTGTTCAGGGAGAGAAGGAGTCAGACGTTCAAACTTTGTTTTTGCAAGGTTAATCTTTAACCACTGAGACCAGTGAGAGGAGTAAGAGTTCTATATAAAAAATGCCTCACTTAATCTGAGAATCAGTTTTCTGGCACCAATACCTATGAGTGGCTTAAATTGCTGTCACAATCTCAGAACTAAAGACCATGAGAGTCAGGGATGTTACAATGGAAAGTAATATATCTAGGTTCAAATCCCACCTGTTGTATGCACATTACTTGTTTGACTAAAAACGAGTTACTTTAGTCACAAGTCGGTTGACTTTTATAAACTTGGGCTGATAATATCTATAATATTTATCTGTTAGTGAAGATCAAATAAGATATTCTCTGTAAATCACTTTGTATACCTTGAGACGTTATTAAATGCCAGCTATTCCTATTATTTAGTTAACTTCATAGGAAAGTTCCTTAGACCCTCATTCAGCTTTTGATCTTGGACTCTATCAAGCTTGGTTGTCTGACTTCCCAACACACTGCAGATAGGAAGCAAAAAATTAGAAGGTAACAGACAGAAGTAACGGCTAACATCCTGACAGTGAGAGAAGAAACAGGAATTAAAAGCATAAGAGCCTGGGTTCATCTCGTATAGAAAGAAGACAACTTTTGTCTCAAGGGCATTGCTGTATTAAAGCTAGACAAATAGTAATTAGTTTTGATCCTATCTTCCTACATTCTTTTTATTTTTAAAATAAATTGTATTGATCTTTTTTCACACTGCCTAAATTTCCCTCCTTTCCCTGTTCCAGATAGCTATTTCATAAAATAAAGAATTTTAAAGAGAAAGAAGTGGGGAAGAAACCAGCAAAACTGATCAATGCATCTAAAAATATCTTACAATAAATTAGGTGTTCCGTACCTGTGGGACCCCTACTTATGCAAAGGATTTGGGACAAGTGTCTTCTCATATCTTCTTTGAGGTCAAGCTCGTTCTTTGTACATTCATTTTCAAATGTTTTGTGGGAGTTGTTCTTTCTCTTTACATTATTATCGACCAGTATGTTTTCCTTCCTTTTTTTCCCCTTCATTGTGTCATTTCATGTAAATCTTCCTATGCTTCTCTGTATTCATAACATTTATCTTTTCTTATAGCACAGTAATAGTCCATTACATTCATGCCCCACAGTTGAACAATTCCCCAGCCAATAGGTTTCTTCTTTGTTTCTAGTACTTTGTTGCTACAAAAAGTGCTGATAAAAATGCCTTGGCATATATGGGACTACCTTTTTTTTTTTAATCAGTGACATCCTTAGGATAGATGCCTAGAAGTACAATTTTTGGATTAGAATATGGACCTTTTAAAAGTCACATTATTTGAATAATTCCAAATTGCTTTTTGGAATGATTATTGCAGTTTATGGATCCATCAGCAATACATTGGTATGTCTATATTTCTGTAATCCATCCAACATTGAATTTTCCCATCTTTTGTTATCTTTACCAATTTTCTCGATGTGTGAGGTGAAATCCCACAGTTTTTATTTGCATTTTTCTTATTAATAGTCATTTGGAGAGTCTTTCATCTGCATATTAATAGACTGCAACTCTTGAGAACTGTTTATTCAAATTCTTTGACAAGATTCTTTGGGGAATGGTGTTTGGTGTCATAATTCTCTTAGTTGGATACTAAATCCTTATTCATGACATTTGATAAAAAGATTATTTTTTTTCTCATTAGACTGCTTCCCTTCTTATCCTAATTGCATTAACTTCGCTTATATGTCTGGTCCTTAGCACAATGCTTGCCACATAGTAAATGCGTAATAATTTCTTGTTGACTGGTTGTATCTAAGCTTTTCAATTTAAGGTAATGAAAATTATCCATTTTATCTTTTGTAATTGCTTCTTACTTGGCTAACATTAGTATATTTCATACTCTTAGCAGTTAAAAGTATATAATTTGTTCATCTTTAATATTCAGGTTCATCCATTTTTAATTTATTGTAGAAAACAATGTAAGACATTGGTCTATTTTTTTCCAATCTGTTTGTACTTGTCCCAACAGTTATCAAGTAGGGAGTTTTTTCTTAAGTTATTCATGTTTTGGGAGGTGATACAACACTGGATTTTTAGTTCTGTTATTTCCAATTCCCTCCGTGTCTAATCTGTTTTATTGATTTACTTCTTTCTTTATCTATTACCGCATGGTTTTTATTACTACTGTTTTGTACTATAATTAAATGTCTGGAAGTAATTTTCCCTTTTTGTTCCTACTCTTTTTCATTATTTCTCTTGGTAGTACCATATAAGATTGTTTCATCTCAAGAACAGATTACACAATCATACTCTTTCGGCAAGAGATTTCATACCCCCTGCTGAAACTTAACTATTTTCTTTTTCATCCCTCTAGAGTCCAAGTGTTTCTACCAGCTATTCTGGTAAATGAATCATTTCACGTAGTCTAGCTCCAGGATCATAGACTTAGAACTGGAAATCACCATAGAAGTCATCTAGTCAAATTCCTTCAACCAATCAATAAGTATTTATTAAACACCTATGTGCCAGGCATTGCGCTAGATACTAGGGATACAGATATATTGAGTGAAGAAATCCTTGCTCACGAGGAGTTTAAATTCTAACAAAGGAGATAAGTACATATATTAGTATATGCAGACAAATAAAAAGAAAGTAAATACAAATTATTTAAATATATAAGGAGAGAGAGAGAGAACAAGAACATATGGGCAGGGGAGGGATCAGGAAGGCTTCCTATAGAAGGTGGTATGCTTGAGCTGCATTTTGAAGGAAAAGAGGTATTTTGTGAGGTTGAGGTAAAGAAGAATATAACCCAGGCACGTGAGAGTGCCACTGCAAAAGCACGGAGATGAGAGATGTATTTGAGAAAGAGAGAAAAGGCAAGTTTTATCCAACAAAGCTGGAAAGATAGATTGGGACCAAGTTATGCAGGGTTTTAATAGCTAAAACAGAGTTTATATTTGGTCCTAGAGGTAATAAGGGGCTGCTGGAATGCATTAAGAAGGGGAGTGTCACGTTTAGGAAAATCTCACTGGCAGCAGTATATCGGGTACGTTGAAGTGGGGAGAAACTTGAGGTAGAGAGGTCATTTAGTAGGAGGGTGTTGTAATAATCTAAGTGAGAGCTGAGGATGGCTTGAACTCAAGTAGTAGCTATATGAGCGAAGGAAAGGGTAGGTTATGAGAGATGTGGAAGCAGAAATGGTAAGAGTTGGCAACTTGCCAAGGGAGAAAAAGGGGAGTGAAGAGTAATAGATAGTGCTGAGGTTATGAACCAAGGAAGAATGCAGTAGGTTTGAGGAGAAAGATGAGGCATTGAGGTCCAGAGAGGTTAAATCAAAGTCATACATATAATAGAGCCAGATTGAAATTCAGCTTTCTTAAAACTGTATCACATCATCTGTTACTTGGAAGGAAGGGACAAAATCACATCTATATTTTAGATGTTAGTAGGCAGTGCCCCCTCTCTTCATTTTCTTTTTCTTGGAGGGGGGAAGGCAGGGCAGTTGGGGTTAAGTGACTTGCCCAAGGTCACACAGCTAGTAAGTGTGTCAAAGTGTCTGAGGCTGGATTTGAACTAAGGTCCTCCTGACTCCAGGGCTGGTGCTCTACTCACTGCGCCACCTAGCTGCCCCCTCCTTTTTTCATTTTCTAATCTGTAAATGACTTTCTTTGGGAGGCAGTCTACTAGAGAGGCAGTATGGTTATGGGGGAGATAGATACACCGCAGCTTTGACTAGATTCCTTACTACTTTTTTTTTTTTTTTTTTAGCATAGCCACCTCTTTACTAATGATGCTGAACCAAAATTCCTAATTTTATTGCTTAGGAAGAACACCGGACATTTGACATGTAGCAGGATTCTTGGTTATCAGACACTTTACAAAGTAGGCACAAAGTTGTTTATGGTGAGAAAAAGCAAATATGTTTGCATGCTTCACCAGGGAAACATCTATTCCTGTGTGCTAATTGCTGTATGCCAGTCTTATATATCTATCCAAGTGACTGAAACTTTCATCTAATCTATGTAATAGAACTTTAGCATTTTAGTTTGCTCTCACTAGGTAAGAACAAAGGTGTAACCTTTAGATTCTTGCATATTTTTTAAAAATCAGATTATGAAAAACATTGTAGTTTTTTCCTCTTAGATGACAAAATTGAGGTGTAGTGTATTTTTAGAGCTCACTTCCTTCCAGATAGGACAGTTAGGATTGTTGAACATAACAACTATAGTTTCCATTTGAGGCATTCGGGGGGAAAAACCATCTTTGATCTGTCTCTCAGGGAAATGCTAATTACTTTCAATAAATAGGCTTGTTTGGAACACATGTGCATTTTTAGCTGAGCATAGGGAGACAGTATTAAAAAAAATAGGGGCTTGGACAAGACCCATGACCCTCGAAGAGCATTATTTATTAATTGGGGGGAGGATAACTTTTAAGGTTCATAGAAATATTTATGCATAATAGAAGTATATTTCTTTGATAAATTTTTCTCCAAGAAATATTAGACCTTGGTTTTGCCGATTTATGCCAAAGCCTGTAACTTTTAACGTGACACACCCCATTTTACCTTTTGTATAACCCGGACAACAATGATGACAGAGCTTGGTTTAAGGACTACTGAAGGAAATTGTAGACTTAAAAGTAAATTTGTCTTACGACCTTAGAGCTTGGACTAGCAGGGAGTTCAGAGGCTATCGAGTTCAACATCCATCCAAGGTTACGACCTTAGAGCTTGGACTAGCAGGGAGTTCAGAGGCTATCGAGTTCAACATCCATCCAAGGCCCAGTGAGGTTAAGTTCACATTGGTAGTAAGTGTCAAAGAAATGACTCGAACCAAGAGTTTCTGACTCCAGAGTCTGTATTGTTTCAACTTTACCATAAATTATACATTCGTTTTAAAATCTATATTGAAAAACATGAAGTACTTGAAAATAGGTTTTATCCAAAATCAAATTAAATGTAGTTAGCCAGAGTCACTTCTATCTGAACATGAAATTTACTTCGTTGATGTTGGCTTGAACCCTGAGATTTCTTGTTTTTCTGTTGCCAGGCGTTCCAGGTGTCCTTGGAACTTGGCTAGAATAACATCATGGCTAAGATCTTGAAGATGGAAACTAGCACTGTTTTTGACTCCTAAGGTTTCATCGTTTTTATAGTTGTGGAGGGGGAATTTCTGATTCCATAATGATAATGTTGAGAAGGGTCTCTGTGTGGCTGCTGAGTGGTGGTCTGTTACTTATACAGTCTTATCCTGATGTCTAAAGGATGAATGAATTCCCTCAGGTATGCCAGTGGAGGTGTTCAAAGATTCAGGTGGAAAGAAACCTCTTTGAAATATTCTATAAGATTATTCTCTAACTATATTTCAATTTATTGCCCATCACATACAAATAGTATTTTATTAAATACCGCCCATTCCGTTTGACTTAAACCTTCCTTTACTATGTAAAATAGTGTTCACTAATCATTTTATGTATGTCTTATTGCCCAATTAAATTAGATCATATGATTCTTAGAAACACAACTATGAATTTTACTTATCAATAAGAAATCACATTTCTATGGCACTTTTTACAGTTACAGAGCATGTTAAATATACTTTCCTGTTTCAGTCTTAAAATCTTGTAAGACAGACAATACAATTATTTATTAATTGTTTTTATAGGTAAAGAAGTGGGCCTAGATAGTTTAAATGACTTACGCAAGGTCAAATAATGCCTCCAAAACTTCCCTACTTGGGTACTTCTCACAGCTTTGGAAGGAAGTCACACAACCATCCCAGTAAGGTCTCCTGGAAATTCATTTGATCTCCTTTCCACTGGGCTCTTCGCTACCACTTGGCAATGCCTTTTTTTTTTCCTGATTGGTTCTGCATTACATTTTCCTCAAGACCTTTTCTAAACTTTGTTTCCTATGAATGAATAGAAAATCCCATTTAATAAGCACTTATTATTTCAAAGCACCTACCTAAGTCCTGAAAATACAAATAGAAAAGTAAAACAGTTCCTGCTCTCAAGTAACTCACATTCTGATGGGGGAAGAAAACACAGGTAGATTTCAGCTTCAAGTCAGATGAAAAATCCCGTGGTCCTTAGGGTTCGGTGGCCAAGCAGATGGTGACACATCATCTTTAATGTCATTTCTACTGCTAAAAGTAATATCAGCTCCTGCTGTTGAGTGATTTGACAGTGCCAAAGATTTTGATAGTGAGAAATTTCTTTTCTGGGTCCTCAGTAGGTATGGCTATAACACCTTCGGGAGCAATTGCCAGGCTACCTCTCCAAAGGAAATGCTTCTGTAGGTGGCAACTGAACTGGAAGCAAGACAGGTGGTCTGGGGATGGGGGTGGGCTTTTTTTTTCCATTGGTGGCAGTTGGTCAATAGGTAATCTTGTGGTGTTGAAGTCACACCCCATTTCTTTCTTCGATGATGACTGCTGGGCTTGAACTGGACACAGGATCATGATCTGCGTGGATATTGCTATTCAAAAGTCTCTTGGGTTTCTCAGACCCCACTGACATCTGAGGAGAGGTGGTAATTGAGGTGGTGGCGGAGGTTTGATCTTATTGGCATCTGCCCCTTCCTTTCTCTCCTGTACGTTGCATTTGTTGCTTCAACTAGGCTGGCTTTCCTAATCATTGGCAGGTTGTTGGCAGTTACTGGGGAAAACTGGTTCTTTATACAAAGATAGTATTTCCTTAAAGGATGACTGGGTGGGACACAAGACCAGGGAGTCTTGCTCCTGCTATTCCTAGGGCTTTGGGCTTATCTACCTGTCCTGACAGTTCACATCCTACCCCATGTCCCACCTCCCCACCTCCAATTTCTCAACAGGTAACTTTGTCTCCTACTTTATTGAGAAAATTGAAGTCACTTGCCATAAGCTTCCTCATTTCCTCTACTTGACATCTTAAAATTTCTCTATATTTTCTTCTATACTCTCTTCTATTTTATTCCAATTTCTGAAGAAACTGGAACATCTCATTTTTATAAGAGTAACCCTATACTTGTGACTTTGAGATTGTCTCCTCCAGGAGTTTGTTCTATCAACATTTCATTTTCTTCTGTTGTGTATGTGTTTATTTCTGTGTGTCTCCGTCTTTCCCTGTTTCTGCTTTAGTATTCAATTCTAGGGGCACAAGCAAGACACAGACCTAAATAGAGACTTAACACTCAAATAAAGAGTAGATTGGAGTACAAATTGTAGAAACAGCTAAAGGGATTGGACTAGATGAATTCTATAGCCTTATTTGACTTTTACATTTGTTGAATTAAATTGACAGGGAGAAGATGATGGTAGATTTTCAGATTAGGGAAATGTGACTTTTAATTTGTAGGCATGAGATTTTCTGTCATCTGTATTGTGAACAGGTGGTCAGGAGTAGAATTGCATTTGGCAAGTTAAGTTTTTAAAAGTAATTGGATCTTGTTTCATGGGACTGATAAATACGTATCTTGTCATCATTTAGAAATTGATGCTAGGAAAATGATACTTCAGGAGACAGATCGCTATCTCCACCTACAAACTACAGGGCACAATTCCTTTCTACAATGAAATGGCACTCATAACAGAAGCCTCCTAATTCTGATCTTTAGTGTCCATGTGTCTGCTTCATGATATTTTGTGTACTGTAGGCATCAAGACTGAGGTTTGAGAGACAGCAGTTGCCAAGTTGTTTAGATGAAGTGATGGCTCAGCTTGGGGAAAAGAGCTTCTTCCCTGCCAAATAATGTGTTTTGTTTGGTGCAGAGGATTTTGGCACCTGCTTATGGGTGTTTTGGTTCAACATAGTTTGAAGTAAGGGACAGCTAGGTGGTGCAGTGAGTAGAGCACCAGCCCTGGAGTCAGGAGGACCTGAGTTCAAATTTGGCCTCAGACACTTGACACACTTACTAGCTGTGTGACCTTGGGCAAGTCACTTAACCCCGATTGCCCTGCTAAAACAAAACAAAAAAACCATAGTTGTAAGTAGCAAGGCAGACTTGATAACTTTTAAGTTTCTACCCAGAGGCAGCATCTGGAATGACCTACTCACTTTTAAACCCTCATTCCTTTCTCCTCCCATTTCTGTCCTGCTCTAAATGGTGTGCACATTAATTTTTAATTTTTAAAAATAATTTTCCTCCAATTACATGTAAAGACAATTTTTAACATTTAAAAAAAATGAGTTCCAAATTTTCTCTCTTCCTCCCTCACCTCCCCCTTCCCTGACACAGTAAGCCATTTGATATAGGTTATATATACATATTATTTTTAATACAGTAAAGCACCCTCTCATGATGATGACCAGCACTGAATAAATGCTTGCTGACTGATGCTCTCATTGAGATGTGATTTGATTATTTCCACTGGACAGCAATTTAGTGGAATTGACATTTTAGGGGAAGATTTTGCTTTGACTTTATGGAGATTGAGAAAAAAGGTATGGCAGAATGGCTCCCTTTGAATGCATTTCTCTCAGTGAATATATATTTTGAGGACAGAAACTGGGTGAAATCTTTGTCAAATGATACATATTCTTATGCTAGGTATACTGGACATCCTCACCAGCCCTTTTCTTTGGTGAATCATAAAAAGAGAAGCGTTCCCTAGATCCATAGCAAGAATGTAAATGGGCATGTGTTGGGAGTTGTTGAGGAGGTATATTGAGGTGTTAAATAGAGACGTTGTTTATTTGAGAACCTAGAACTCAAATGTCCAAGTCTTTTTCTTTAATTTTCTCCTTTGTATCTGTTTGGTTTAAAAGGGAGATGCCCAAGTAGTAGAAATTTCAATTACCCCGCCGATTGTAGCCTGTCTCAAATGTACTGAATAAATGTTTTTCTCCTTGAAGGATTTCATAGGTAAGATCATTGATGCCGCTGGCAACTATTATTTATTACTTTGTCAGTTCAATGTAGCCACGGGACCCCCTTTTTTCAATCTAATTAAACCCACTAAATTTACACTCCGGCAGAGATTAACACAGAAGGGGGAGGATCCTTTATAAAGAACATCATGGGGGATTAGCCGTATTAGGTGGTAAAACTTGCTAGTATAAATATTTGGAAAGACTGCTTAGTTTTATTTTATGAACACTGTTCATTATCTTCTATGAATTGTGTTTTTAATATGCATTAGTTTTTGTATGCTAGTTATTTTAAAATGCATGTTTCCATTATTCAACACAAAGCTAGTATTTCTTTGCACCCCTCATGTACTAGGTATTTGGAACAGTCCATTGACAAGGTAGTTCCAAAGGCAACAACATTGATTAACACAGGTGTTCCTGGAAGCCATGACAGAGCTGTAATCAAATGCACTGATGTTGGAAAAAGTGAGAAAATGACTAATTCGGCATGAGGTTTTATTTCCCTCTCCCCCTTCCTAGAAAGCTGTTAGTATGGCAGAAATGATATATTTGTTCTGGTAGAGGGGTGTGTGTGTGTGTAGAATCTTTTGGATTTGGGGGTAGTCTTCTGGTAGAGGATTCAGAAGAAAGGAAAAGTGTGAATTTGTAACTTTTCTAATGTTATGAAATATCATAG
Source organism: Phalanger gymnotis (assembly GCA_028646595.1). Taxonomy (NCBI): domain Eukaryota; kingdom Metazoa; phylum Chordata; class Mammalia; order Diprotodontia; family Phalangeridae; genus Phalanger; species Phalanger gymnotis. The sequence goes on along the minus strand of CM053622.1, from coordinate 483,462,166 downwards.
TACATTGCATGCAGAATTACTTTCAGTGACACTTTTTTTTAATGTTACTGTCTCCCTAGTTTATTCCTCAAATATAATAGATACAAAAGTTTAAGAGGGACAGCCTGCATTCATAGCGTGATTTTCTTTTATTAGACTTTACCTTTTTTTCCCAAGAAAAATCAAATGTTTTGCTTCTATTTAGAGTTTTATTTAGCTTATCATATATTTAAAAAGTAACTGGATAAATGTTGCTTTGTTCTATATCACTTTTAATCTGAGAAAAGGTGAGATTATGAAATATTAACTTTAAATGCAATGTTCTTAATGAAACTGCCTTGCTAAATTTTTTTTTCCTTTCCCATATCTTAAATGTGCTTCACTTTCCATCTTACAAACAGGTTGTTAAATGTAACTTTCTTTCTGATTACAAGTAATGTTATTTTTATGAAAATTCTCTTTAAAAAAAATTTTCCCAAAATGATCACCGCGGGTTTTTTTTTTTAAAGATTCCCTTGTTTTTACTATTAATTTGAAGAGTTTTCTATAGGAAAAGTTAGTGTATTTAGGGCATGTTGCATAATGGGAATTATATTGGAGAGCTTAAAAGGTTTCGTGAGGACTTGAAAATATTGCCACAAAACAGTAATCTAGTATGAAGCTAAAATGCTAATTAAGAAAACTAAACCCACAAGCACAAACTTTAGGGGTACAGATAAATCACAATTAATTTCTAGGTTTACAATTCAATTAGAAGGGTAAAAATTATACTCCTACATTTTGAAGGTTCATGTGAAACTTTTGAGAACAGGCTTTTTGAAAACTTAATGCCTAGAGTCACAACACATTGACTAGCTGCTTTTGCAGTATTTGCCAACTGGGTATTCAATAGAGCACCAGGGTAAGCACACGTTAAGGGAGACTGTTATCTTGAGTCTCTTATCTGCTGGGCCCAGATACTGTGTGCACACTTTGTCCAGCCAGTGGAAGATGCGAGATGCTAACAGCCTAGGATTCAGTGGGAGAACCAAAATGGACTTTGAGACTTCCAGAAGCAAAAGGTAATAATGTTTGTTTCCCTTGGCAGTGGACTAGGACTGACTCTTTTTTTTTTTTTTTAGACAAGATTGAGTTTGGTGGATCTAAACAGCAGCTAGAACAATGCATCTGCTTTTTCTTGGGCTTATTATGTAGCTTTTTAGATAGCCTGGGAAGGGGGTTAAGCTCTTCAAAAGCTTATACCCCTTATTTACAGAATGTTAGGAACACAATTCCCTTCCCCCATTCAGACTGAGAGAAGAGACTGAAGACAGTGCTTACTACCTCTATGCTGTTTTATTGGCCAGAGCTCTCAGCAGCTTAGTATTGCCATCTGCTAGGCTGATTTTAAGCCCCACAGAGGGATGTTGGAGCTTTATTCCCTTTGGAGCACGTGGCTCTGGGACATTTTGCTTCTTTATTGTAACAATCCAAGGACTCAAACAATACTTTGGTTCCTGGATTGGAACACTCATAATGGATAAGGTGCTGCACAGAGCATATAAAAAAGGAGGTGCTCCTGCCCTCCCAGAATTTAATGTAAAATACTCTTTTTCAGGTTGTCCCTGTGAGAACAAAACATGTTACTTGGTTACACAGGAAAAGATTCCTCTGGAAGAAGTAAAACTTAGTGTATATAATTTTATATTTTATATTTCCCATGCTAAGAATTTGGGGTAGATTTCATAAGATGGAAGTTCCTAGAGCTTTGTAAAATAAGAGATTCCATCATCCATACATACCTTGCCAGGCCTGGTGACAGACACCTGTATGTGCTGCCATTGGGGAGACTGAGGAGTGGATTACTTGATTTTGGGAGTTCTGAGCTATAGTAGAGATAAAGCCAATCAGGAATCCACACTAAATTTGGCACCATTTTGGTGAGTGTAGAGTGGCGGAGGGCAACCAGGCTGCTTAAACAGGGGTGAACCAGCCAGGTCAGAAAAAGAGAGCCGATTAAAGTTTTCACGCGGATCATTGTTGGAATTGGGACTTTAAGTGGTTGTTGCATTTTTTTTTGGTTACCTTTAAATTCCAAACTGTCTGCTTCTCTGCATCCCCACCGAACAGTAAAGAAGACCACCATCTGACATAGATTTATTATTATATGTAAAACCATACTATACATACTCCTAATTTATCAGTTCTTTCTCTGGAGGTGGATAGCATCTTCCTTCCTAGGTCCTTTGTAGTTGATTTGAGTGTTCAGAACAACTTGATTGTTCTTCAGACAATATTGCTGTTACTGTATATAGTATTCTCTAGGTTCTGCTAATTTCATTTTTTTCATGCAAGTTTTTCTATAATCAGCCAGCTTATCATTTCTTATAGCACAGTAGTATTCCCAGCAAGTACCCTGATGGCAATGTTGAAAATGCCTTTTTCTTTTTTCTGATGTCGAATAATATGAAATGAACTAACTAGTAGAAGGTAAGAAGATACATAGGATCAAAAGATTTTGCCTTCAAAGGGAGACCTCCAAGATCATCCATGTCAACCATGTAATTTTACAGATTAGGAAACTGAGTCCCAGAATGATTAAGTCTCATGGAAAGTATCAGTGTTCAGTTTTTAAAAATTCAGGTCTTCTGGCTTCAAAAAACTAATTATTAAAATGTTGAATAGCAATAGTTAATGTTAGTCCATTGGGTTTTGTTTTGTTTTTTTTTTTATCAAGGTATCCAGAGAGAAGATAGGGTGCAAACTGGGAATGTTATTTAGTATCATGTTGTTCTGTATGTATCTTATTTAAAATAGGTGGTGTAGGAGGAAAAGTCCCTGCAGTTTGTCTGAAACTACTACGAAAATGGAATTTTTGGGAGGGGATATTATGTGTTCTGTGAGGTGTATTTTTTTTTTCACAGGAGGTGGTCTGGAAGCCTTGGATTCAATTGCTGCCTCTGACTAGTTAGATTATTCTGTCCCAGTATAAGCCATTCAACCTAGATGGGCCTTTGGGACTTGTTTAAATTGTAGATAAGCTGCATTTGGCCATGGTGGAAAGAATTCCCAAATTCACAAAATCCCAGATCCTCCTTGTATGCACTTGTATGTACTTCTGATGAGTGACTGTCCTGATTTTTCTTTCATAAAGTCCTAAATCATTTAATTTAAATCTCGAAAACAAGACCTTCATTTATGAATGTTCTCTGCTATTTTTAAATCAGCCTTGCAAATTAGGGGATATCTTTCATTCTTGCCAGTGAATTATAGATGATTTTTTAAAAAAGTAAAATAATGGTGGAGATGTTTGCTACTTGTAGCATGAATTTCTACTCACTTTGTATGAGTGTAAAAAGACCTGTAAAAACTGGATAATGCACACATGTATAAATGATTACCTTTTTGTCATTTATGAGCTCAGGTCAAAAGTAAATCAAAAACACTTTATTAAAAGATTTGCATGGATTTATTCATTCGCTTTTCCTGCAAACTGGTAAAATTATAACAGAATGTATATACCTTTAAAATCTCATGAAAATGAAAAATATTTTTTGAAACCTAGTAAATATAACATTGTTTGCTCATTTTCCAGCTGTTCCGTAAACATTTTCCCTAATTGGCATAGCTATAAAATTTTGTCATGATTAAAATAATCCAGAACAGCAGTGACCACAAAGTTTATGGACTTTTTTTTCTTCAAATTTTACTACCTTTCATAAGCTTCTTAAAACTGACTTCATGACTTTGAAATCAGAGCAATAGTTCCAAAGTCCTTACTCCCTACCCACCTCTTTGATTCCCCAAATTTAAAATGACTTCTAGTCTCTCCTTTTATAGTCAGAAAACTTCTCTTTCTCCTGTGTTATCTTCTAGTCCTGAGGATTCTTATGTTAGCTGTTAGTATCTGTTTTTAGGGGAATAATAGAACTAAACTATCTTGTTATTAAGGAATTATTAATTTTGGCAGTCTGGCATGAATAATTAAACGAGATTATTTGTTCTTCAAAATTTGCCTTTTTTAACCTTCAAGTTACTAGTATATTATTGTGTGTTATTAATGCAACAATATTTGAATCAAAGAAGTAATCAAGTGTTTGTAATATCAGTATGGTAAAGATAATTTCATTTCAGAGAATTTCTTCCTGGTTTTAATATTTATGTATAAGGCATAGATTATCTTGTAATTGAGTTACAGAGTGGGCTCTAAGACTACTGTAATTGTATTAACAATTGGTAATGTGAGCACCACCAAGGTTTTGAGCCAAAAATCTGCCCTGTTGCAAATGGGAAACTTAATACTGAATACCTGGAAATTAGTTTTGTTGGTGTCACCATTGAATACTGAATGGAATAAAATGACTGGTTGGAAAATCAGATAAGGTATGTTGCTAAATGCAGATTTACCCCCCCCCCCCCCAACATTGCAAGTGCTATCTTTTTTGCTCTTTTTTCCTTCAGGAATTAGGGCATTTTTGGCATATGAAAATACTAAAAAATTAATAGAAAAATTAATATCTATAGCAAACTCAAGATTTGGATTTATTCTTTGGTCCTAGACACTAAATAGATGTTCATTGCATGAATGATGATTGAATGAGTTACTGTATTAATCTTAGTCACTTCTGTTTAAGAGCCTTACAGCAAACATCAGGGAGTGTAAGAAAATAGTTTCTCATGCATGCTTTTTTCAAGAGAAAGATAACTCAAAATCAAACGTCTCGTAGAGAAAAGCACTCTCTGATGCTTTAATCTTCATCTGTATTCTTCTTGGCACTGGTATTTGTTTAGAATACAGCTTTGATGTACTGTATCAGTTTCAGCTATTTCAGTCATTTGGGAATTTCCTCTCTTTCCTTGATTTCCCACATGTATAAAGACAGGAACTAGCTTACTGATATCCCATTAGGAATGTAGATTTGATCACAAGTGATGTCACCATCCACAACATTGCATTGTCTACCCCGAGGAAATCTTTTTCAACGAATACTACCACATGATACTGATTTATTGTGCAGTCTTTAGTAAAGCCAAAAGAAGTCTCATTGGTTTCTCCAGAGCTGACAGTACATCAGGTGACATCTTTCAATCTGTTGCAAAATACCGATCGTATATTTACAGCTGGAAGGGACCGTGCTATAATGCTGTTCCTTTCTTAAAACTGGTCTTCAGGTGAAGCATACCAAGAATTTCACCCAACTATCTATGGATAACAAATTTATGTTCCAAAATTAACTTTTGAATTGAAAATTGGTAATTGTCATTAGGTACCAGTGAGGGGTAGAAAGAGAGCTAGGTCTGGAGTCAGAAGATCTGGGTTCAAAATTCTAGCTCAGTTACTTACTGCATCTTATCTGCATATTTTCTGCAGTGGTTATGAGAAAGTCATTTGTAACTCTGGTCCTTGTTTCATCATCTTTAAAATGAGGAGATTGGATTAAAAGACTTCTAAGCTAGGGCTGGAGGCTTGACTTAGGGGTTGAGAAGGAATCCTGTGGAAGAATTTTCATTCCCCTACCTTCCCCTAAAGTCATTCTGGGGTTTAAAATATAGAGTTGCAGTTATTCTTGGTATTCTTGGTAGCTAATATCTACAAGGCAAAGGGCATTTTGGAGAGGGGAACATCTCATTCTGGTGGTTAGCTTTTATGCAACTTAGACACAGAGTTCCTGAGTTGAAAATTACAGCGGTTGCTCCTTTCCCCTTCCTACCCCGTCCATTCCTCTTCACAAGTATGACTGAATGTAGTAGTAATTCAGATTTGAAGATCTTTCCCACTCATTAACAAGCCACGTGACCTGCTTATGTCACAGGAAGCCTGAGTCACGTGTGGTGGGAGGAGCTTCCTGACAGGAAAAGGAAGTTATGTCACAGGAAATGGAGAGAGACACGGAGAGAGAGAGCAGTTATGGCTGCTAATGGCCACCCTTGTGATGGTAAGAGCTGAACAGGCTGACTTAGCTGTGTTGTGAGTTTGTTTTGGGGAAGACCCCAGCAGGGGTCAGAGAGGTTTTGGGGATGGCGAGGCTCCCTGTTGTGATAATATGTATGGAATGCTTTGCTGCTGTGATAGATTGGAGAAATGGCTTATGGGATATGGCTCTCTGGCGTCTGAATAAATGGTTTACTTTTTCTACCTTCTCTGTGGAGAGTCTCATATACTTGGTGATACAGAACCACACAGGCATTTTGACAGTTATGATCTACATTGTTATTATTGCCTTACTGATACACTGGATTGTTCAAATGTTTACTAGTATCATATTTTTCTCTTTTTTATTTTATCTAGTTTTAGTCATTACTATTTCTGCTAGAGAATGGAAGTAAGACTTCATTCCTTTTAGATGCTGATTCAACTAATTTCAACAAACATTAATCACCTAATATGTGCAATGCATTGTGCCAGGTTCTAGGGATATGAAGATATTCTGTATCTATCCTTTAGGAGATTGTGGGTCTTTGAAGTGAAATAAGAATGTGTATATTATGATGAGATCCTTTACAATTCAGTGGACCAGAGATTTCATGGAAGAGGTGGCACCTAAGTTGGTGCCTTTAAAGGAAGGGGTTAATACCAATAGGTGGAGATTAGGATAGTGGAGTGGAATCTATTCAAGGTACAGATATACAGTAGGCTGTTGGGGTTGTAGAACTGGAGCTCAGGGAAAGATGCTGGTGCTGGAAATACAGATTGTAAGTTCTCTGCCTAGAAGCTGTGAGAATGGATAATATCTCTTACAGAGTACTTGTAGGAAGAGAAGAGGGCCAAGAACAAAGTCTTGATGGGGATATCTGCGTAAGATAATAAGTAAGCATTTATTGAATACCTACTGTGTGCCAGGAACTGTGTTAAGTGCTGGAGATAGAAAAAGAGGCAAAAGACAATACCTGTCCTCAAGGAATTTGCTGTCTAACAGTAGTGACAACGTGCAAATATATAGATAGAAGATAATTAAGAGGGGTTAGGAAAAAGGCTCCCTGTAAAAATGAGATTTTTTGGAAGCCAGGGAAATCAGAGGGTAGAATTAAGGAGGGAGAACATTCCAGGCGGACCTGAGAGATGGAATATCTTATTTGAAGAACAGCTAGGAGACCAGTGTCATTAGATTGAAGAATATATAGTAGATAATAAGATGTAAGAAAAGACTGGAGAAGGTAGAAGGGAGGCTAGGTGTAGGCTTTGAATGTCCAATAGTGCCAGTATGAATGCCGTCCAGGAGGTTATAGAGAGCCATTGGAGTTGTTTGAGTGGAGTGGGGGGAGTGTGTGACATGGTCAGACCTGTTTAGGAAAATCACTTTGAGAAACCTTAAATAGGCAGATCCACCAGCAGGCTATTGTAATAGTCCATGCATGAGGTGATGAGATAAGAAGTTAGTGAAGGCTATGGAAGAACAGTTAGAAAAGTATGGAAACTGAGAGTTCTGTGCTATAGAAATAAAGCCAGTAGAGGAGAAAATATCAAGAAGAAAGGAGCGGTCAATAACGTTAAATATTTCAGGGAGGTCAAAAGAATGAAAAACATCACTAGATTTGGCAATGAGAGAACCAGGAGAGTAGAAATGGAAGATTATTTGGATGGGGGCTAAAATCTTGAGTTTGGATAGCGAGGAAAAGGAGGAGAGGAGTTCAGACAGAGGACAGAAGAATAGCTTTAGAGAGTTATATTGGGTAAGGAGAAGATTTTTTATTTAGTACAGGGGAGATGAGATGAGATATTTATAGGCAAAGGGGAAGGAATTGGTAGAGGTAGAGGTTGAAAATGAATTAAGGAGTGATTGAGCAAGTTTCTCGTGCAGAAGGAAGGAAAGAAAAAAGAATGAGTAAATGAGATGGAGAAAAGGTTAGAGATGAAGGCAGGATTTAGAGCTCATGTCTGATGTCTTGGTTTTTTTTAAAAAATTGAGAGAAGGTCATCTTGAGAGTGAGGGATTTATAGTTGGGGACTTGATAAGCAAAGAAAAAAGTTTGGGACAACCAGTAGGACAACCATTTGGAAGAGTTAATAAAAAATAAATACTCTGAATCCCCTGAGGGCCCAGGTCAGATTAGATAGTTGTGTTAGAATCATCAGATACCTGAGATAGAAACATAGATTCAGATCTGGAAGATATGTTAGACATCATTTGATCCACCCTGCTCATTTTACAGATAAGGTAATCGAGTCTCCCAAATCTCAAGCAATTTGACCAAGATGACACAACTAGCTAGTTGGACGACCAGGTCTAAAATCAGGTTACCTGGCTTTCAGTAATGTTTTCTTTGCATTATACCACACTATCTCACTGATATAATTCAAACGAACAAAAAAAATCCAATATACAGAGAATCATTTGTGAAATTAAATCCAACTGAATCAGGTTCAAAGCAGGAAAGAACCATATTCAAGCCTGAGACAGGTTCCATTTGTAATTATTTTGGGAAGGGGAGCCATATTTTGTGTTTTGGTGCTGTTTTGGAGGAGGGAAGGCAGGGCAATTGGGGTTAAGTGACTTGCCCAAGGTTACACAGCTAGTAAATGTGTCAGGTGTCTGAGGTCGGATTTGAACTCAGGTCCTCCTGACTCCAGGGCCTGTGCTTTACTCACAGCACCACTTAGTGGCCCCCAGGGGAACTATTTTTGGCTTAAGTTAGTTATGCTTGATTAGAGAGAGTAGTAATTTGCACTGCAATTTTGACAAGGTTTGATTAAGCATTTTTACAAATTAATGTATTTACATTCAACATATTAAATCACGTCGCTTACTGACACTCATTCAAGTAATGTTTATTAGATCCCTATAATATGAAGAGTATTGTCCTAGGTTCTTAGGGAAGTAATCTGCCTTTGGGGAATGATGTAGTGTAATAATGTGGTGAAAATGTTCAACTAGAGTGCAAATAGCTACCTGAAGCTAATAGTGTAAATGTAAACCAAACAGAATTAATAAACTGGCTCATTAGAAGTATAATGGAAAAAGTTTAAAAATTAAAATTCCTAAATTTAAGCCCCCAATTCTACCATTTAGAACCTGATTTTTAAAAAAAAAAAAAACTCTTGTTTTCTTATTTAATAAAATAAGGATAATAAGGATACATTACTTTCATTACTGATTTGTCAAGAGAACTAAAATGCAATCTATATGAAATGCTTTGTAACTCTAAAGTTACAATGATCTTGTGATTCCAGTGGTCAGTAGAGTGCCTTAGAAGACCCTACCAACAGTAATTGGCATCTTCTTTGTTAAAGCAGAAATTGATTTTCCAGTTTGTGAATTAATCGTCTCATTTGCTGCCTTTAATATAATAATTTTAATTTCACTAATATATTCACTATAGAAAAAGGCAGGAGAACCAAAAAAAACCCCAAAAAACAAACCATGCTCAAATGCAATAGTATTGTTACTATTAGTAGGTTTTTTTAGTGACAGAATATGCTGAACTCATATTCCTATTCATAAACAAAATTCACAAGAAGTTTTATGTCTCAAGATAGCAGAATTGTCATATATACAAATAAATTTTAAGTCTAATCCCAAATTTGCTTCTATGTCATTAAACAATTTTATAGTCAATTTGTTCCTTTTTTCCCTTAGGAAAATAGTTTGTATTTTGTTCTAAACCTTCTAGAATATTCTGCAAGCACAATAATAAAAATTACTGTAAATTTTACTACCATACCTTTAGATTCTTTTCACTGAGTCTTAGGTTCCTACCATTTTTTGAATAGACGACAGAAATCTGTATGCCTATACCTTGAGCAGTAGTATTTGGAGAGATTTGATTTTCAGGTGAGAAAAGTCAAAGGATCTCTTTTCATCTCTTTTAAGTCTTGATCCCTTCTGGCAAGACCAGGACCTTTAAAATATTTTTTTCCTTACTGGGTATATTTTTCACAGCTCATCATCATTTTCCAAGAGCTGATGCAACTGGGTTCAAAAGCTTCTCACCTAGGTGACCTTATTAAAACAAAGGAGAATTAAAATAAAGGGCTAAGGCTCCTGCTGGGTGAAATGTAATTGGACAGTTGAAAATTGACATTTTAAGATGATTTAAAAAAAAGCAGTTAACCCCAATGCTACTTGAACTGAAAACCTTTTTTTCTTTTTTAGATATTAGGTTTTTTTCTTTCTTTTCCATTATCATCAGCCTGCTTTCTTAACCTATCTGTTGAACCTTATAAGCATTTGAGAAGGCAGACAACTTTGTTAGGTTGTCTTTTTAATGATTATAGTAGTAGATCATCTAACATTAGATTGAAATGAAAGCTAAGCATGGCTGTCTCGTTGAATTTATATATTTAGATTTGCCAAATGGGCAAGAGTTACTCTTTAACTACAAATATTTTCCATTAGAGATTAATTAGAGGTCATTAGAGATTCATTGGGTTAATTGACTTTTAAAATCCTTGGATTGTACTTGCCAAAATTTGTCATATGGTGGCCATCCTTTTTACTTATTTAACCATTTTTGATCTCTTACTACAGGCATGTAATCAATAGAACTTAGGGACTGAATTTTTTTTTGTTGTTATTTCATAGCTTTATTCCATATTTATAACAATACATACAATAAACTGTCTGGTGGTACAGAAAATTTCTCCTGCAATCTCAAAATATACACTTAAAAGTTCCTCTCCAGGAAAAATGGGCCTCTACCTGTGGGTCATCCTTCAGCTTTATCTTGACCTTAATTTTTTTTTTTTAAATACAGGAGCAATTTCATGAATCAGTCATCTGGGTGTCCAATCTTTGTCCCTCATCTCTTAATTAAAACGTAGACTATGCTGTGATGAAAATGTTTGATATTTTCCATACTACCTGCAATCTGTTACAAAAGTGTTATTCGGCAAGCATTTAGGTAAGAAAAAAGGTAAACAGCAAAACCCACAATTTTTCTTTAAAAAAATCCAAGCTTATAATAAGGGCATTTATTAGTCAGTAAGCAGCAAGTGAACAAAGATTCACAATGGCCACTTGCTTTTTCTTCTAATTAACAAATGCTTTTTAAAATCAGTAGCACAAGTAAATATGGAGTAAGTAGGTTTTAAAACCCCCTCAGGTTCTTACAGTAAGCACTTTTGATGTTATAACTAATTACTAAAGTGTTATGACACACAAAATTCTAACTAGTGAATGTAAATCATCTTTATAGAAGGTTATTTTCTGTTCCTAGTATTTGTGAGGAATTGAGATATTGTCACTATCCAAATCCTCTAGTGTATTAAAAAGTGGCAGTAGTTACTGTCTATCCATTTCAGCTCCTTTGTAGGTCTTTTTACAGTAGATTCTTAGGTATAGTTCTCAATCACGGAAACACAGCAAAGACAGATATCTGAATACAAAATGCTCGAATTTTTTTGTCTGCTTTAAAAATATGGTCAGCATACCATTTATTTGTTATTAGTACAACAGTAATTTTGTGCTGAGAATTACAAACCAGAGACTCTAGGTGTTTTACTTCACAAAGAGAGTCTAATAATAGTTGAAAAAATGAATACATTTCTTAAAAAAAACACAGCAATTTGTTATTAAACTGAAACTACTACAAAAGGAACAAATGACTTGACGATAAATGCACTAAAATTTTTAAAATTTTAACCAAGAGTAGTCTGAATTTCAGTTTACCAATGTTTACATATTTTATGTCATATATTATATGAAGCTACCACGTACAAGAAATCAAAAAATAAATCACCTTGAAGCCTAAACTGCATATTCTAGGAATATAAGCTACAGAATAAAAAAAAAAATGTTTGCGCATTGTAGTTAGCTGAGAAAAACTTCAGCTCTTGGCTTGTAAAAAAACATTTTCCAGAATTCACTCTAAATGATTAACAAAACCTTTAACAATATATTACATGTAGCGGGTACTTTTTTCCCCTTCTATTTCTTCTACCGCTCCTTGGGTCATAATGTCAGCGATATTTTCCTCCAGATCATCAATGCAACTGCTCATATCATCAATTCGGCCAATTATCTGATCTGACATGGTCTGAAACTTGTCCTGCATCTGCTGGAGAAGCGTCTGAACAATTTTGGGGTCTGTCTCTGCCATAGCACCAGCTCCCGATTGCACTCAGCTTCCCCAGGGACTGAATTTTTAATGGTCCATTCCCCTCACTAAACTGAAGTCCAGATAACTGAAATGATTTGGTTGAATTCACACAGCTGGGAAGCAGAACCCTAAGTAAAACTGGCCAGACCAGGATAATGTATTGCATTAAAACTTGAGCTTTTCTCTTTGTGAACTAATTTTTTGTGGGAAAGACAGATTTTCATTTGACAGTCATTATCTTATTATAACATTCTCACATCACTATTTCTGAATATATGGGGTTCATAGTTTTTGTAATATAAAGTTAGCTACAGGTTTCTGAGACAACAGATAGAGTACTGGCGCAGAATTAGGGAGACTTATCTTGGCCATTTCAAATCTGGCCTCAGACACTTAATAGTTCAGTGACCATGAGCAAGTCACTTAACCCTGTTTGCCTCAGCTTGTCATCTATAAAATGAGCTGGAGAAGGAAATAGCAAACCACTCCGGTGTCTTTGTCAAGAAAACCCCAAATGGGGTCACAAAGTGTTGGACATGAGTGAAAAACAACAAAACGAGTTTCTCAAGTAAATTATTTTGAGACTGTACTTGTTTGGCTCAGTAACTTACTCTATTATAATCCTGCTTTTAGAATGAATTATTTTAACAACTAGTAGAAATAAAAAATATTGAATATGTAGAGTTTGATTTCTGGGAGAAGGAAGGGTGACAGATGAGGGGGTATTTCAGCATAACACATGTGAATAGGATACCAACAGAAAGGCTTTCTAGATCTATTGAACAATTGGCATCTTAGGGGAGAGAGTGGAGGGTAAAGGAGAGAGGACATACAGGTAAGAGAATCTAAAAGACCTATTTTACCGACTTTGAAGTTCTTCTGTGGACTTGTCTATTTTGGGACATGGATTGTTGATGTCTGTATTACAATAAATAAAATATTGATAAAGTCATAAAGCTCTGAGTTAGAAGCAGCCTTAAAGTTTCAGCCTCTATCAGAAACATAAATCTATAGTGTCCCATCAAATAATCATCAAACTTGTGGTTGAAGAATTTTAGCAAAGTGGAATTAGTTGCGTCAAAAACCCATTAATATTTTTTTTAAGCTCTAGTTTGTAGGAAGATTTTTTTTTCCCTTCTATAGAGTCCATATTTGCCTCTCTGTAACCTGAACCATGTCTAGTTCAGCGCATTTGGACCAAGAAGAGTAAATATAATTCTTCTGCATTACAACCCTTCAAATATTTCAGTAAAGCAGTAATCTCCTAAGTCTTTTTATATATATATATATATATGTATATATATCTTTGCTTTCTCTGATGGAGTTTCATATACTATGATTTCAGTTCTTTCATAATTCTAGGTTTTGGTGGAGGGTAAAGAAAGGTTCCTTTGGATGCATTGGAATACTCGTCATTGTTTGTCCTCCAGTGTGGCTCCCAGAATTAAATTGGATTACCAAGGTTTGATCTGGAATGGACAAAGAACAGTAACACTAGCATTTAAGAGTGAGCTTATATATAAATCCATGCAGGCTAGCATGACAGTTGATGTCCCTCCTAACACCTTGGCCTCTCTGCTTCCCACCTTCTATGACTTCTATCTCCATTCTGCCTCAGCTTCCCTCCAGGACACTCACATTTTAGACATTGTCATCTCTCAAAACTGCTCCTCTGTCAAGATCTTAAAATCTGAAATTCATTTCTCTGAACATCCTTTCCTTAAGGACCACTTCTTCTATAGCTCACTCTTCCTGAACCATCATTCTAATCTATTGTCCCATGGTCTTTCTCTATTTTCCCAAGGTTTTAACCCCTGCACTAGCTGATTTGCGTCTCTTCAGCGTCTATATGCTGCGATTGGCTGTTTCAGTTGTACTTTGTTCCTCCCTTCCCCAGCTTCTCAACCACGTACCATTCTCACCTTTATGATCCATAATTTATGTAACTTTCACCATCCATTATCTCTACTCATTCCTAAGGAGGTTCTGCAAATTCCTGGAAGTCTGATTGGGTAAACTATATGTTAACTGATCTCATAAGGGTCCTCATTGATCTAGGGTAGTTATTTTATCTGTTCCTGTCCTTTTCCTTTTTGCTGTCTCTCCATCAGACTCTCTACAATGCCTGCTCCAAATTTTTTCTTCTCTCCTCAAGCCCTCACCTCTTTCCCAGCCCCCTCAATTGACCCTAGCTTCAACTTCAGCTTTACTTAAAAAAAAAAAAAAAAGACGAAGGTCCTTCAATATAAACTCATCCAGTGATAAGAGAGCACGTGTTGTGTGTGGTTTGATCTTGGATAACCCTGTACTATTTAATATTTTTATCAGTGACTAAGAAGAAGCAAGGAAATTATGCTTCCCAGAAGACATGAATATAAATAACAAGAGTCCAGCAATGATGCTGACAAGCTGAAAAAAAAAAATGGTCCAAATCAAACAAGGAAAAATTCAACAAGGATGCATAGAAAGTCTTATCCTTAGGTTCAAAAAATCACCTTCATGCATATGAGATGGAAGAGTCTTGTCAGTTATGTGGAAAAAGATCTTAACATTTTGGCCAAAAAAGAATTCAGTTTGAATGTCCAATGTCACACAGCATCTGGAGGGGGAGGAAAAGAGAGAGAAATGTTGACCCAGGTTGTAGTAAAGGAAGTATGTTGTCCAGAAAAAGGGGAAATGGTAGTTGGACTTACTCTGTCTTGGTGTAGTTACAAGTTTGAGGAGCAGGCTGTGTTCAGTTCTGGGCATTTCATTTTAGAAAGAATACAGACAGAGGATGTCCAGAACAGGACGTGCAGTATTGTGAGAAGACTAGAGAACGTGTCATAAGAGTAGCTTTTGAAGCAACTGGGGGTGTTTAGCCTTGAGAAGAAAAAACTTTTGAGGAAGAAATAACGGCTTTCAGATTGGCGAGCAGTCATGCGTAAGAGAAATTAGACATTGGTGGCAGCCTGGTGAAGTGGAAAAAACACTATCTAGATATGAATTCAAAGGACTTGGATTCAGGACCCTCCTCTGGTACTAACAAATGTCTAATTTTAGGTAAGTCATTTAAACTCCCTAGGCATCAGATTCCTTGCCTGTAAAATGAAGGAGTTAGGCTAGATGGTTTCTGAGGCTCCTTTTAGCTAGAGAAGCTATAAACAAATAGAATCATGGCCTCAGAAGACAAAACTAGAAGTTGTGATGGGCAGATTTTGGCTTCATATTGGGAACTTTTGCCTTGTAGTTTAGAGCTATCTGAGACTGGAATGAGCTGCTTTGGGATATAACAGTTTCCTCTTCACTGGAGAGCTTCAGGCAGAGCCTAGATTACTTCTTGCCAGTGCCTTTGAAAAAAGGATTCTGGGTCAGGCATTGTTTGAAGCAGATGGCCTCTGAAGTGCCTTCCTTGGGACCTCTGATTCTCTGATTCATCGATCTTCTCTCTGTACCATGCTGAATGATCTTTTCCCCAAACTTAAAATTTGAAGACCAACGGTCAAATGGATAGCTAAAATTTCATCATCAAGGCTTTCGACTAAGGTCCTAACAAAGACAGTAGTGTGGCTGTCCTTGTACATGATGGGAAACTTTTATACTAACACTGACTTCTTAAATTTTGTCATGCCTAGGAAAGCTGTATGTCATTTATGTTCAGAACTTCCAGAATTATGTGAATAGCAGAGAGGTCTAATTCTGACATGTTCCTGGCTTGTTTTAATGCCTGTGTTCAACAGACATTTTTATGTTTTCCAGAATTTAGACTAACCCTGAAACCTACTTTCTAGTGATAATATGGTTTCATTTTTCATAAAGCACCACAAAGGCAAGTTGTATTCAGAAGAGTAGATCTTGTGTTCTTGGAGCTTCTTTAGAATGTGATAGAGGCCATTTTTACTGGTTATCTCACAGTTGTTATTTTCTCTTTGAAAGGCCGAGACTTAAATTCTCAAAATCAGTGAATCTCACATGACTTTACTTTGGATGTATCGTGGCAGGGAGAGATGCACTTTTATCTGTTTTTAAACACCTGGAACTTTACCTTCCCTTGCAAAGTCTAAGGCTCAGCCCCCAAGGTTTTTTGTTTGTTTTGATAAATGTTGAGGGTCGATAGAGGCACATAAAAGTGCAGGGTAGGAAGGAACCACAGAGGTAATTTAGTCCAACCAAGACATGAATTCTGTCAAGATGCCCTTCACTCTTCCAACAGAGTATTACACTCTTAGAGGGCTGTAGTTGTTAAAAAGATTTTGCACATATTGAGCTGAAATCTGTCTCTCACAAACTTTTTCTATTCTGGGACCAAGCAAAAGAGGTTTAATGGAAAAACCACTAGCTTTGGAGTCAGTAGACCTTGATTCAAGTCCTATCTCTGATGCTTCCTACCTGTTTCATGTGGACCTGGACTTCTTCAGTAGAAGGAAAGGGGCGTGATCAGAGCACCTTCAAGGTCCCTATGATCCTATGATCTGGCTCCCGCATGACAAGCCTTCATAAATTCTTTTTAAAAAATTAAAAAAAAATAGGTTTGCCACTTCAACCTTCATTTTAGAAGTCCATTTGTCACTAAAAAAAATGGTAGCCCAGTTCAGTACTTCAAGAGAGACAGAGTTGTTTTTCTATCAAGTCAGATGGGTGACAGGTTTTGATGCAGCATAAAATGTTACTAAGGAATGGAGAAACATAAATGTGTGTGAAGCCTATAGGGAAGATCATATTTCAGTAGATACATCTGTTGTGAAGTTTATCAATAGAGATCATAGATTTTGAGGTAGATGCAGAAGTACAAAATGACTGTTCTCAGTTCTAGGGTCAGTATCAATCTTGATTTTTGTACTTTTGGGCATTGTGGGTTTTTTTAAGGTTCCTAAATTTATGGTATTAATAGGGTGGCATGTACATAGTGAGTCTGAGTTAGCACAAGGAGAAAGGTTTTCATTAAAAACAATAACAAAAAATACACCTTTTAATGTTTTTAGTGAGGTCTTTTATTTTAGATACATGACATCACAGTCATTTCTAAAAATAGACGTGGGATAGATTTTTAGGGCACTTTTTGAGAATGTACAAAAGCAAATTTGAGAATTAGCAACAGAAAAGAGAAAACGGTGGCTGAGTAGGGTCACACGAAAGCTTTTTGTTTATTTTACAGGTAAGAGACACCTATGCCTAGGTGAAGGGAGGGAGACAGACAATGGAGAAGGAGAAATTGAACATATCAGAGATGGAGAGGTGCTAAATGTTAGCGTGAGTTTCCACCTGGGATGAGAACAAAGGACGTTAAGAAGATAGCAGAGATAACTTAGCTGCTCCAGTGTGATGAGCTAGCATCAGAGAAAGTGAAAAATAGGTGATTGAACTTGAAGTGAGCAAGCCCTGGGTTCAAATCCTGGCTCAGATATTTATTACCAGTGAGAATCCTTGGAAGGCATAATTTCTCTGTCCTTTAATATTTGTTCATCTGTTTTGGATTCAATGGTCTCATCCATTTTTAAACATGTGATCCTTTCAGCATTAGGAGTTCTGAGTTATAATCCAAGCCTTCTCACTTACTAGGTCATGTAACTTGAGACTCAGTTTCCTCTATAAATAACAGAGCTAATAATACCCTCCTTCCTACCTCACAGGGTTTTTCCTATGATCGCATGAAATAAATCATATGAAAGCACTAAATAAATGCAAGAGAGGCAAGAATACTGACTATGATGTCAAAGAACACGGTTCAAATCTACCCTCTAATGCTTATTTCTGGGAATGTACAAATTAAATGACATTAAGTCATCTCTGTGAATTTGTTTCTTCATTTGAAAGGCCTAACCCTTTCACTGTTCTTTTGGAGACCATCTCAATAACACTCGACTTACATTCTGCTAGGTTTATTATTGATTCCTTGTTGGGGAGGGGAGTAGTTAGATTGATCAGCCATAATCAACATTTATTTATTAAATACCTGCAACTTGCAGATCACTATTCTAGCCTCGGGGGCTACAAGAACAAAGAATGAAATAGCCCTACTTGGAATTAGCATGCATTTTAATGAGGGAAATCACAAATGCATGTGTTCTCTCACACACACACACACACACACACACACACACACACACACATGCATTTTAATGAGGGAAATCACAAATGCATGTGTTCACACACACACACACACACACACACACACACACACACACACACACACACACACACCCCGGGTGTTGCGGTAGATAGAGCACCAGGCCTGGAGTCAGTGCTTTAAATCTGGCCTCATACACTTAAGTTAGTTGTGTGACATTGACCAAGTCACTTAGCCTTTGTTTCAGTTTCCTCATCTGTAAAATGGGCATAATAATAGCATCTATATCTCAGGGTTGTTGTAAGGATAATAATTGTAAAGTGCTTAGACTGCGCTATTATATATTACATATGCATATTATGTATATCAAACATAATATATCTTATTAAATTATTTATTCGTATTAATATAAATATTTTACTTATTTATATATAATTTGTAATTATTGATTACAATTATTAATGGCTAATAATTAATATGTAATATTATTTAATGTTACATATTAAATGACTAAATACAAAGTTGTTCTATACAAGATAGTTTGCTAAGAGTCAGGGAGTAGGGCAGGAATCAGGAATAGCTTCTTGTGGAAGATGGTTTTGGGGGCTACTTCTTCAGGGCACAGGAGGGCTCTGAGAAGGGAGACACCTGAGCATAGTTGTTGAAGCTGCACCATTCCTGTCTGGTAACATGCGGCATCTGTGTCCCTTTCGCTTCAACTTTACAATTGATAAAGCTTCATCAACCAAAAGAGGTTTTTTTTTTCCTAGTCATTTTCCCTCAAATTCCAACTCAGTTTTAGTTTATTTCCCTCATTGGTTGACTGCTTTAGGAAGATGAAAGAGGTGGTGGATATTATAGCAGAGAAAATGCCATCTGAAAGTGACATTGATGTGGCCAGAAACTTTCTTATGAAGATTTTGAGAAGCTCTATGAGGTACAGTATTTTTTATTTCTGACTGTATTATATCCATAATGTTGATGGATTTGTTCATTCACTCTGATCCATTGAAAATAGTTATGAAAAATGTTTCATCTTTATGTTCCTTCACCTATTCCTTCCCATCATCCAGATGTTCTAATTCACTGACTTAGTCATCCATATTATGCTTGTTTTTTAATCTCCTTTTCTATTAGTGTCATAGTTAGCCTGCTTGACATCCTTCAGAAATTAAAAGGGTAATTTGTTCTCCACAACTTATCTACTAAGATGAAGTTGAGATCTTTGCCTCTCATTGGACCAGGCAGGGCTTCCACATGAATGGTTTGTCTGCAGGAGGGTATGCAAAAATAAAATCGCTTTCCAGAGTGAAGTTCCTTTAGTGTATTCATTAAGTTGCTAAGATCCTTAGAAAATTCTAGAATAATGCTCAGCTGAAGAACATGAAGATGGAACAAGTCAAATATTGTGTGTTCTTGTGGTCAGAAGCTGTTCCTGATTGGGTAGATTTATCTTACTTTTTGTAGTCAGGGCATCACCAGGAGCTTTCTACATGGAATATTTCACATTGCACCTGGAGAATTCTGTCTGGAAGAATTTAGCCAAACATGAAATGGTTCTGTTGGATAAAAGTCAAACTAAGCCAGGAAATGTTTTTGGTCATTTTTCACTCTGTCTCATTCTCAAGGCTTTGTTTGCTGTTTTATCATTCTCAGACCTTTCTCCTTCTATTTAGATTATCGTAAGTAACCACATCATTCATTCATTCACTTAAAAGCCATACATTTCTGTGGAAAGCACTGTAGGAAATACAAAGGTAATTAAAACATGGTGTCTTCTTTAAAGCATTTTTTTGCTAATAGCATCCCCCTCAAAAATTCTTGTTGGTAGGTATTAAAGAACATGAATCCTTTTATCTAACCTATATGAAAACTGGCTAACTAGCTGGCTAAAGTGGAGACTAAAATATAAAATAAATAACTAAGTTATATAAATAACCAAGCCCAACTCCTGCCCCTAAGAAAGGCTTAAAGATACCTGCAAAGTTGTCCTGAAGAAGATGGAACTATTTGCTTTGTCAGTAAGTATTGAAGAAAATGAGCTAAACTCAGGTCTCGAGGCCTTAAATGTCTTATTCCTGCTGAAATACATTTGTAGGTTGAAAAAATTTAAAATTTTAGGAATATGTATCTTGTCACTCAGATATTTTTCTAAGCGCTTGAGTGACTTGTAAATTATAGAAATTTATTATGAGCTTTTGAACTTGTCCAGAACATGTTATTTTAGAACTAGTTTAATTGAACCACATTAGTTTTTTTGTTTCAAACTGTTGCCTCTTCTTTTCTAGGAGGAATGATGTAGGCTGTAGGCCTCATTCTTGGCATGCCACCAAATTCACAGAGAGCCATCCTGAGACTGTTTCCTCTCAGTCCAATGTCTGTACTTCTTGGCACTCTCGGTTCCATGCAAGGTAAAGTATTCCCTGTGCCCTTCCCCCCGACTGTGCGCGCATGCGTGTGTGTGTGTGTGTGTGTAAGTAATTGTATATAACAAATAATATTCATATAATTTTTTCATATTGTTTTTAATAGTTGTAATAAATTAAATAATGAATATTTCTCATTCTAAAATAATTCTGATATTTAACATGATGAACTGACTGTAGGTTTAATTGCATTCATATTGTGAATCAAAAAGTCTTTCTATTTCTATAAAGTCTTTTCAATATTTCTATTGATCAGGCAGGTTTATTATTATTTGAAGACCCTTAATATAGTTTTGTCCATTATGCTTTTTTTTCTTTTTAAGGAAAACAAGCTAAGAACACTAGCGATACCATCCTCTTAAGACTTTTAGGCTTATTGACCCTGTAATAGCCTACCTAACTGTTCCATATAGGTGAGTGTTGGACTTCCAAGTTAGAGGTTCTGGCAAAGACATGTGTTATTCTGATGCAAAGGAGGACTATTAACAAAGTTAGGGAAAATGCATATTAAATGATTTAGAACCAGAAATTGATGGCCTGATGGGAATATCAATGCTTTCGGATTCTCTCTTTAGCCACTTTGTCACTTGGAAATATATTTGACAATCTTCAGGAGTGGAGAGGACCCAGATTCAATACCTTCACTGCTTACTATCTATATTACCTAGAGGAAGTCACTTATTCTCTGTGGGCCTCAGCATATTCATCTTTAAAATGAGGGGGGTTGGATTAGATAACTTCTAATGTCTATTCAAGCTCTAAACTGTGATCATATAGATGGAAGTTAAGATCAGTATGTTTCAGTCATACATACATATCACTAGTTTAGCTGTCTTAAAACCTTTGGTGGAGTGGCATGAATACTATTGCTTAATTACCCTTGGTAGGGTCACCATGCAGTCTAAGTCATAGTTTTACAAATCGAGAAACTTGATTTTCTTTTTTTTTTAAATTATGATTTTTTTATTTTTAGTTTACAACACTCAGTTCTACATGTTTTTGAGTTCCAGATTTTCTTCCCCTTCCTCCCCTCGCCCCCAAGATGGCATGGAATCCGATACATCTTTTACATATACCTTTGCATTAAACTTACTTGCACAGTAGTCAAGTTGTAAAGAAGAATTATGACCAATGGAATGAATCATGAGAAAGAAGAAACAAAACCAAAAAGAAAGAGAGCAAATAGTTTGCTTTGATCCGCATTCATACTCCATAGTTCTTTCTCTGGGTATAGATAGCTCTTTCTATCGTGAGTCCTTTGGAGTTGTCTTTGAACCTTGTATTGCTGAGAAGAGCCAAGTCTATCAAAGTGAGGTGATCACAGAAGCTATATGTCTGTGGTTGTGTACAATGAAGAAACTTGATTTTCAATCTGACCTGGGTTGATTAAATTCTAGAGGGGAGGAGGGAGGGAACAATTCATTCTAACTGAAATAATAACTTTGTTTTAAAATTATTTTATTCTATAATTAATTAATGTATAGTTAAAGAGCTGAGAAACAGGATGAAATAGTTGGTGGGGCTGGCTTTGTGGTCAAAGAGACACAAGCTTAAGTCCTGCTTTTGACTCATACTGCTTCACTTAACCTCAGGGACCCAGGCAAAACTCTACTGTCTGGATCAGTGGAAGGTGTTTCCATACTGAGAGAACCTTGAACCGATGAAATCACAAGTCTGAACCCACTGCCTCTTCCCCTGCCAAACCCCCGGAAAAAAAAAGAGACATCTATCCAACAAGATAAATAAATAGTACTGCTCATTTATAAAAAGTTATACAGGAAACAAAATCATAGGTTGAATAATTTACTTAGGCAGTGTAGTATTGGAACAAAGGCAGCTCGGTACAGTAGAAAGAACATCGGCACTGGAGTCAGAGAAATTAGGTTCAAATCCCACCTCTAGCACTTATTACCTGTGTGACTTTGGACAAGTCACACCTTGGTTCTCAGTTTCCATATCTGGCAAATGACAATAGTTGGACTAGATGGTTTCTGTGGTCCTTTTTAAGCTTTAGATCTATGATGTTATCTGTTGAATATTATCATAGATACTTCAAGGTATGGTAGTACAGTGAATTATTATTTACGCTAGGAAGAGACACACACACACACACACATATGTTTTTGTCTAGATAGTACAGTTTCTTAGTATTAAAACAACCTTTCTCTTAGGAGGTGCAGTGGACACACTGAAATTCTTGCTATTCAACTTGTATCTTTTAATATTCACAGAAATACTGAATGGCAGAGCTGGGGGGAGGTGTAAAGGTCACTCAGCCCAGCTCTCTCATTTTACAGATGAGGTAATTGAGGACCAGAGGATGACTGACTTTCCCAAGTTCACAGAGATAGTAAGCGATAGAACCTAGGATATGGTTCCAGGTCCCCCAGATTCCAAATCTATTGCTTTTTCCAATGTGCCACAAGGCATTTCAACCAAACTTGAGGTAGCATGATCTCAGGATCCTTTACCATCCTGGTCAGTCTCTTCTGGACTCTCTGGTTTGTGTTTTTTTTTTTCCTAAAATATGGCACTCAGAACTAAACACAGTAGTATAATGCCTGAATACACTTAGACCTGCACCTCTTTATTCTTGTAGACTACATCTCTCTATAGCTCAAGGTTGTGTTACCTTTTTTTGGCTGCCCTACAGTTGTTGACTTTGGCTGCATTTTCAGTTCAACAAAACCACAAGGTCTTTTTCAGATAAAGTTCTGTGTAGCCATGCCTTCTGAGAGATCTTTTGAACCTAAATACATATGATTTTACATTTATGCCTATTAAATTTTACTTTCTCAGATTTGGTCTATAGATATTTTTGTATCCTACTACTCTTTATGCCGAACCCTTCGAAGTTTATTCTCTTTAAATCTAGGATTCATATTAGATTATTCCCACCTTTCCTCTATTTGATCACAAATTCTATGCGGCAGTTACTTTCTCCTAAGGTTCCCTTCATTGGTATTTCACCAACTGGTTCTTTATTGGTCTTAATTCCTTTGTTAATCAAAAGCAAAATAGCATATTGTTTTCTTCACTTTTTGAAGAATGTATCAAGTTAAACCAAGAAAATATTGGTTGCTTTGCTTTTGGCAGAATAAGGGTGGGGGGGGACAAGGGAAAGTGTATGTCTAGGTAATTGATGGCACTCTCACCACCGTTATATACCTCCATGCTAGACTTTGTGATCTTTTCCCTGAATTCACCATCTATTCCTTCTCTCTGTCCAGGTGCTTTGTAATATACTCCAATGACAATATAGCTTTCCCCTAGGTTTTCTCTCCTGGTACCTAAATTTCTTCTTGATATATAATTCTTTGTGAGGGTTTTTTTGAGTTGTGATTCTTATTTTTTTCTATGTAAATGTTTCAAACCAGCCATTTATTTATTTATGGCATTTTCTTTTTAAATTTCAAGTTCTAGATTCTTTCCCTCCCTTCCACCCCTCACTCCATGCATTGAGAAGGCAAACAAATATGATATCAATTATACATGTGAAATCATGCAAGGCATATTTCCATGTTGGTCATATTGTAAATCAAAGCAAAAATATAAAGTGTGAAAATTATACTTCAACTTGCACTCAGAGTTCATCATTTCTCTCTCAGGAGGTGGATAGTATTTTTTTTGTCATGATTCCTTTGGAGTCTCGGATCATTATATCGATCAGAGTAGCCAGATCTTTCATAGTTGAGCATTACAACATTGCTGTCACTGTGTACAATGATCTCCCAGTTCTCACATCACTTTGTATCAGTTCAATGTAGGTCTTGCCATGTTTTTCTGAAACCACCCCCCTCATCATTTTTTATAGCACAGTAGTACTCCATAACAATCATATGCTTCAGTTTGTTCAGCCGTTTCCCAATTTATGAATGTTCCCAGTTCATTGCCACCACAAAAAGAGCTGCTGCAAGTATTTTTGTACCTATAGATCCTTTTTCTTTGCGCTCTTTGGGGTACAGACTTAGTAGTGCTAATGCTGGTTCAAAGGGTATGCACGGTTTGATAGTCCCTTGGGCATAGTTCCATATTGTTCTCCAGAAGAAATAGATGGTGAATTCAGGGAAAAGATCTCAGATTCACCAATAATTTATTAATGTACCTCTTTTTCCTCATCACCTCCGCATTTGTCATTTCTGATAGGTGTGAGGGTGATACCTCAGAGTTGTTTTAATTTGCCTTTCTCTAGTAAGTAATGATTTAGAATAGTTTTTCTTATAACTATAGGTAGCTTTGATTTCTTCTTCTGAAAACTGCCTGTTTATATTCTTTCATCATTTATCAGTAGGGGAATGGCTGTTATTTTTATAAATTTGACTCAGTTCTCTGCATATTTGAGAAATAAGGCCTTTATCAGAGAAACTTGCTGTAAATTTTTTTTGATATTCATTGTCTATGGTACCTTTTAGGAAAAAAATGTAGTTTCCCTGATTTTCTCTTTTTTTAGGTCTATTTTTGCTTTTGTTTTGTCTGAGATTATGATTGCTACCCCTGCTTTTTTTTTTTTAACTTCACCTGAGGCATAATAGATTCTGCTATAGTCCTTTATTTTAACTCTGTGTGTGTGTTTTTGTTTCAAGTGTGTCTTATGTACACAGCATATTGTTGGATCTGGTTACTAATCCATCCTGCTGTCTGCTTCTGTTTTAAGGGTTAGCTCATCCCATTAACATCCACAGTTACGATTACTATTTGTGTATTTCCATCCATCCTATTTTCTTATCTTTATTCTCTTTCTCCCTTTTTATCCTGTCCCTCCTCAAAAGTCTGTTTTGTCCCTGACCACTGCCTCCTGTAGGGATAGCTAAGTACTACAGTAGATAAGAGCATTGAGCCTAGAATCAGGAAGAACTGAATTCAAATCCATCCTCAGGTACAATACTAGCTATGTGGTCCTAGGCAAGTCATTTGACTACAGTTTGCCTTAGTTCTTCATTTGTAAAATGGGGCCATATTGGAGAAGGAAATGGCAAACCACTCTAGTATCTTTGCCAAGAAAACCCTGTGGATAAAGTCCATGGGGTCACATAGAGTTGGACACAACTGAACGTCTGAGCAACACTGCCCTTAATCTGCCCTTTAATCATGTGGTCCCTTTCTTAGCCCTTTTCCATCTTATTTCCTTATGGAGTGAGAGAGTTTTCTATAAGAGAGAGAGAGAGAGTGTGTGTGTGTGTGTATTCTTCTCTCTTTGAACAAATTCCAGTGAGAGTAAGGTTTAAGCATTGCCCACCACCTCTACATTTTCCCTTCACTATAAAAATTCCTGTGCATTTCTTTCATGTAAGAAAGTTTCCCCCATTCTCCTCATCTTTCTCACCCCTACATTTTTTTATTTTGGAAATCATCCCAAAACAATCAACTCGCACCTGTGCTCTCTGTCTGTATAGGCTCATTCCAACTGTTTTAATGATGATAAAATTCTTAGGAGTTACATATCATCTTCACATACAAGAATGTAAACTTTATTGACTTTATTGGCTCTCTTACGAATATTCTTTCATGTTTACCTTTTTATGCTTCTCTCGAGTCCTCTGATTGAATGTCAGATTTTTTTATTCAGCTCTGGTCTTTTTTTTATTAGGAATACTTGGAAGTCCTCTATTTCATTAAATATCCATTCCCCCCCTCCCCCTCCCCCAGGATTATACTCAGTTTTGCTGGGTAGGTGATTCTTGGTTTTAAGCCTAGTTCCTTTTCCTTCCAGAATATCATATTCTATGTCCTCTGCTCCTTTAATGTGGAAGCTGTGAAATCTGGTGTAATCTGGACTGTGACTCCATAGTATTTGAATGGTTTTTCTCTAACTACTTGCAGTAGTTTCTCCTTGACCTGAGAGCTCTGGAATTTCACTGTAATGTTCCTGGGAATTTTCATTTTGGAATCTCAGGAAGTGGTTGGTAGATTCTTTGCAGTTTTTCTTTTTTTTCATTTTTTATTTTATTTTCAGGCTAAATTTATTTTATTTTTTAAAATTTAATTTATTTAATATATTTAGTTTTCAGCATTGATTTTCGCAAGAGTTTGAATTACAAATTTTCTCCCTATTTCTACCCTCCCCCACTCCAAGATGGCATATATTCTGATTGCTCCATCCCCTCTTCCCTTCTTCTCTTGTAGGGCAAGATAAATTTCTATGCCCCATTGCCTGTGTATCTGATTTCCTACTTGCATGCAAAAACTTTTGTTTGTTTGTTTGTTTTTGAACATCTGTTTTTAAAACTTTGAGTTCCAAATTCTCTCCCCTCTTCCCTCCCCACCCACCCTCCTTAAGAAGGCAAGCAATTCAGCATAGGCCACATGTAAAACCCTTCCACAATACTCATATTGTGAAAGATTGAGTATGTTTTTCTCCTTCCTAACCTATCTTCCTTTATTGAATTTTCTCCCTTGACCCTGTCCCTTTTCGAAAGTGTTTGTTTTTGATTACCTCCTCCCCCTGTCTGCCCTCCCTTCTATTGTCCCCCTTTTTTTTTATCTTCTTCTTTCCTGTGGTGTAAGATACCCAATCGATTGTGTATGGTAT
>CM053622.1:483360684-483434671 GCA_028646595.1 Phalanger gymnotis | reverse complement strand
TGAGGGGATGTGCTGTTGTTTTCAGAGCTATTATAGCCAGCTCTGCCACACCAGCCCTCCTCCTTCCAGGAACTCCTTTTACTCCCCACAGCTTTTCCCACTAACCTTCTCTGTTGTCTTTGGTGTTTGTGGTTGAGAAGTCTGGTAACTGCCACAGCTCACTGATTCAGGGTGCTAGGGCCTGTTCTGCCCAGCAACTGGTCTGGTTGGCCTGCTGCTGCCCACGCTGGGCTGTGCTCCGCTCCCAGCTCCATGCGTGATAGACCTCACCCAGCGACCATCCAGACTGTCCTAGGCTGGAGACCTGCTTCCCTCTGCTATTTTGTGGGTTCTGCAGTTCTAGAGTTTGTTCAGAGCCATTTTTTATAGGTTTTTGGAAGGACTTGGGGAGCTCCCACAAGTCCCTGCTTTCCAGCTGCCATCTTGGCTCTGCCCTTAAAGGCAGTTTTTCATGATAATTTCTTAAAAGATGATGCCTAGGCTTTTTTTTTTTTTTTTTGATCATGGCTTTAATAATTCCTTAAATTATCTTTCCTAGATCTATTTTTCAGGTCAATTGTTTTTCCAGTGAGAGATTTCACATTTTCTTCAATTTTTTTTCATTCATTTGTCTTTGTTATATTGTTTCCTACAGTCTCATGTACTCAACGGCTTCTACTTGCCCAATTCTGATTTTTAAGGCATTGTTTTCTTCATTGAGCTTTTTACCCTTTTTTTCCTTTTGGCCAATTCTGCTTTTTAAGGAGTTCTTTTCCATTTGGCCTGTTGTGCTTTTAAAATTCTTTTCTTCAGCGAATTTTTGTGCCTCTGTTACTAAGCTGTTAATTCTCTTGTCATAATTTTCTTTCGTGACTCTCATTTCTTTCCCCGAATTTTCCTCTACCACTTCTCCCTCCCTCTCTCGCTGTCTCTTTCTCTCTGTCTCTCTCTCTCTCTCCCTCCCCCTCTCCCTCTGCCCCCTCCAGAATTCTTACTGGACTTGCGTCTAATTATCCTTCTTCTTTGAGGCTTTGCTTGTAGCACTTTTTACATTGTTGTCTTCTAAGTTTATGTCTTGGTCTTCCCTGCTGCTGTAGTAGCTTTTTATGGTCAAATTACTCTGTGTGTGTATGTGTGTGTATGTGCGCGTGTGTGTGTATGTTCATTTCCCAGCCCGTTTCTTTACTTGAACTTTATGTTAAAGTTGGGGGCTTTGCTCGTTTGGAAGTGGGGAGGCACTGTGACAAGCTTTAGACTTTTTTGTACTGCTGTTTTCAGAGCTAGTTCTGGGGGTCTGCAAGTTTTTGGTACTTCCCAGGTGGTGTTATCTTAGAAGATGTGTGGTCACTGCTCTCCTGGTCTCCACTCTGGTTTTTACCCAGGAAGGTCCTCTGCTTCTGTGCAGCTGCAAATACTAGTGTTCCTCTTGGCCCCCTGTTCTCTTGCAGCTCTAAGTGCTAGTGTTCCTGTTGGCCTTGGAACTGTAACCAGGGCCCTTTCTCTTGTGACTGACCAAAAGCACTCCTTTCTGTCTTGGAACTGCAGTCCCAAACTGCTTGTGGTCAGTAGAATTGCTAATCAGGGTCAGCTACATGCAGTGCCAGTAAAGGGTCTCTGTAATCTCTTTTTGACCAGTTGTCTGTCTCCCCCTTACCCTTACTGGGTTACTGCTGCCATTAATTGGGCCACCTACACCAGTGGTGCTTCTGCCGCACTCTAGACCTGTGTCCATCCTGGTGTTACAGACTTCTCTTGCAGACCTCCTAAGTTGTCCTAGTCTGAATAAATGTCTCCCTCTGACCTTTTGATGACTCTGTCACCCCAAAATTTAATTTAAGGCATTATTTTTACAGTTGTTAGAAGAGGAATGTTTGGAGAATTGAGAGCCTGGTTCCTGGCCCATACTCCACCATTTTGGCTCCCTGTTTAATATATAATTCTACTATAGACCCAACCTTCTTTTGATCCTCTTCTTGAATGATATACCAGCTTGCAGAGCAACACTCCAAGCATGGGTCCTATCTCAATAAGTCTCAAACCATAACATCATTTGTCAGGTCAATTTTGCCTCCTTGTATTAATTAGGAGTTGTAGTTTGCCCTCCTTATCACATATGCTTTGTATGTCTGTAGCAACATGTGCCTGTTCCTGCTTTTACCCATTGCCAGTGACGTCCAGGTATGGGCTGGACACTCCAACACCATCCAGTTTTATTGCTTGTTCCTTACCTGGATTTTATCTCCTGTGAATTGATGGGCATTCTTATTACTGTTCTTCTTTCTACATTGGATTTGTTCTTTATAGTGTCTTCCTTAGTGTATATACTTTTGACTGTTTTTGTACTCTTCCTCTTCTTTTTCCTACCTACAGACTTTTTTGATTATATTTTCAAGAGACTGGAAAAATACATGCTTACCATACCTAGCTAGGTACATTCTATTCCTGGCCAAGAGCCCATCATTCCAGTATTTTAAGCTGTGATCCAGAAATTCAAATCCTATTCTCAGATGTAATCATTTCACCCAGTCATTCATTTTCCAAATCAGCCTTTTTCTTCTGAATGAAGCCCTTGCTTTCCAGTTAGCAGCAGAGAAGAAAATGCTGCTTGAGCTTCTGAGCTTTTCAATTTATTACCCAAGACTTCATAATTACTGGTAATATTTCTTAGATTACCATCATTTGTACCTTTGTAAAATCACCAAAAGTGTAAAGGAGTCATGAGTTTTGACAAGTGTTTGGAGGTTCTTTTTCATATTCCTGATGCATACTCTCCTATCTGTTCTTAGGACTGCCTCCAACCCTTTGCAAAGAATCACTCATCTCCTCCTTTTGATTCTTACTGGATGCTATCTCTTGCCTGGTAGCACCTGTTAATTCACACCATTATTCCCTGGAATACCAGCAGCTGCTGCTTTCTTAAAAGATCTACTACCCGCCTCTGTTGTATAGCTTCAAGTATCCTATGATTATTTTATATTAATTTTTATTTAAGAAGGTAACATTTTATGACCTG
The DNA here is from genome assembly GCA_028646595.1 of Phalanger gymnotis. Classification (NCBI taxonomy): domain Eukaryota; kingdom Metazoa; phylum Chordata; class Mammalia; order Diprotodontia; family Phalangeridae; genus Phalanger; species Phalanger gymnotis. The sequence goes on along the minus strand of CM053622.1, from coordinate 483,431,679 downwards.
ATCTGGGAGTGTATTCTCTTTAGAATCTGCAGACTCTTTGCACTAATAACAAAGCTTTAATTGTATGCCTACTGGGTATATGATGTAGTAATGGTAGTAGTCTGATTTCAAGAGTCGCCTAAAATAGCTTTCCTTTTCTTTGTTGAAAACAAACATCCACACTCCCATTCATTCTAATTCTTCTATACAACATAATTAAAGTGAAAATATCTTTAATAGCATTGTATATGTAGAGCCGATGTCATATTGCATGCTGTCTTGGGTAGGGGGAGGGAAGAGAAGGAAGGGGGGAAAATTTAAAACTTATGGAAGTGAATGTTGAAAACTAAAAATAAATAAATAAATATATATATATATATATATATATATACACATATATATATATGTATATATATATATTTAAAAGAAAATAAACACCCACTCTCCATTTTTCAAAGTGTTCATGTGAGGTAGATGAAAGATGGATCAAATATGTTATTTCATATTTAAGGTAGAATGAGAGAAGGTAATGTTTAGAACTCAAGGCCCTTTGAAAATATATGCAGATTCTCAAGGGAGCATCATAGCTTGAATGAGAAGATGATTAGATGATGTTCCATTTCATTAGTAAAATCACTTAAAGTTATCCAATCTCCATTATGGCTCATTTTGCAGTTTTTCAATTAGGGGAACTAGTGTGTATCTACTTTTATATTAAATCATAATCACTACTTTTATTATATGTTTGCTTTGTCTGGAAATGTTTCAGAATTGTATCAGAGATGCAGGGTTGGAAGAAGGAAGGGGTGGTGTTTCATTTTGAACAAATACAATTGGTTTTTTTTTCTCTAAATAAAATGTTTTAAAATTCTGATGATGTTCTTAACTCCTCTGGATCATTTGTCTGGCACTTTCCTTTATATTTTTTCATATAATAATATATTTTGGCTTCCTTGACATGGCCCTTCCTGAATTTCCCTGAGTAAAAAGTGATAGAATCACAGGTTTGTTTAGTTGTTTTGTTTTTTTTTTCCTAGAAGCTTGACTAGTCAGCAACTTATCTCACATGACAAAAGAATAGACTGTTGAGTCCTGTAAGAAAGACTCAAAATTACTAGAGACAAAAATGCTTCAACCCTGAGAGTGAAGAATAGAACTATGAACCTCAGGAAGTAGTGATTTACCCGTTCCTGGAGATCTTCTGATGCAGGCTTGATAAAGTACCTATTTGAACTTGTTACCAAGAAGATTCATGCCTTAGGTATGGGAAGTACAAATTGACTTAAGAACTTCCTTCCAAGTCTAGGATTCTCTGAATATACATTAGCGATGCTTCTAGATAATACTTGTATCTTCATAACATTGCTTGTTGTTTCAAATAAATAATTTTATGAGTCATCTCAATTATAAAATGGTATCGAGAATTTTGCTGTGTAACCATTATTACATAGGTGAAACTCTATTAGTCATAGAATATCCACAACATACTAATACTTCACTTTTTAAAAAACTTATTTGTTTTTACTGTTCTTTTTTAAAAAATTATTTAGTATTTTATTTCTCCCCAGTTACATGTAAAAACAATTTTTAACATTTGTTTCTAAAACGTTCCAAATTCTTTCCCTCCCTCCCTCCCCATGTCCTCTCATTGAGAAGGTAAGCAATTTGATATAGGTTATACATGTGTCACTATGCAAAACATTTCCATAATAGTCATGTTGTGAAAGAAAACATAGACCAAGAAAAAAACCTCAAGAAAAATAAAGAAATGAAAAAAGTATGCTTCATCTGTATTCAGACCCCATCGGTTCTTTCTCTGGGGATGGATAGCATTTTCATCATAAGTCCTTCACACTTGTGTTGCTTATTTGATTGATTATTGTATTGCTGAGAATAGCTATCACCTCTCAACCAAAAAGTTAGACTTATTTGACTAATGGATATTTTAGCAGTTCACTGTATGTCAGATTTCCTGAGCCAGAAAATAATAAATGATATCTACATTTACTCCTTTATTCCCAAAATAATTTGTTGACATCATTTTGATGTATTACTAATGGATGGATAGGAAGACAAATCTTTTAGTTGACTATAGACATCTCAGGGCAGGTATTGACTACTAGTTAGCTCATCTTTAGCCTTAGGCTGGTCGATGGGACAGAAAGGTGAGAAAATAGGAAGGAAGCCATTTTCTTTGACAATTGAAGCATCCATGGTCAGTCAGTCTAGTGTTGTGGATTTGCAGTGAGAGAAAAGGAGTTCTTCAAATCTTAGCACTGCTTCTTAGGTAAGCCGCTTAAACCTCTGCTGCACTCAGTTTCCTTATTTGTAGAATAAGGAACTAAATGATCTCTAACTGAGGTCTCTTCCGCTTGGTCAACCCTAATTAATCACAGAAGAGTTAAATACTCCTCTGCTTTAAATCAATCAAAAGTATACTGGGTGTGAACAAGCCCATCATTAGTTTGAAAGGCTCATAAGGGCTTTGGGCCGTTAGGTAAAAGCAGATGATGGCACACAGGAAGCATCTTGTATTTGGTTGAAAAGAATGAGTCAAGGTTCTGAGGTTGCATATTAAAAAAAAGAGCAAACTTGTTTAGGAGCCACTTAGTAGAGACATGGTCCAGGGGTGAAGAGCTCCTCAGAGCGAATTGCCCTTGGGAAGGAATGAGTTTCAACCCCGGCCAATACCTGGATCTGGAGTTCCTTTTTATGTAGGTAGTGGTGTCTCCAGAACAGCAGTACCTAAATGGCAGCATTTGCACTGGGAGCTAAGACTTTGAAGACCTACTGAATGCACGGAAGAAAGACAGCTTCAGAATTCTATAAAAGCACTAGTTAGCAGAGAACTACACCTTATAGGAGATTTCATGAAGTCTCCATGAAGGAATAATCAAGAGCTTTGAGTTACCCCTTTGCCACGCAATTTCCCTATGTATTTACACCTTATTAGGGCAACTAGGTAGCATTGTGGATAGAACATTGGGCTTGGAATCAGGAACACTCATGTTCATGAATTCAAATCTAGCCTCAGACATTTAAGCTGTATCATCCTGGACAAGTCACTTAAGCCCATTTGCCTCAGTTCCTCAACTGTAAAAATGAGCTGGAGAAAGAAATGACTTACCGTTTCAGTATCTTTGCCAAGAAAGCTGAAATTGGGTCACCGAATTGGACGTGATAGGACAACAACAACATACATTTTATTAACATTTTAAGCTTGTGCCTATTCTGCCTGGGGCTCCTGTGTTTGCCAAAGGATTATGTCCTCATTTTGGGGCAGATTGTTTCTATAATAATTATCTTTGATATGTCTATTTGGTAAATAAATTTTCTAAAAGATAATTAAGTGTGACTGATAATCAATGGGCAGGTGGGAGGAAGGGGGAGCTATGAATAACAGTACTTAAAAACTCTAGGCCCTTAGGGTAACCTATAGAACTCTTAGGGGGTAGTGTGCTGTCCTCTTGGAGACCTGACCTACTAGTATAAGTAAGAGTTGAAGAAGTAATCCCAGAAGGGATCCTATACTGTAGGTTGCTAGGTTGCTCACACTTCTTATGAACCCATGTGCTGCCCATTAATTATCAGCCATACTTAATTAGTTTTTGGAAAAGGATACTTACTAAGTGGGTCTAGCAATGGCAATAATCAGAGCTGAACCTTGAGTAGAGTCACACTTCACTTACAGAAAATCCCTGGGCAGAGTGGGTTCATGCTCCTTGTAGTAAAATGGTGATGAAGCACAAGCGTAGACAACAAATGTAGCAAACGAGTTTAGTTACTGATTCCTTTTATTCCTTTCCAGTGTCCTTCTTTCTACACGTCCCTTATTTATCACTCTCTGATGGGCTCCTTTATAGTATACTGGGTGCCTTTGTAGTATACATATGATGTATTCCTTTCCTTGGTATTTCTTTTTCTTCTCAGATGATAAATTAGTCATGCAATGGAAAAAAAATTCTTATAATTTTCCTTTTGTTCTGTCTACAGAGAGATTCTTTTACCTTATAATAATTTAGAAATATTAGATTTAATGTGAAAACTCAATAATCATATTTTAGTAACAGAAGCCTTTGTTGTTCAGCTTTGCTAAGTTTACAGATAGAAGCAGCTCTACATATGAATCTTTTTTTAATTGTTACACTTTGTTTTTTTATCTTAAGTTGCAGCATTTCTGAAAAATAATTTCCCTTTGGTGCTTCTCTCATTTTCTAGCTCTTCGTCCCACGACCTATCAAGTTCATGGGATCAGACAAATCTGCATCGCACTTCTGACCAGTTCAGTTCTCTGGGTAGCATGGACAGCTTGGACCACTCTTCCCAGCCATACTCCTATGGACGACTTTCTGCTGCAAAATCCAACAGCAGCATTGACCACCTAGGCAATCCAAACAAGCGTGATTCTGCCTATGGCTCATTTTCTACCACCTCTAGCACCCCTGACCACACTTTGTCAAAGGCCGATGCCTCTTCCACAGAGAATATGCTATATAAGGTAGGCCTATGGGACTCAGCAAAGCCAGGAACTAGCAAACAAATCCAGTCCTTCAGTGATAATATTCAAAGCCTAGAAGAGAGACTTGGATGTTTGCCATCTACTCTCCAGTATGAGAATAACAGAAGCCCTAGACTGGAAGACAATACCGATCCCAAACTTATTAATTCTGGAAGGTCCAGTTTTGGGCCTGTTTGGTATGTTCCTGATAAGAAGAAAGCATCTTCTTCCCCACCACCTCCCCCTCCACCTCTCCGTAGTGATAGCTTTGCTGCTACCAAAAGCCATGAGAAAGCCCAGAGTCCTGCATACTCAGAGACAGCCAGCACCCAGCACTTTACTATTCTCAACCGATCTCAGCCAAGGAGTGAATGGAGACCCGAAATTGCAGATCAGTCACGAAGAATGATAAGAGTGAGTGATGGGAAAAGGACCAGTAATGCCACCTATAAACCTGATCTTAACTTGGACTACAGTTGGCCTTCCTCTGATGATAGAAATAGCAACAACCCAGGGAGTAATAACAGGCTACAGTCTTCTTTGTCCAGCACAGATGTTCGTTTTGCACAGTCTGCTTATGGTTACCATCACCAACGCCAATATAGCGATGAAAGCACTTTTTTTCACAGTTCCAGGGCGGCTAATTCATCTAAGGAACAGCGACGTTTAGCCCACTATGGTGGCCACCAAGAGCTGCCTGCCGACCCCATTCAGACCTACAATCCTGCCCAAGTTAGGCTACTGAGTGCCTCTGCTTCCATTAATAGTGCTACTGACCAGAAGATGGAGAACACTGGACAGTCTCGCTACTACTGTATAACTAAAAAACAACCAGCTCAGGGAAGCAACCAGCCACAAGTCCTTAAAGATGAATATTGGAGGTCTGGAACTGGGACTGATGTGTCTTCTGGACCATATGAAAATCTTGCCATAAACATGATGGGCCAAAAAACCAAATGCCATCTACCTCACTGTGATGAGTCTTCTATAGATTTTAGTGAGAGGAACAATTCTTACCCAGTGGATAGAGGAGGGGATGGCTGGTCCACTGGTGATGATGAGTCTCAGAAATCCAGCCACCTTGAGACAGCCAGTCAAAAGAGAGTTGCAGAAGACTTTAAGTGGGGTGAAGAAGAAAGCAGCAAAATCTCTCCACAGAAGACCCCCATGTTGCATTCCTTAGCCCAAGAGGGGAAAAACAGGTCTGAAAACAGTCAAGATGGTGGTATAGAGAAACCACTACCATTTGATGCACAGGTAGGTAAACCAACACGAAGGAGTGACCGATTTGCAACAACCCTAAGGAATGAGATTCAGTTGAGACGCGCAAAACTTCAGAAAAGCCGAAGCACAGCTACTTTGACTGGGACAAATGAAGAAGAAGAATATGCTGATGGCTGGAAAACAGAGGCAGGAGAGAATTTCAATACAGCCTCAGAGGGATCTTTCAATAATTCCTATAAAGACCATTTAAAAGAAGCCCAAGCCAGAGTTCTGAGAGCTACTTCTTTTAAACGACGAGACTTAGAGCCAAGCTCTGCTGACCATTTTCCAAGGTCATCACCTGAAAGTAAGGCTAATGGATACAGTTCTTCGTCCTTGTTGACACTGGATTCTGACAGTGCCTCTCATTTCTTTGATGGAAGCCAGACCAAGGCATCTACATCTGGGAATGGCATGCAGCCTGTCCCCCGCATTGGGGGCAGGAAGAGATTCACAGCAGAACAAAAGCTGAAGTCTTACTCTGAACCAGAAAAAATAAATGAGGTGGGAATTTCAGGAGATTACCATCATCCCTGCCAGTATCCCAACACATCAGGGGAAACCATGGGCTCTTTTGCTGATCGGTGGAAGTTTTTCGAGGAAACGAGCAAGCCCTCACATCATAAGCCTGCCCAAAGACAAGCCGTTTATGGCTTGCCGAAAGAACAAACTGATAGACTGGGTAGGAAAAGTTATGGACACAGTGTAGGAGAACAGTGGTATCAGAAAAGGACACGGACTTCTTCTTTTGGAGAGAGCTTGAACTGCAGCAGTAGTAAAGTTGAAAAGGTGGGGAACTCTGAACCACCTCAGAGACTGGGAACCTTTGCAGAGTATCAGGCTTCCTGGAAAGAGCAAAGAAAGCCCTTGGAAGCAAGGAGTTCTGGGAGATATCATTCAGCTGATGATATCCTGGATGCTAGTCTTGAGCAACATGACAAACCCCAGTATATACATGAAAGATCCAGGTCATCACCATCTACTGAACATTATAAACAGGTAAAAAAAAACCAAAACCCAAACCATTTAATTCTTAAATTGAAATAAATGAAATTAAATTTGGAAACCAACTTCAGTTTTAATTTATTCTCATGTACACAGATAAGCTAAATATTTTACTGTCATGTACATAGATTTGTTTTTAAAAATTTGTTATTTATTTTTCCCCAGTTACATGTTAAAGTTCTAAACATTCATTTTTAAAGCCTTGAGTTCCACATTCCTTCCCTTCCTCCATCTCTACCCACCCTCATTGAGAAGGCAAGCAATTCAATATAGGTTATACATGTGTAGTCATGCAGAACATTTCCATATTAATCACGTTTCATACACATATTTTTTTTAGTGTCAATACTTATGAAATGGACTTTCATATGAAGAAAGCAGTAAGGACTTAGAGGTATATAGATTTCCAGGTGCTGTAATTTTTAACATCCCCACACTTCTCTTATTCTAGTCTTTTGATTCATTCCCTACCTTGTTCTGCTGGAGAGAAAAAAAAACACTGAATAAATGGAAGATATGCTCGAGTTGGGAATATCCATGCATACACATGTTCTTAAGAAAAGAATAAAGAAAATACTTCCTTTTAAGGCTCAAGGGAAAAATCCTTTAAAATATAACCAAAACTTGCATTTGTGTAGCATTTTTATTTTTTTTAACTGGGACTTTATCATTCTCTATATTTATATTATCTAGTATTGCCTTGAGGGTGAAAAGTTACCTTTGTAGATAAGAATAATTAAATAATAGGTGGTTCCGCTTTCAGTAGTACTAGAGTTCAGTCTGAGCTAAGCATTGTTTCCTTAAAAGCATATCTACCCAAAAACTAAATACAGTCTAAACCCCTTTGGAATCTATCAAGAATGTTTATGGAGGGTTCATTATACTTTATGCCTTGTTTGATTCAAAATAATAAACTTCAGATTGGGAGAGCTTAACATGTGACCAGTCAATTTAATGCCAATATTCAGCTTGCTTATTTAAAGGAAACTGTAATTCGCTGACTCTTGGTACTAGGCGGAAGTGCATTGACTGAGAGCATATTGTTTCTAAGATAGTGCCATTTGAGTATAAAACTGAATTCAGCTTGCAAAACAGTTGAGGCTGACCTCTAAGAATTTCACGCTTTCTAAATCTGGAGAGAGCTGTAAATAGTGGCCATGAGACGGGAAAAGCCTTAGCTATGAATTGCCTTTGTTAAAATGCTGAACAACAGAACAAAATAAATCCCCCCAAAAAACCCTCAAGTTTTAGCATGTTGTGGTTTTTTTGGTTTTTGCCATTTTAGTTGTAAAGGTTGGTCGTCTTTCCATGTGAATTTTATTTTTCTCACAGAATGGGGCTGTGAGTGGGGGGTTGAAGAGGAGGCATTCAGTTATTTGAGGGAAGTAGGTTGTAAAGCTGGATGGAAAAGTCACATGGCACACTACTACATTTTAAGCCAAGTCAGTTCAAGAAAACATGCAACATTATTGACTTCATGTATACTCAAGCAAGGCAAATCCGCAAATGAGAGGTTTCATAATGCTAGGTTTTCTGAAGAAAGAAACTTGATGAGTCGGTGTCTTATTGTGTTATCCTTTTCAGGAACCCTCTGCTGGAGTGAGAAGGCAAGCTGATGATTCTGGGGAAGATAGAAATTATATTCGCTCTAAAATCAGTACTGATGAGGGGAATTCCACTTTGAGGTAGGAACATTTGGGGCTTTTGCTTAGTCTGAAAGTTATTTTTTCTTTCATATGAGTGTTTTTGTTAAAATAGATGGAATGTTTGTCCTCTTGCCAAACCAAAAAATGGATGTTAATACAGCATTATTTCCAGCCTTCAAAAGGCTATATGTTAACCACTTTTTGAATACAGTAAGCTTTTGCTATAAGATAGATGACAGAAAAATTCCTAGGGTTAAGGTTTCTAGTTCTTTGGCATTTTTACTTCTTAAAATGGCTGTTGCATTTTCAGTGCAGAAAAGAGATTCATATGTAGACAGAAAAAGAAATCTAACTTAATGTTCTACAATTAGATGCTTTAAAAAATGTCCAACTTTTTCTAAAGGAATGTTTCAATATTCTGTTCTGCAGCTGTGTTGTTGGATTATAGTTCTCTAAAATAAAGACTTGATGTACAGAACACAAAAGAGGGAAGAGTTTCTAAGTTTGAGTTCTAAAAATCAGTTAACTTTATGCTTTAAAATAAGAAACAAGCAAATCCACACCAGAGAGAGATCAAAGCCGTTTGAAGGATCTAAGCATCAAAGCTGTATGCTATAATGCTGTGTATTATAATTAAAAACATTGTGAGTATAGCTGTTTAATTGCAACAAGACAACTTAATTTATATTAGATGCATGCTGTTCTCTTGCCTTTTACATATGGAATTTGGTGGTAGTGAGAGGGGAAAACTCTGAATGGAAACTGAACGTCACTTGTTTATATGTAGAGTAACCTTATTATAAAAGTCTTAATTGGGCATGCAAATATGTCTATCCAATAGTATGGCATGTTGTATGTATCTCCATTTTTGTTTAACGAGCATTAGATTTGAATTAAACACCTAACCCTGAGAGTCATTCTGTTTACATGAATCGTCCACCTAAACCCCTCTGCAGTGTTTTTTTAAAAAATCGTTTTTAGTCTCAGCACATACTGTTGCTGTGGTTTAAGCACCATCCTTTTATTAACCTTATAAATGAATATCGGTTTCCTATGTGCATATAAAGTGAGAGGACAGATGAGAAAGGTACCCAGAAGCTATGCTGTGTATACTTGTGTAGAAAGTCAGTCTTTATGTAACTATCCTTTCCATATGAAACAGAGGGCCCATGGGTAACAAAAAAGATGTGAATAATACACCTACGCCAGCTCTTTGGCAGTGTCTGTGCAGCACAATTCTAGCTTTATTACAGTGGAATCCGTGTAAATCATGTGACTCGGCACCAGCTGTAATGATTTTTAAAAGCCTATTTCCCAGTCCTGTTGCAGTTGTATTATTTAGGCATCACACTGCATTGCAGGGAAAGGATTTGTTAAGAGTCCTCTTTCATGGTTTTTCTCTGCAGCTCTTTGTCTCATCCCAGGGTCATTTAAACTATTCAAAGAGCACATATGGTTTTTGTACTAAAAACTTCCAGTAGGAGAATTTGATTCTTGAGCTATGAATAGATCCAAAGCTATAATAAATGACTATAATGTAAGGACTCTTTTTTTTTTTTTTTGGTGGAGAGGTAATGCCATTTACACATGGCAAAAATAGAGACATTATGACCAATTTTTAAGATCGTTTTGGATCTATTTAGTCGCACGCAAGAAATGATTATTATTACTACTAATAATAACATTTATATAGCCCTTCATAATTTACAAAACACTCCTCAGTGTGATTCGAGATGTAAGTACTGCAAATACTTATTTGCATTTTAGAAGTGAGGAAATTGTAGCTCAAGAGGATAAATGATTTGTCCACCATCATGGTGTTGGTGTCAGAGTCAAGACCAAGTCCTGTTCTGTTCTTTTTGTACTCTTATGATATTTTCACAATAATTTCCCATTAATATTCACTCCAGTGACCCCTCATGGTGTAAAAGTCAGTCAACTATTTAAATTTTTTTAGGTCCTATATTCTATTAATAAGTTAAATTTTAAATCATATGTTTTGCAAATATTGCTCACTTCAGTATTAAACAAAATAGTGATAATTGATTAATATGTAACGTGTAAAAAAGCTGAATATGGTTTAATAGACAATTTTCATACAATGTTTAATTCTTGTTTAAAGATTGGGACTTAGGAAGGAAATGAAGTCATTTATAAATGTAAAAGATGGCAATAGTAATTTCCCATTAATTTTAGTTTTTTTAAAAGCTAGTAAAAAAATTTGTTTGGACTTAAGTGAATTGAATACACCTTATCTTTAAAGTGCATAAGCCATTTTTATGACTGTCATCTGCTATGTGGTCATAGATGGGAATAAGCATTTATATAGTGCCTCCTGTGTGCCAGGCATTGTGCTAAGTACTTTTTACCAATATTATCTTTTTTAATCCTTACAATAACCCTGCAAGATAGGTACTTTTATTACCTCCATTTTAGAAGGGTGGAGGAAACTGAAGCAAACAGAGTCTTGCCCAGGGTCACGAAGGTAGTGTCTGAGGCTGGTTTTGACCTCAAGTCTTCCTTACTCTAGGCCCAGTGCTCTATTTATTGAGCCACCAGCTGCCGCTAAGGGACCTCAGAGACCATCTGGTCATTTTATAGATGACCAAAGTAGTCTAAAGAAATTAGGAATCTCAGCAATATTTTTAAATAGGCATTCTTATTGGGATAATTAGATAAAGTTGTTGCATTGTTGTTTACTTACTAGTTCTGATTCTATGCAACCGAACTTCGTGTGTGTGTGTGTGTGTGTGTGTGATGGACCCCTTTGGCAGTATAGGGAAGTATATAGACCCCTTTCGCAGAATAATATTTTTAAACACATGAAATATATAGAATTGTAAAAGAAATGGGTTATATTTAGATAATTATCAAAATGTTTAAAAAAAAATAATTCATCAAGTGTGCTGGCTGGTGTATGCCTGTGATTCCTGATACTGGAGAGGTCAAAACTGTTGGATCTCTTGAGCAAAGGAGTCATCTGTAATAGGTCAAGCCTAAGAGGTGTCTGCACTAAGTCTGGCACCAATATGGTGAGACCCTGCTGGATGGTGCGGTGGCTAGAATGCTGGACTTGGAGTCAGGGAGACCTGAGTTCAAATACAGCCTCATCCTTCTTAGCTTTGTGACCCTAGACAAGTCACTTCCTCACTGTTTGCCTTAGTGTCCCTATCTTTAAATGGGGTTAATAATAGAACCTCTCTCACAGGGTTGTTGTGAAGATCAGATGAGACGATAATTGTAAAGCTCTTGGCACAGTACCTGGCACATGGTTAATTACTCTAAATGTTATTGTTATTGTGGTGGTGGTTATTATTATTAATGTCACCAAGCTGGCTTCTGAGGTACAAACTGGACTAGCTCAGAAACAAAGAAGTCCAAACTCATGTGACAGTCAGTGATGAGATTGGGCCCATGAGTGACAGACCAGCCTGAATGACATAGGGACAACCTGTCTCAAAAAAATAAAATGAGATTTTATTTATTTAAATTTGTTATTTTATCTTAATTAATGTATTTAAAGTTATTTTTAAATAAAAATTTTGAAAGTCCACAGGCTTCAGGTTAAGAACTCCTGCTATACATTGCTGTCATCTTAGAAACATGTAATTATGGCACAAGCAAAAATAGAATGAGGGTGGAAGGGAAGGAAGGAAAAGCTTTGGGAATTAAATAGATTTCCTTGTCCCTGTAGTTTAGGAAGGAGAAGCTCCTGCATCAGCAAGGGTGCCGTGAGCTCAGGCAGTGTACCAACCCCCCTCTGTCCCTAATCTTGATCTCCCCTGCCCACCACGTGGCAGGGCCCCTTTTCATTCAGGAGCTTTCAGAAGAACCTTTGGCCATCAGGAGGAGGCCAGGGATTCTTTCTCTCCTGCCTGCCAGCTCAAGTAAGGACCAAGTCCTCCCACAAGGGAGGGCTTCAAATAAAATTAAATTTTAACAAAACTTAATCTTATTAAAAGTCCTAGGGTACTAGGGGATGGAAGGAGTTGGGATACAGGCAGAAGAGCTCCATCCTTGTTGGAGCATCTTTACTCTTTTTCCTGTTATCTCTCTTCTGTTTTGTTCTGCTTATAGGAGTATGTGTGTGTGTGCATGTGTGTGTGTGCGCACGCACACATGCACATAGATGCCAGTGGTGCTTTGAAGGATAATGTCTAGAATAGACTAAGCCTAGAATGATATGCTTTAGAATGATTATACCTTGAATGATAACCTCCCAGTAAAAGAAGAAATATCAGCTTCTTTCCCTGTTGTTACCTTGCTAGCGGTAGCTACTCTAATAATCAGTCATCATGAAGAACTCTTTTTTCTTTTTAAAGGAAAATATGGATGTGTCTGTACACCAAATCTCTCGTGTCTTTGGAAAGGGCTTCGAAGCGTATCTTAAGTACATCAGTTTGTACCCCTCTTCCTCCTTCTACTTAACTTTGAGGCAAGCCATCATCAGTTAACATTTCTGTCTCTAAAATGGGCTCGTGTGACTCACCTTGCTTAGTTTTGGCCTTGTGTTTTTCCGTATTTGTTAAGGGAGGAGTTCGTACGAGATCAGTGGTTCTCAAACTTTTGGGTCTCGAGGACACTTCTGTACTGTGAAAAATTATTGAGGGACGTACCCCCCTGCCCCCGCTGCCCCAGACACACTCAACGACAAGGAAGAGTACCATGAATGTGTCCATGAATAAGATTAAGGATATTGTACATATATGTATGTGTTCTTATGTGTATACACAGACATACAAAAGCTTTTTTGGGGGGGTGATAAATGTATGTATATACACATGTGGGTTATACATAACGTACACACCCACACGCACATAGATAAAATCTCCCACAAAACAAAAGCTTTTGGGGAGGGTATCCTCAATAATTGTTAAGAATGTAAAAGTGTTATTGAGACTAAAAAGTTTGAGAACTGCTGATCTAGTCTCTATACACTATATAGCGTGAATGAGTGTGTGTGTGTGTGTGTGTGTGTGTGTGTGTGTGTGTGTGTGTATGTATGTATTTGGGAGGAGAGGGTGGTCAATATTGTGAAATACTATAGAGAAAAGGCTGGACAGGGACTCTCTTTTACCTTTCTTTGTATCCCCAGCACTTAGCACAGGGCCTGGCGCATAGTAGGCACTTGATAAATGTGTATCGACTTATTAACTATTAGACGAATAGATCATGGGCAAGTTTGGAAAGAGCAATTTCAATGAGGTCAGAAGCCAGGCTGCAAAGGGTAGAGAAATGAATGAGAGAAGAAATGGAAGCTTTGAATGTAGACCAGAGATATCAAACTCAGTCCTACAAAACTCCTAGGGAATTGGGAAATAATTGACAAAATAAATTAAAAAATTTAATACAACATAGTTAATGTTAATTGATGGTTCTCTAAGTGAGTAGGTAGACCTCAGGGATCCCTTTCTGTTTGAGTTTGTCACTACTTTTGTAGACAGTTTTTTTTTTTTCCTTAAGAGTTTGGCCATGAAAGGGAGGAGAGAAAGTGATGAATCATGGAATAAAAGAATCATGGGATATCACCATCTCCAAAGAATCGAAACTATGGGTCACCCCCTGGGCAGTGGAAAAGATGCATGATGGTTATAATAAATAGATTACTAAATGTGGTACAAAAAGTATCATTAAAAAGATTGATGTCTAGAAAAAAGTGGTCCGTGACAGAAAGGAATAACAAGACAGACAACCCATGTGCACTGGTACCTGGGCAGTGTCAAGGGACATAAAGGGAAGTCTTTAGCACTTTACCTAGGATTTCTGGGAGTGATGCTGGATAAAAACTGTGGATGGGATACCATTTGTATCATTGGGGGCAGTACCCACGTTGATGAGACTGGAGATTTATTGAAGTATTAAAGCTTTGCATATAACGTCCTTCATCTCGCAGGGCTGTTGCAAAGATAAAATGATTTAGCTTATTAATTTATATTGCTTTGCAATTATGATATTTATATTGCTTTGCAAACTTTTAAAGTTTTTTAAAGTTATAGCTAGATTATAGATAGTGCCTGTTTAAAGTGCTGTAGTAAATGCTGGCTGTTGTGAAGGGACGCTACCATATTTTACAAAATCCCTGTAGTATAGCACTGTCAGAAATATGACTGGACCAAGTGGGAAACTGATTCCACCTTTCCCAGCTTTTCTTATATTCTTGTATTTTAAATAAATTATGGATAAACAAGCCAATAAATACGTGGCCTCTGGTAACTTTTGTTGAGATCATGAAATCCAATCTGTCACAGACTATCTAAATAAAAATTTTCAGTAATTTTCAGGATTTGACCCTGTTCTCACTATGATATATTAAGGATTTAGTTGATTTGTTTTAATTCTTTAAATAACACTTCAAAAACATCTTTTAAAAAATAGGCTCTCGTCCTGCTTTCATGCATAAGATTCAGTACAGATGGCTCATTTCTTCACATTACAAATAAAGGTGATCCGTTTAGTCAACAAGCGTTTATCGAAACTGCTTGCTTTATAGTCCCTTTCTATGTAAATGCACACCTGTATATATTATGAGCTTGCCCAAATTATATTACCTGGTTTAAAAATAGATTTTCGGTAATGCTCTGTACACCACTCGAGTATCTTTGTCAAGAAAACCTCAAGCGGGGTCACAAAGGGTTGGACAGGACTGAAGCAACTGAACATTTAGTGCAGCTAAATGTAGATGACACAGTGGATAGAACGCTAGACCTACAGTAAGGAAGACCTGAGTTTAAATCCAACCTCAGATGCTTACTATTTGTGTGACCTTGGGTAAGTCATTTAACCCTGTTTGCCTTAGTTTCCTCATCTAGAAAATAAGCTAGAGAAAGAAATGGTAAACCATTCCAGTATCTTTGCCAAGAAAATCCCAAATGGGTTCACAAAGTCAGATACAGCGGAAATGACAAGAATAGGGTGTTTTTTTTTTCCCCTGAGACTAATAAGTAGCTCTCTCCCCTAACCCTGACCTCCAGCAATATTTGTAGAACACCCACCATGTGCCAGACACTGTAGGAGGTAGAAAGAACTGTAGGATGTTTTCTTCCCCTAAGGTGCTGATTGTGTAGTTGGAGAGGGAGAACATAGATATATGAAAAGTTAAATAATAATACAAGATTTACATAACCATTCTAGACAACAGTAAAAGAGATAACCCAAGGCAGTACATGAGTAATTGGCAAATGAAGCGTATAGACAATAGTGGGTATAAGATTTCAGAGGAAGAAGAGAGTGAGAGCAAGAAGAAACTGGTTGGTAAGATGGAAACAATGGGAACCTTGCTGGAAGTTATCAAAATGATCTTAGCCTATGTGATAAATAAGGAGGGAAGCACCTCTGGACATAGTTTAGTAAGTATTCTGCCCTTTTGGAAAGCAGAGTTGGATGAGCTCAGAGCAAGATTAGTGTGGTTTGAGGATTTCATAGGGAAGGTAGCTTAATAAAAAACCATCAGGTTCTTAAAAATAAAATACTATGGCCTTTCTCTGTCCATTTCTAATTTACTTTTCCAAGTTAATTGCATGTTACTGTCTTTCATTGCACTCCACGTTCTATCCAAGCTGGTCT
Organism: Phalanger gymnotis; assembly: GCA_028646595.1. Classification (NCBI taxonomy): domain Eukaryota; kingdom Metazoa; phylum Chordata; class Mammalia; order Diprotodontia; family Phalangeridae; genus Phalanger; species Phalanger gymnotis. The sequence continues at coordinate 483,415,725 of CM053622.1, read as the reverse complement.
ATTTGCTATTCCTTCTATATAGTCTTCTGTGTCCTGTCTCTAAGACTTGGCACAGCCTGTCCCTGTACCCTTCATGCCTGGGATGCATGTCCTTCTAATGCCTGCCTCTTAGAATTGCTAGCTTCTCCCAAGGCTCAGCTTAAGGGCCATTTCTTAAATGAGGCATTTTCTGACCTTCCAGTTGTCAGGGCAGCTAGGGGCGAAGTGGATAGAGGCCTCAGACACTTAGTAGGTATTTGACCCTGGACAAGTCGCATAACCCTGTTTCTCTCAGTTTCTTTATCTGTAAAACAAGCTGGAAAAGGAAATGACCAAGTACTCCAGTATCTTTGCCAAGAAAACCCCAATTGGGGTCGCAAAGAATTAGACATGACTGAGAAAATGACTGAAATGTTAGTATTTTCCCCACTTCCATTTATTTGTGTATATGTTGTAGCTCTAAGGGGAACTCTCTAAAAGTTGATTTTTTTTTAAGTTTTTCTACCAATATGCCCATGAATAGTCTTTGTTTTTTTGTTTGTCTGTTTCTCTTGCATCTTCTTCCCAGCTGCTTGTATTGTCAATGTATTTTTGCTTAATGGGAAGATCTTTCCCATCCATTAACAGGCCCATGTGTCCTGCTTAAGTCACATGGAAGCCTAAGTCACGTGGAAGTCTGAGTCATTTGAGCCTGGGTCACTAGGATTGTGATGCCTTCTGACCCTGAAGAAGTGTATATGTACTGAGGTTAGCATTTTGCTTTGGGGCTCACTCATGGGGAGAGTGTTCATGTGATATAGCCAGATGAGACGCTGGGTAGCCATTAAGGATGTCTTCTCCCCACCCCCACCCCCCACCCCCCCTGGCTTTGAAAAATCCAGATGTTGGTGCTTCTCTCTGGTAACTATGTATGTGTTGCTTTTGGTCAGACAGTTGCAAGCCCTATCTATTGGCCTTTGCTGTTTGTACTTGTTCTGTTCATGTAATTTCTGTTTGTATTTTCTCTGAAGTTCAGGGTGCTGACTTTTCCCTGAACCCAGTGAATGATATGTATATGTTTGATTAAAGTAAGATCATTGACCCCTTTTTAATTGCTTTCCTTTAGAGAAGCAGATCAAAGAACCTGTGCTAGCAGCCCTCCTGTGTGCTGGTGTTATTGGTTTTACACCCCCACAGCAGCTGCAAGTAACATTGTTGTTACACTGCTAACATCCAGTCCTCCCAGTAGATTTTTCCTAATTTATTGCTACTGAAGTAACCACACGTTTCTACCTGAGAAAAAGAAACAAAGGTTTATAAATGTGAGACAAAATCATTTCAAAACATTATCTATCGTCCCTGTGTTTCATCCATAAGAAAAGTAACAGTTCGAATTCAAAATGGACCAATAACAACATCTCCCAGAAAGATAGGCGAAAGGAAAGTGAGTATTTCATTTCTTTAGTAGTTCCCAGAATGTTCATGAAAGTCAGTCAATAGTGAGCCAATCAACATTTATTAAGAACTCCCTTTGGGCCTGGCACTGTGCTAAGCATTGGAGATACAAATGTGAAAAAGATAGCCCTTGCCCTCAAGAAGCTTACAATCTAATAGGGGAAAGTAACACAGAAAAGGAAGTTGGGAAGGGGGTTGGTACCCAGTGTTTGGGCACATGATAGTAAAGTCCTAAGTAGCGCAGTGGGGTCAGAAATGAAGAGATGGAGAAGCCCAAAGGACTGAGCCCGGTTGGAAAATGAAGCAAAACAAACATTCAGTGCTTCTTTTAAAATTTGAACTATTGAAGTACTGCTGTACATCAAGGTCAACTGTTTTCTGGCACACTATAGGTTAGTCTCATATTGATATTTTTTTCTATTAGGAAAAACAGTTGACAGGAACTTTTTAGAAAGTGTAGCCTATTCAATGATCAGGAATTTTAAAAGAGAAGTAATTTTCAGCTCTTGAAAAGCATTTCTTTCCTTTTTTTTTCTTACTCTCTCCTAAGAATTTAACATGGAAGATGGAGGAGAGAGGGGAAAAGTAATATAAATTTATATACTTATATTTGAAGTAGCAAAAATAACCACTTACAACGTGGACTTCATAGAATCATTATCAAGAGTTGCTATGCAGTGAAAATAATAGATACCTGGTAGCAAAGGTTCTCCCTAAAGTCCATGTCAATATAAAAGAAACATGGAAAAGGGGACTATAGCACATTCTTATGTCTTGTGTGTGTCTGTATGTATATACATGCACACATGTATATATGTACACATATATACACACATACATACGTGTGTGTGTGTGTGTGTGTGTAAACCCAGGTACTCTACCCTCCCTCCTTCCCAGCCTCCTTTTGTATGTATTCTTCCCCTATTAGGTTGTAAGGTCCTTGAGAGCAAGGGCTATCTTTTTCACATTTGTATCTCCAGTGCTTAGCAGAGTGCCTGGCATTTAATGGGGCTCTTAATAAATGTCAGCGGACTCATTATTAACTGACGAACCTTCATGAGCAGAACCTTCTGGGAACTATTGAAGAAAATGGTAGCATTTGCTTTCCTCTCTTTCTGGGAAAATTGTTATTGGTCCATTTTTGAGTTCAAACTAGTTAAAATCCAGGTAAGTTACCTATAGTTTCATAGAACTAAAATATCTGCATTATTTTACATTGTATGGATTTATTGTACTTGTTCATTTAAAGCAGACTTACATTGTATTCATCCCTAGCCTCTTTCCTATATCCCTCTCACCCCAACTCTATCCATTTACTATTTTATACCAAATATTTTCAAGCAAGGCAACATTATTCCAAATAATGCAGTGAACATATTTGTAATGTACTCTTGTGAAGTAAGATTTTTTTTTTAAAGACTATTTAATCTTGACCAGAGTTCTAGAAAATTGGTGGCCAAACTTGCATTTGCCTGCAAAATAGCTTGTCTCACAACCTCTTCAAGCAATCTTAATGCCTATTCCTGAGGCAAATGGAGTCTATGTGAGCTTCAGATTCTGTCATTCCTTCACTGCTACCCCCTACCTAACCCTTTACCACCAGATTCTTGAGCTAGTTTACCTAATGCCTAAATAAGATGTTCCCCCAAAAGATGACAAGAATCTAATTATAGTTTTCTTTGATGTACGATAGTAGTTCATATTTTAAAATAATTGCTGTTGTAAAGAAGCATTCCTTCTTCAGATCTATTGCCATTAAGCCAACAGCCAGGAGAGAATTCTGCAGAATAATTTGTTTCATTTGTTGGAATGAGCCAGCTTTCCTAAAAAGTTCAAGTGGATTCCCTGACTCCCTTCCAAGTAGCATCAGTATTTGGCACTATTGTTATTTGGTTGGTAATGGAGACAAGACAAAAGACCCCTGTAAGAATAATGAAATCCTTAAATGATTTGAGGCATCTGAAAAATATTAAGGCCAGCCAAGAGATCTTTTATCTCAGCTATCTTAGTGGATGAAAAGAATAGGTCAGCCCAGGGGGTGGATGGGATGATGACAGCAGGTGACATAGGGAGCCTTCTTTTGCTGCTTTTTTCTGTTTCAAGGAGAATGAACTTGAGATAGGAAGAGTAGAACAAAAATGGTTAACAAGGAATTGAAACCCAAGATGAATAGTACGAAGACAACAGGAGATCACTTACTACACAGGTCAAGTCCTCTGTCCCCACAAACTGCATCCTCAGATATCGAAAGAACTGGATGCAATTGCTGAAACACCGTGAACCGTGAGGAATTACCATGACCTAGAGTGAGGAAGATGAGGAACAGATGTTTCCCCAGGTTTCGAAAAAGAAGTAGGTGGATTCCTCGATTACTGGAAATATTTTGAAATGGGTTATTAAATGAATCATTTGTGACCCCTTGAAAGGGAAACTGTGATTCCTGATTTCTCCAGTTGTTAATGTTTCCTTTTGTCCTTGAAATTACTTGGTATTTGTCTTATATTTCCTTATTGGGGTGTGCGTGTGTGTGTGTGTGTGTGTGTGTGTGTGTGTGTGTGTGTGTGTGTATGTGTATGTGTTATCTGCCCCAGTAAGTCTTCTTAGGATGGGGAATGTTTCATTTTTGGCATTGTAATGTCAGCCCCTACAATGGTACTTGGCCATACATAGTAGTTACTTAATAAATGCTATCTGACTTAGATTGAATTATTGTGAAATAACAGGACTGCATTTAGGTTAAATCACTCAAGGTCAGTCTTCTGGGGGGGGCGGAGGGGAAAGACCTGAGTTGGTAAATGGGGGGAATGAACAGAGATCTTATGTTGGTGATGTATTTCACAAAGTCTTTTATGATTGATCAGATGGATAGATATAGTCTGGAAGGCAATACAGTTGGTGGGATGGGATTGGTTGAATGACCAGATCCAGATGGTGTTTATTGAAGGATTCAGTATTAGCTTGGAAGTCCCTAATGGTACATTGCTAAGATGTGTGCTTTATGTATAAATTTATCTGGCCTTAGACAATTACTAGTTGTACGATCTTGGGCAAATCACTTAATTTCTGTTTGTTTCAGTTTCCTCAAATAAAGTAGGATCATAATAGTGCATCCCTCCCAGGGTTGTTGTGTGGATCTAAGGAGGTAATATTTGTGAATCCCTTAGCATAGTGCTTACCACACAGTAGGCACTGTATAAATGCTAGCTCTTATTATTATGACCACTGTTATCGTCAGTTACTTGGAAGCATATGTTACATGTTTATCAAACTTAAAGGCAATGCGAAGCTAGAAAGGATAGCTTCTACATTGAATGTCAGAATTGGGATCTAACAAAATCTCAGTAGGTAGGAATGGTAGACAGACTTTATCTAATGAAATTAAAATTTAATAGAGCTCGCTGTCTCTCTGGTGCAGTGCAGTGTTTCTTGAACTATTCTGTAAGAAACCCTGAAATACTCCAGTTTGAGATTTTTATGAATTTTGTTTGTTAATAGACATAAACTCATAATCTTAGAGGATTTTACTGCAAGTCTTCTGCCAAAGTTTTGTTTAAACTAAAGGGTTCTATCTCAATGGAAAAGTTTGAGAACCTGGCAGAGAGTTGGCTTTAAAGTAAAGAGGATTTAAATGGCAGCCCCATCCCTTGACCCGTCCTGACCATGTGACTGTAGCTCATTGTCCGGAGGCAACTCTTTGACCAAATAGTACTGAACAGAAATAGTACCAACTGCATTGGTAAGAGGGGTTTCCTTACCAACAATTTATTATGCTAATGAAATCACAGGTCTGGACAGAACAAAACAGATCAAAGAGTCTTTTACTCCCATTTGGGAAAAAAACAACAACCAGAAACTTCAACTATGTGATTATAGCATTTGGGGAAATAAGACTTTTTCCATATTTAAAACAACAACAAAACAAAACAAAGCCTTGGTCTATCAGGGAACCACAGGATAAACGAATAGGCAGTGTGATGTGATAGACAAAAAACTGATGGGATCTTTTCTACTTAGTGTTTCAAGAATCTGTGATTTAACTGGTATGAGTAGGCTCTCCATGAATGCATACCGAAGCCCAGGGGTGGGGAACCTGTGGCCTCAAGGCCATATGTAGCCATCTAGGTCCTTGGGTGCAGCCATTCGACTGAGTCCAATGACTGAACGACTGAGCAAATCCTTCTATTAAGGAGATTTGTTTTGTGAAATTTGGATTCAGTCAAAGGGCTGTACTAGAGGATCTGGAGGGCCACATGTGGCCTTGAGGCCACAAGTTCCCTACCCCTGTCCTAGAGAAATTTAGCTTCTTTGAGAGTGGCTGAATCACTCATCCCCTGGCTGCTGGCCTCGTGATTAGACCTTTTGAGTAACTGGTTTTCAGGCTGTGCACCAAGGGTTGGTCAATTGACTAGTAACCGAATCTTTTTCAGCTTGAGTGAGACTTGGGTTTATACTCATACTACACGTGACTCATTCCCCAGCTTTGAGATGATTGGAGTGCCAAGATAGAGAATGGACTGGTAAGGGGAGCTATCTGGTTGGTGCTAACTCTGACTTGTTATTTTAGTGGAATGGGTGATACAGAGCTTTTATTGTGAGGAGAAGAGGAGCATTTCAGTAACAGGGTAGGGAATTTTGAGTTCACTAATACAGGTTGGTTTTTTTTTCTGGAGGGAGGGAAGAATTATGTCATAAACTAATAAAATTAATGTGCTTATAGAACATTAGTTACGGAATATAAATGAGGTTTATATCCTTTATGTCATGCTTCTTCTCATAGTGGGTGAGATGGGGACATTGAGCCCTGTTAAATTTTATCTCATCATATTCTTTCCTTCATTCCTACTAAGATTTCTTTGGATCCTAATTCTACCATATAATGAATACAGGATCCTTCTGAGCTTTGTGTCATCTGCAAGTTTGATAAGCACGTCACATAAAAAACCATCTAGTCCCACCTTTTCATTTCAAAGATGGGGAAACTGAGGCCCCCAAGAGAATCAAGTATAAAATCCAGGGCTTTTTCAGACTAATTTTCTTCTGTTTTCTTTTTTGTGATGTTCAGTCATTTTCAGTCATGTCTAACTTTTCATGACCCTGTTTGGGGTTTTCTTGGCAAAGATACTGGAGGAGTTTGCCTTCAGCTCATTTTACAGGTGAGGAAATTGAGGCAAACAGGGTTAAGAGACTTACCAAGGGTCACACAGCATGTAAGTGTCTGAAGCCACATTTGGGCTCAGAAAAAACTCTTCCTGACTCCAGAGTTGGCACTCATCACTATGCCACCTGTCTGCCCCCTCCGTTTTCCTATAGTGACCAAATATTTAGCAATGAAATAGCACTACCTTAATAAGTATGGGGCTTGATGAAAATTACCTTTGATTTATAGTCAAAAATGACATCTTAAAAGGAAACCTCAGAATGAGTAACTGAGTTTCATCATCCTGTCTCTGTCACTAACTCCATCTGTTATGTTAGGAAAGTCCTTTAACCTTAAATTTCCTCATCAGTCAGTTGAAAATTACAATTCTGAGCAGACTTGCCAGGATAATGATGCATCCAACTCTCAGTTATTGAGGACCGTAGGGCAGAGTCTGAGCCTGGAATTTTTAAAGTGTTGAATCTAGCATTCCACATAGTTTTGGCACAACTGTGGCATGTGTAGAACTTTCAATAATGGAATAACTCTTCATTATATTTGAAGGGCTATTTTGTTTTTTGAGCTTATACATATGTAGATAGATGGATATAGACACACACATACATACATATATATGTATACATATATATTATATATATATATGGAGATAGAGAGTGAGTCAGTATAGAATATAGATAGTTATAATATAGAATATATAGATTTTCATTCCTGTGGTTTTATTTTTTTTTTCACTTAAATTGTTAAATTTATTTTTATGTAATTGGGAAAAATAACTCCTTATAATTGCTTTAATTTAATCTTTGTTAGTGGTATATTCACCTTTTTTTTATAATTAAGATTTTTTATTTTTAGTTTACAACACTCAGTTCCACATAACTTTGAATTCCAGATTTTCTTCCCCCACCCCCACCCCCTCCCCAAGACAGCATGGAATCTGATATATCTTCTACATATAACATCACATTGAACTTATTTACGCAATGGTCAAGTTGTAAAGAAGAATTATGACCAATGGAATGAATCATGAGAAAGAAGAAACAAAGACAAAAACAGAAGAGAAAACAAAATCACATTCCTGTGAGTGTGTGTGTGTGTGTGTGTGTGTGTGTGTGTGTGTGTGTGTGTATAAAACCATAGGAATGACAATCCATGGCAGTAAGAAAACACGTGGCAGTTTGTGGTGCTGATCTCCTGGTTTCCTTTCATTTCAGAGTCTTATTTTTAAAACAAATAAACAAACGAATTCCAAGAATAACTTTATCCCCTCTTGTGTTTATACCCAAATGGCTTAGAGAAGAAGTGCCAGGACAAACTGACACCCTTGATTTTACTTGCTTTTCATTGGAGAGTTTTCATATTGTGAAGGTATGGGTTTGAGGAGTTGTTTCAGAGGTTAGGAAGTGTGGGCAGGTGTAAGAGGGAGCACAAGAAGATTACAGAGCAATGTCAAGGAGTAGGAAGAAAATAAGTAGAAGACAAGAGGATGTCAAAAAGAAGAGAATGATGGAAAAGAATACCTTAAGCTGAAAAAGGGAAGATGAAAGCCTCTAATTGACAAATGGAAAGAAACAGTACCTTTAGTTAGCATAGTCAAATAAAGAGGTGAAGACTTTTTTTTTTTAAATAAAGGTTGGGGGCAGCTAGGTGGTGCAGTGGATAGAGCACCATGCCTGGAATCGGGAGGACCTGAGTTCAAATCCAGCCTCAGACACTTAATAGCTGAGTGACCCTGGGCAAGTCAGTTAACTCTGATTGCCTTCAAAAAAAAATTTTTAAAAAGTTTAATGATTAATAATAATAGCACATACCTCATCATCATAGTTGAAACTTATATAGTGCTTACTGTGTGCCAGGTTTTTACACACAGTAAAAACTAAACGTTTTACAGTTATCTCATTTGATCCCCACTACCTTGTGGGGAAGGGGCTGTTAATTATTTTCATTTCATATATGAGGAAACCAAGGCAAGGAGAGGTGAAGTGACTTTCCTGGGGTCACCTAGCTAGTCTGAGGTCACATTTGAACTCCAGTCCTCCTGACTCCAGGGTGGGTGCTCTATCCTCTGTGCCACCTAGCTGTCTTGAAGTACATTCTATTGGAGGGTATAACATATAAGTAACTTGAGAGACACAAGATGTATACAGAGGTGATGGAAGTTAATCTTAGAGAGATAAACACTAGCAGATGGAGGATTGGGAAAGGCTTCCCGTAGAAGATGGGATTTGAGGTGAATCTTAGCGGAAGTGAAAAATAAAAACAGCAAACGGGCCAGTGGAATTGGATTATAGAGGACATAGAGTGGAGCAAAGCTCATTTGATTCTCAAGATAGCCTTCTGAAGTAGCTACTATGGATTTTTTCCATCACCATCTTATAGTTGGGGAAATTAAAGGTCAAAAGGGCTGTGACTTGCTCATCGCCGCATAGCTAGCAAATGACAGGGACAGAATCTGAAGCCAGGGCAAACTTCAATTCTGTATTCTTTCTACAGTTATACCGCGATGTCTTCCCTATTTAAAAACCAACAAAAAACCAAGTTCTAAAAACTATTGAACTGGGAGGAGGAAAAATAAAAACCTTCCTAATTTGTTATTAGTGAAAATAATATTGACGATGATCACAATGCACTTATGTAACATTCTTTTAAGTGTTACAAAATGACTTACATACATGCTTATTTGATTTTGTCTGTCCCATAATCTAGCAAAATGCCTTATATAGAGTAATAAATTTTAACAAATGCTTCTTGATTGGATATAGTGTAGGAAAAAAACAAGACAGTATTTTGGACCTGAAATCAGGAGACCTCCAAATGAGTCCTAGCTGTTTCACAAACTAGCAATGTGACCTTGAGCCAGCCCTTTGATTTTTCAGAGCTTCGAGCAGAACAATAATACTTGCTGTACAGCACCTCACAGGGTTGCTTTCAAGAAAGTACTGGGTGGATTGCAAAGGACTATATCGATGGAAGCTATTATTAGTCTTATTTTCATTGCACTTCAAGATACCTGTGATTTCACTGGGGTAGAGAATATCTTCTAGATTTCAGTCACAACCCAGTCATACCTTAATTCTGTGTGATTTTTCTCCTTGCCTTTCCACAAATGGTCTATTTGAAGATCCACCCTGTCTGCTTGGTCTTCATATTTCATGTCTATCAATGCAAAAATTGGTCTTGGTATCTGTCATCTCTCCCTTTTACTACATGACTGTCCCACATCATTTTCTACTTTTAAGTGCTTTTTTATTTTGTCTTTTATGCAGTTTTCCCTCTTCCTTTGGAAATCCACTGAAGCTTACCTGTACCCACCATGCATTTTTCCATTGCTCTTTGTATCACCTCCAATTTTTATTCTTCCGAGATTGTAGTGTTCTAAGACTTGAAGCCATAATAACATGACTTAGAGGATATTAGTGTCTTTAAAAGGTGATCTTTTATTGTATCAGGTAGCTTTGGGTCACAGGAAGTATTGACAAGTAGCCATACACCCTTGGGTAAATCACCTTTCTTTATTTGCCTCAGTTTACAGAATTGTAAATTTGGAGAATGATAATATATCTACCTTTCAAGGTTGTTGTGAGGATATAATGAGGTACCATTTGTGAAGTACTTAGCAAAGCGGCTGGCACTTAGTAGGCACTACGTAAAATTAATAACAGTAGTTGTGGGCAGCTAGGTGACACAGTGGATAGAGTGCAGGGCCTGGAATCAAGAAGACTCATCTTCATGAGTTCAAATCCAGTCTCAGACACTTACCAACTGTGTGACTCTGGACAAGTCACTTGACTCTGTTTGCCTTGGTTTCCTCATCTGTAAAATGAGCTGGAGAAGGAAGTGGCAAAGCTCTCTAGTATCTTTGCCAAGAAACCTCACAGGGGTCATGAAGAGTGGGACACAACCGAAAAATAACTGAATATTGTACTCGTCATCATCATCATCATCGTTATTATTACTGTGCAGTTTCCTTTTCTTTTTCAATTCTAGTCTCAGCTCATTTTCCTTCTGTAGGGCCTGTCCAATATATACATATTCAAGAGGTTATTTATTCAAATGCATCTGGACAATTTGCATTTTTTATCTTCTTGTCTTTTCCCTTGTGGAAGATTTTCCCTTGTGGATAAGATTAATCTTTTGCATTACAATGGATCTCACTTGTGAAGCTTTCCATTTATAGAGATGGGGAAATAAAACCTGGGGGTTAATGGTAGTTGTCTTCCAGATCAATTTCCTTTCATGTTCTCTTGTGATCTTTCCCACTTTAAGCCATCTAAATTTTTTTTCCTTGAGTGCTTTCAAAATTATCTCTTCTACACTAGGGACTCCTGTTATCTCAATTGTCCTTCCCAACAGTCATATGAAGTAGGTGCTTTTATTGGGGATGGAGCCAAGATGGTGGAATGGAGAAAGCATGAAAGTGAGCTCTCCCAACATTCTCCTCCAAACAACTTTAAAATCATTCCTCAAATAAAATTCTGGAGTGGCAGAGCTAATAGAAGGTTAGAGTGGGATATTCTTCCAGACCAAGACAGTGTTGTAAATTGGAAAGAGAGATCATGCTAGCCCACACGGATGAAATACCTGTGGTGGCAACAAAAGAAGCAGCAGCTTGGGGAGCTCTTGAGCCAGAGACAGCAAGGGCACCTGGCAACTAGTCAGAAAGAGATTATATCAAGGGAATCAATGAAAAAAAAATGTGAAAGAGAACAGCCTAGCGGTTCCAACATGGTAACCATCAGAACAATTTGGTACTGGCTGAGAAATAGAATGGTGGATCAGTGGAATAGATTAGGTACACAATACACAGTAGTAAATCACCATAGTAATCTAGTGTTTGATAAACGCAGAGATTCAAGATTTGGGGATAAGAACTCATCATTTGACAAAAATTACTGGAAAAACTGGAAAGCAGTTTGACAGGAACTAGGTCTAGACTAACATCTCATACCATATACCAAGATAAGGTCAGAATGGGTTGATCATTTAGACATAAATGAAGATATAATAAATTAGGGAGCAAGAGGAAAATGTACCTGTCAGATTTATTGATAAAGGAAGAGTTTTTTTTAGTAAATGTGTATATTTTTAGTTTTCAACATTCACTTCCATAAGTTTTAGACTCTCTTCACCTCCCTCCCCCCTCTGCAAGACAGCTTGCAATCCAATATATCTGATATTTACATATACATTCTTATTAAGCACATTTACACATTAGTCATGTTGTACAGAAGAATTAGAACAAATGGGAGGAACTATGAGGAAAAACAAAACAAAAAAAGAGAGCAAATAGTCTGCTTCGATCTGCATCCAGACTGCATATTTCTTTCTCTGGATGTGGATAACATTTTCCATCATGAGTCTTTCGGAGTTGAAGGGAAGAGTTTATGGTCAAACAAGAGATAGAGAGGATCATCGGAAGTAAAATAGGTAATTTTGATTACATGAAACTGAAAATCTTTTGCTCAGACAAAGCTAATGCAACCAAAATTAGAAGGAAAACAGGAAATTGGGACAAAAATTTTACAGCAAGTTTCTCAGATAAAAGCCTCATTTCTCAAGTATATAGGAATCTGAGCCAAATTCATAAAAATAAGAGCCATTATCAAGTAGATAAATGGTCAAAAGGATATGAATAGGCAGATTTCAGAAGAGGAAATCAAAGCTATCAACAGTCACATGCAAAAATTCTCTATGTAACTCCTGATTAGTGAAATACAAATAACAAAAAGCTCTGAGATAACACTTCACACCTATCATATTAGTTAACATGACAGAAAAGGAAAATGAATGTGGAAAAATTGGGACACTAATGCTCTCTTGGTGGAGTTGTGAACTGGCCCAGCCATTCTGGAGAATAATTTGGAACTACACCCAAAGGGTGACTCGTGTCTACCTGCCTCCAAGTCCCGTGCCCCATCCTTTGATCAGCTTGGCCTCCTAGAATATTCCATAGCACAACTCCCAAGTAAGGAGCTTCCTAGCGATAAGATCCATAGTATTAATAACACAGTGTTATAAGGATTTAAGGTTTGAAAAGTGTCTTCCTCATAAAAACCCTATCAGGTTAGGTAAAATATCATTGTCTCCATCTTACAAATGAGGAAAATATGGCTCTGAAAGGCTTAGTGATTTATCTGTGATCACATAGCTAGTAAGCATCTGGGGTGAGATTTGACTCAGTATTTGAGGTGAAATTTTAATCAGTGTCTGCTGTCCCCAAGTCCAATCCCCTCCCCTACCCCCCTCCACTTTTGTAAGAGCCTAAGAAGCCTCTAGGGCAGCTGGGTACCTAAGTGGATAGAACATGAGACTTGGAATCAGAAGACTGCTCTTCATAAGTTCAAATCTGAGACCATGGGCAAGTCACTTAAATCGGTTTGCCTCAGTTTCCTCACCTGTAAAATGAGCTGCAGAAGGAAATTGCAAACCAGTCTAATATCTTTGCCAAGAGAACCCCAAATAGGATCATGAAGAATCTGACATAACTAAAAACGACTGAATAATAACAGCAAAAAGAAGCTTCTAAGATGTTAATGGGTGCTCTTCGTGGAACTCAGGCATCTACTAGGAAAATAACTATATTTTCAATTTGTTCCTTCGTGATGTATATCAGATTGCCCTTGCTTTTTCTGCTGCTACTGCTCTGGTTTGGGCCTTTATTGTCTCATTCCTTGGTGGTTGGGGTGCTTTCCTAACCAGCTTCTCTGGCTCTATTTTCTCCCTTCCCCTTCCATTTTATCTCTTTGACCCATCCAGCCCTTTTCTTGTAATTGTTTTCCTGGCCCCCATATAAAATGCTTGTGTCTCCCTAATTTACAGCCGTCTTCTTCCCCGTTAAGTCTCAGCTCCTTAGTGAATCAATTCAGTTCCATACTGTATTTCAGTAGCAATGAGTAGTGTCTATTCTACTTGCAAATCCCTTGTTCTTGGGTCCTATCACCACTGACACTTTTCCAGACTCCTACCCTATGTTGTTCCCATGATCCATCTCCTTGTTTCTTATTCATTTGTGCCACTGAACCACAGCTAGAGGTAATCATGGTAACTGTGTTGACTGGGTCCACAACCAATTTGTTATCTAATTTCAGTTGGACCCTCAAGGTGTCAAGGCAATCATTTTATTTCTCCCCAAGGCATTTCCGGTCCTTTTGTGTTGTTAAGCAAAATTGTCTCCTTAGCATGGCTTTTGTTTCTTTTGAGTGGAAGTACTTTCAACTGTTAAGTGCTAAGCCCCAGGCCTAAAGCCCTATCAGGTGTGAAACCTGTGTGGGTGTAGATTAATGACTTAAGAGAGGCCAACTCGGAAACCAATGGTCTCTGGTCGTTGAGGCGGGGCTTGAGAACGCCAGAAGCTTGGCTGCGAGGAAAGGTGAGCCAAGAGACCACTACAGCAGAGGCAGGAAGCTGCGGAAGTAGAGCTGACCCGTGTGTAGACCCAGGAGTGCGAGCAAGGACTTGAGGCCAGTAAAAATGATTTGGCTAGATACTGTCTTGTTTTTCTGTGGCCTCCTGGTTACTCTTGTGAGGCGGGCTTTCTGGGCCTGGAGTCTTTTTGTCAAGATGTTGGAATGGGGAGGCTGGTTCACGGATCTGCTGTGGTGGGGCCTAAATAAATGTTTTGTTGCATTCTACTTAGAGAATCTCTCATACCTTGCAATTTTGAACCATTCAAACATATACATGATTATATTTGAGATTATAAATTCGGCCTTCCTACTACACCTTTTCACCACAGTGGTTGCTCCAGACTTTTTTTTCCCCCCAAACCTCCCATGGTATTCCCTTCCTGCACCTTCTGAACCAAGGACTTTGCCTCATCCTTAATCAAGAAATTGAAGCCATTTGCTATCAGCTCCTGCTTCTCCCTCTCTTTACCTTAAAACTCTTTGACTTTTATCCCTGATTATTTCCCCCCTTATTATTCCATTACCCAATGAAAAGGTGCCCCTCCTCACCAAAGTCAACCCTCTGGGCACACCTTTGACACTTTTAAAACAAAAAAAAAACAAATTTGGGAGTGGGGGTGATTTTGTTACCCACTTAGCTATTCCCAGATTTTATTCTGTAAGACATTAGAGAGGTAAATGAAACAGATAGTGGATTTTTTTTTATTGTTGCTGTTCTTGTTGTTAGGAAGAGATACTATACTTGGAAGCAAATTTCCCTTTATTTATCATTATTTGTTTGGGCAAGATCTTATCTCTACTGTTATAGTTGGCAGATTGGTATAAAAAAATACAAGCTCCCACTGTGTTTGTTGTTAGTTGAATATGTGTCTATATATGTACACATACACACACATACATACATATACAAACACACACACTCCAATAAAGCAAACTGCTACCAACTAGGTTATTTTCCAGATCTATCTATCTTGTCTGTCTGTCTATCACACAATCATACTAAATTCATTAAAAGATGTAACCATAAAAATATCTTTGTTCAACCATCTTAATTATTAATTTCAAATGGGGCATAAAACAGGAGGGCATATGCCACTTGCTACCATAGGGGTGATATGTATTTCAGAGCCCAAATAGTATTGGGGTTCTTTTTAGATTATGAGGTTATTCCCTTGACAAATATTATTGTACAGATTGCCTCGAGCCCCAGAACATTGCATAGTTCCAAGTCTCTCAGAGCAAGACAACATGGCCCAATGGATAGAAAATTGGCCTCAGAGACAGGAAGACCCGGTTCAAGTCCCACCCAGGATAAACATTGGCTCTGTGACTTCAAGGAAGTCACTTACCCTCTCATTGCACCAGACAATTCTCTTAAGACTATAATTTAGAGAGTAGTTGCTGATCTGGTTTGGAAAAAGGGAATTCCTTACTCATGGTTCTTTCCTCACTCTAGCTCCTCACACATATACACAAACACATATGAATGAAGGATGCCTGTTCAAAATATAATATTTATATGTGTTCCTGAGATGTATCAGATATGAACAGTATGCAATCTTGGATAGACGTGTACAGATGATAAAACCAAACCAGAATTGAATAAGGAAGTGGGATGTATTGCCTTTGGAAATGTGTACAGTCCTTTTAATGATCTAAGCTTTTTCTTGAAACAAAAGTCCATATTTTAAAAATTTGGTTATCTTCAGGCAATGCTATACGAACGTGAATCATAGACTAACACATTTTCCAAAGTCGTTACATTGGAGGATTTCTCAAAGGGCAGTGGAGAAGAGTATAAGAGAGAGACCTGGACAGTCCCAAGTCATCAAGCATTAATTAAATTTGTACTATGTGCCAGACACTGTGCTAGGTGATGGAGATATAAATATAAACCATAATTAATATAATCCCTGACTTCAGGGAGCTTTTATTCTAATGAGGAAAGACAACACAACACGTAGTAGTGTTATAAGGGCATGGTAACAAAGTGGTAACAAAGTCTGGAGCGTGAAGTGTAGTGTACAAGCTGAGCCTTTGTTCTTAGGAAGAGCCCAGACCACCATGCTTAAGTCTCTGGATTTTGTCACCATGCCCCTCCGGTATTGCTATGTGGTAAGGAACACACCAATGAGAGAAGGGGGTTGCAAGGAGCAGAGAGGGTAGCTGGAGAAGTAGCTTAAGGATTGTCAGTCTGAGAGGTATATTGCTTGGAAAGAAATTGATCTGGTTATGTAGCAAGAATGACATGATAACACTGTAAATGAAAACAACTTTGGAATACCTAAGAACATAGAATAATTCAGGGACCAATCCTGACTCCAGAAACTGATGAAACGTGACTCACACTCTAGGCAGAGAGATAAAGGGCTATAGGTACAGAATGAGACGTCTATTTCCAGAATGCTCTGTATGTGTGTGTGTGTTTCACACAAAATTGTTTGGCTTAGATACCTTTATTTGTTACATAGGAGAAAGCTTATTTGTGAAGAGGGTATTGTGGAGGAGGAGTGTGAGGGATGGGATTTATAATAATGCAAAAAAATGAATAAAGGAAGGGAAAATGTCAGTGAACGTCATACTACATATGGAGAAAGAGAGAGAAAACATACAAGCACAAAATGAAGTTCATAAGGAAACTTAAAGAGGGGAGGGAAACAAGCATTTAATAGGCACCTATCTGCCAAGCACTGTGATAAATACTTTACAAATATTATCTCATTTAATACTTATTTTGGCATTATTAAAATTTTATCACGATTTTTTGTGTTTTTTTTAAACAGCTGGAAGGGGCCTTAGATCATAGTCCACCTCCTCTTATTTTACCCGACAATAAACTGAGGCCAGAGGCCTTAAGTGGTTTGTAGAAATAGCACGTTAGTCACCAACTGGACCTGGAAGCCTGTTTGGATACTTACTTGGATGCTTGTGCCATCATCATACTGTGCTGACATCCTCCTAAACTGACTTTTAGTGGACCTGTAATAGGCTCTATTACTGTCGTTGATTTGTGTATGTGTTTAGTGCGGTTGTTACAAACCGCATAGGAAAATTATGAGAATTTTTTCTCAAATGAGAAGTGCCTTAAAATAATATCTATGTCATCTCCAGTTTTGAATAGGTTTCTTTTCAAGAGTGGAAACTGAAAAGCCATCGAAATGCTATCAAAAATAGTAATGAGGTTCCTGGGCCTAATATTTTTATATTTAAATAATCTTTGAAACACATACCTAGCCCATCTTAACCTCAGCTACTGATAGAGACCAGAAGTTCTAACACATGGGCGAGTTAGGAACTGGAGAAGAAGAGTAGGAAAAAGAAGGGAAAGAAAAAACATAACTTGATATGTAGCATTTGAACACAGTACAATTTATGGTTCAGTAACAGACTAGCAAAACTTAAATTACTGGTATTACATTATTAAATGCACACATGCGCACCTGCACACACACATATATGTATTAATATATAATTTACTACCTAGGAATTTATATTTATTTATT
Source organism: Phalanger gymnotis (assembly GCA_028646595.1). Lineage (NCBI taxonomy): Eukaryota > Metazoa > Chordata > Mammalia > Diprotodontia > Phalangeridae > Phalanger > Phalanger gymnotis. The sequence continues at coordinate 483,398,248 of CM053622.1, read as the reverse complement.
ATATTATTATTTATATTACTACCTGGGAATTTATATTTAGGAACATATCTAGGAATTTACTACCTACCTAATTTATATTACCACCTAGGAATTTATATTGCCTTTACTAACAGTCTTGTGTGTGTATATGTATACGTATATACAGACATATTATATGTAATATACATGCATATGTGTATTTATAAATAAAAATATATGAGCAGCAATGTGCAGAAAGAAAAGGGAGCTATTGCAGTAGTGGCATAGAAGAGGGAGTGGTTTTGGATGGTGCTGCTATTAATTTTTTAAATACCATACCTGTGATTTCATCATGAGGTTCCTTGAGAGAAATTCCATAGACCAGTTAAGACTGGCACCTGCTCTTCAACTTAAGGTCTTGGGGACTTGTAGTATGTGTCAGAAGCCAGACTTGAACCCAGTCTTCGTGACTTGGAGGCCAGCTCTGTATGTGCTGTCTTTCTTTATTAGAATTTAGCTCTTTGAGGGCAGGGATCATCTGACTTGTCTTTATTTGTATCAGCAACTAGCAACATGCTTGGACCATGATAAGTGAATGAAGAAATGATTTAAGTTTTGTATGGGCAAAGCACTATGCTTAACTCTGGGGATACACATGGAAAAACAAGGTAATCCTTTTCCCAAGGAGCTCCCATTTTAATGAAGGCTTAAGCTTTAAATCTGTTGGAATGTAGGATGTAGCATCAAAACATAATGTCATTTTCTTTCGTGTCATTTCCACCCATAAAATCAGGTCTGATTTTGAGCTGTTGTGCAAAGGGGAAGATTCTGATGTAGAGCCATTTGATGGTATCAAGGACATTGGTGGCAGGACTGTTTGTTTTTAGCCGTGAGATGCATCTTGACAGGGTTGTCTTCCTAAGATGATGGATGCTAGAATCATGGCTGTTCTAAGGCTTTTAGGTTCAGGGTCCTGAGTGTCTGTGGAAAAGTCTGGTGGAAGATGGCTGTCAGGTGGGGGTAGTGGCTTTCCTTGCCTGGTATATGCTCCATTTGTCTCTCTCAGGGTATTTTGCTAGTTCAGGTGGGCTACCTTTTCTTTCCTGTGAGCGGCACTTAGTTGGCAGATGCGAAGGTTGGGCTGGAAGCTGGATTGGTGTTTGGGGTGGGGTCTGGGGAGAAGGAATAATAGTACCACTCCCAGGCTTTTGTACTTATCTTCCTGTCAGTGTCAGTTGGTCAGTGGCTGTTGCTAGTGGTGTGAGGTAAGTCAGCCCCTTCTCCACAGTGATGGCTGTAGTGGCTGGACTGGAAGCATGTCTGGTGGATCTAGGGGACATTGTCATACCCAAGGCTCTTGGATTCTGGATGCTGGACAGTCTCCATTATGGTGGACGAAGTTGGCTTGTCTGGCATATGATACCTCCTGTCTCTTCCTAAGGCTGCCTCACTGCTTCAGATTAATAAATGCTTTTCCATTTCATAGTAATCATACGAGTTTGGGCCCTTTGGGGGACACAAATGAAAAAAAGCATTGCTGCCCTTAAAAGTTAAGCTCTATTTTGGAAACTAAGATACAAACAAATGAAAAGTTCAGTAATGGTGGGTTCTGAGAAGAACAATGTTAATCTAAGAAGTTTTCGTGGATGAAACAGTATACTTTCTGGGTCTGGGTTTTTTTCCCCCACTTGCATTACTTCATAAAGTTTTCTCCAGATTTTTTTATATTCCACTTAGTTAAGTTGAGCAAGCTTTTTAAAGCTCCTGCTATATGCTTGCTGCTGTTCCAGGCAATAGGTATACAGAAATAAAACAGTCTTTCCCTCAAGGAACTGAGACAACATGTACACAGACAACTAAATGTAAAACACAAAGTTATTTGGTGAGGGACAAAGCACCGACAATTGGGGGGGGTTAGGAAAAGACTCATTGTAGATGATAATAGCCAAGTCTTGAAGGAAACAAGGTATTTCAAGAAGGCTGAGGTGAGGAAGGGAGTATGTTTCCAAGCATGGGAGAATAAACCTGTCTAGAGGCCCAGAGTTGGAGATAGTAATTACATTCTAGTATTCTGTTAATTAAAATACCAAAATCTATTCAACCATTGTCTTATTGTTGTAAAATTTTGTTTATTATTTATAATAATTATTGTAAATATTTAAATTTTCAGTGGTTTTGCCCTTAAAGATAATACTGCTACAAACATTGAGCAGATAGCTTTCCCCAGGCCTCTATTACACAAAACTCTGTCTATTGCCAGCAGTAAAATAATTGGCTTAGAGGGTAAGATAATTTTTGTCACTTTTGCAGCTTACCATCAGATTGCTTTCCATAAAGATTCCTGCCATTTTACCATTTCCCCATGGCAGCGTATGAACTTACCTGTTCTTCTCAATCCCATCAGCATTGAACTTCCTTATTAGATTTTGAAAGAAGTTTGGAATATAGACAGGTGGAGAAAAACTAGGAAGCATCATGTACAAAAATCAGGAGAATAAGAGGTGGACTGGCCACAGGGGCAGCAAAATTATGGCAGCTGCTCCTTTATAGGGATTCCTTCTACAACGACTGATCGTGATCATAGATTGCTTTTTAAAGCATATCTACATTCCTTTAGCTCAGTACTTGGCACATACTAGAAATTCAGTCCAACTGTTGTTTAATTATGTCTAATTTGAAATCTCTCCTACCCAAAAGCAATATTTGTAATTGGATTCATAATAAACCCAAGGGTACAGGTCTGAGAAGACCCAGTTACTCAGTGTTTTCGTTTTTCTTACACTTAATTTCACCAGTTGGCTTTAATATGAAGTGGAAAATACCTATTAGATACCACTAGCAGGATGGCAAACTGTGTGAAGTCTTCTAGAATTGGTAGTTAGAATTTAAAATATAATTTTCCTTTTGTATTATAAAAAGGAAGACACATAAGCCATTTGGGGTTTAAAAAGACAATTTAAGCTTTGAAGTCTTTGGAGCCTTTTTCCCTGAGGTCAGAAGTTCTCAGTGATGTAACATGGAATACAAACTGAGCCTTCAGTCATCAAGGTTAAAGTTGACAGAGCTTGTATGAACTTGTCAATCATGCGGCAGCAAGCAAAAACAAGCCAGCTGTTGTGAGGGAGGCATGGCTTTGAAAATCCTCTGTGTTACAGTCAATGAGATACAGAAGCTGAAACAAAATCCATTCTGTATGGTCCTGAATCTCACTGCTGTGTTTGCAAGCATGCTGAGCTCCTGGATCCAGTAGACACAGAGGTGAGGGGCAGGTAAGGGATTCCTGTGTTTCACTTTTGAAGGACTGGACCCGCAAATGGGAAATGGGGTTTAATGATCACTCGGTATTTCTTTGCTGTTTTACCATCGTAACTAATACTTCTTTTGTTCTCCTGTCTTTAAGTAAAGGCTGCCTATCAGTTCCCCTCAAAAACTGCCGCACCACATAACAGGGGTATGATGCGGGGGTGATTTGAAACCTTGTTCCTTGTTTATTGCTCTGCCTGAGGTCTCTGAAAATGAAAAATGATTCAGGTAGAAGTGTTGGTTCTGGCTAGAGACTGTGTGTGTGTGTGTGTGTGTGTGTGTGTGTGTGTGTGTGGTGCACCAATCATTTTTAGCACCTTTTGTTTTCACAGTTAGCAAAATGCACACTGGAACTAGAAGGCAGTGCCTTTTTAAAACTGTTTTCTGGCTTTCTGGGCCGAAGTCTATAGTCCTGTTAGCTTCACTTATGTGGCTGGTAGCTCTGGTATTTTTCAGCATTGCACAGTGTGAAATAGATTTCTGCAGAGCTGGCTTCCCTGCAGATTAGTCTCCCCCTCATACTGGGTAAAGAACGCCAGCATCAGATGAAGACCTTTCTCTTTTGCTTTCCTTCCCTTTCTTTTTCTTTCTTAGTCATAGCAGTAAGAAACAGGTATTTTGACTCTTGGGAGCCCTGAATATGAATATTGAAAGAATGGTGAGTCAGCAGCCACATCAAAATGAAAAATTATTTAAATGAAAGGTGTGCATGAAAATTAATTTAGAAAATATTGTTTGTATGCATTCACAGCTTTGTGCAGGCAGGCTTTTTAACAAAAATGATAATGGGAAAATCAAATCATTGTAATTCTTAATGTTTTTCTTTATTTTTTTATATTATAGCTGTTGGGTTCTGTTTAGTTTCTTCTGTGTGAAAATCTGCCTGATGACAGTTTGGGGTCATTTAATTTCTTTAAAAAATACACATGGATTTTTGCCTTTTATGTTCTGATAAAAGAAATATTTCAAGTCTTATTTTGGACATATTTCCTAATGAATGAAATTTATTTGCCCACTGTGTTAAATGACACTTTCTTTTTTGTATATATACAATGGATACCATTTCTTAAATAGTCAAGATTTGCTGCAGATGCAAATTGACTGTTTAGGTATGTATGTAACTGGCTTGTTTCTATGAGTAGGAGTCCATGCTTGCTGCTTATGCTAGCTGAAAGATGAAAGGGAAGAAGAATGAAAAGAATGGGTTGCAAAATTGTATTCTGTTAGCAATTTAATTGAACATTAGGTGGAATGTTGTGCTTAAGATTTATTAAATAATTGGGTACAAATATTCTAATATATTGTACTTGAAACAAAATAAAGATTTAGGATGGCTTTGTTTTTATGGTGACTATAATTCTTTCTCCTTCAAAATAGGTCAGGTTGGAGTAAATTTTTTAGCTTCCTAGATTGTTTGTTATAAAATGAGTTCTGCAGATACCTAGATAAAGAAAAAAAATATATAAGCGTACTGTTGTGAGACAGTTTGAAAGAATAGCTATATTTATCTTATAAAATGATAGCATTTGATCAGAGGTACTCTTCATTTGTAGAAGCATGAAAATAGGGCACAGAAAAAGCTGGTCTAATGAAAGATGCTAACAATAACCATATATCATGCACCGGCATTAACAGCTGTAGGTTACATAAGGTTGATGTAGCCCAGTTGGGGTGACACTCTATCATATTAAATACATGCCAGCTGTAGGATTTTTGTTGATTGACTGCTCAGACAACATCTGCCTTTTGGATTTTAGTAGTTTTAATACCTAATAGGTATTTCATATGGCTTTTGGAAAACAGCTACTTTTCAATTTTTCCCTAACCCTTCTCCACATCATACAAAAGAATATTAGTAAAGGTGGGGGTGGAGTGGGGAGACACAAAAAAGAAAGGACACTAGAATAGTTGTCTTCGTGTGCTAATTTTTCATTTGACAGAGCACCTCTTCTCTCCCCCCCCCCCACCATTGCTGTTTTGCCTTTAGCATGGTTGAATAGCTAGACCACTTCTGCAGTTTGTAGACCTCCCTTCACCCTTGAATTATTACCAGAGTAGTTTAATTATTTAGTTTCACAAATTATTTTCTAGAAACAGATCAGAGGAGTAGATTAGAGTTGTATCTTGTACCAGTTAACTTGATCAAAATTCTGACATTTTCAAATCAACAAATACTTTTGGAAATACATTTGTAGAGAGAGGCAAAGAACTTGAAATGCATTTAAAACTATTTAGTCTTCCTGAACCATTGTAACATGTTTATTATTAGTTGCCTCTCATTTATTTATTAAAATTTTTTTATTATTTCAATGATGACCAGTTTTCTGCCCAAATTTTTTTTTTGGTAATGTGACAGTATCTTTGACAGATTGAAGATTTAAATCTAATTCTGTGTATAGTTATAAAATTTGCCATCAAATCCAATTTTCCAGGTGTTATACATTATGGAAAAATTGACAGTTTTTAAAAGATAAGGGCTAGAAAATAGTCTCAAAAATACTCGTTGGGTGCTGGGTAGGATCTTACATTGTGGCAGTTGGTGATCTGATAAATCTAACGTGAATATGGATTTACATAGTAAGTTTTATTACAGAATTTCTGAGATCCATTTGAGAGGAGAGTTTTTTTTTCCAAAAAATATACTTCAAATTAATAAAGATAATGAAGCACTCAGGAGTACCTTATTCATCCTTTTAAGGCTTTTAGGATTTTACAGATCATATATAATCCGTATAATATTAAAAATAATAATAGCTAACATTTATATATCACTTTAAGATTGATTACATATATATATTCTTTTAATCATCACAACAACCTTCTGAGGTAGTTGCTATTACTATTCCCATTAAGGGTCCCAGGGTCCCACAGCTAGTAAGTATGCAAGGCTAGATTTGAACTCAGGTCTTCTTGGCTCCCAATTCCTGTCTTTATTATCCTCTGCATCACACAGCTGCCTTATGAAAAGTAAAATACACATGCCACATCATTTGCTCCCAATGTGTGGAAGATGGAAGCAGTTTGCATAGTAGATAGAGAGCTGCCCTTGAAGTCTGACGGCCCTGAGTTCGAGTGTCACCTTTTTTTTTACCTGCTTTCTCAGGCTATGGGAGCAGTATCCTAAGTAACCAAGATTAAGTTGGTAAGCAGGTTCTAGACTACATTAGACAAGAGAGTTTCTTAACTGAGGCGTTCCCTATATCAGTCTCAGGTCCGGGCTAAACAAAAAATTACAGAGAAAGGTTGTTCCCCTTCTGACTCTGTCTTACTGAATGGATTCAATGATAGGTATCCTCAATATGAAATTATAGATATTTATTCAGTAGTTCAGCTTTGTCCTGTTTTTTAATGCTTATGATATATAATGTTTCTGCCATCGAAGCTTCTCAAACATTGCTTTTTTTTTTTTAGCATAACACCCCCCGCCCCCATGAAAATATTTGAGTTCTGACCTAAAATGTGGCTACTTGATTTTATTACTTTTTTAAAATCAAATATTTTTAAAGTGTGCTTGTTGCTACTAGATTTTAGGATTGCTATTACTTCAATTGCTAATCAGATCCAATAAAATCTTTGGGTAGGTCATTTGGCAGAACTCAATGTGTTTTAATGGAAGGAGCATTGGAACTGGAATTCGAATCTACAAGACCTAGGTTCTAATCCCGCCTGTGACATATACTGCCTCTCAGATTCTGACCAGGTCACTTAATGTCTGCATTAGCCAAAGTAGTTGCATACACCCATGAAATCACAGTTCCAGACCAAAATACCTACAGTACTTCTTTTTTATTTATTTATTTTTAGTTTTCAACATTCCTTTTTATAAGATTTTTAAATATAAATTCCTCCTGACTCTTCCTTTCCACACTCTGTGCTTGCCCCCGCCCCCACCCCCAGCCCCAGCATGCAGTCTGATATAGGCTATACATGCAGTACTTAACTTTTCTCTGGGAAGGTTGTTATGAAGATCAAATGAAATGGTGTGTTTTGTGACAAGCGCTTTGTGAGCTGTAGAACAGCAAATCAGATCAGCATTTATTAAGCACCTCTTATGTCTTCTGAAAATACAGAGGCCAGAGTGCCTGGAAATATAAAGACAAGAATGCTTTCCTGCTGGGAAGGAGTTTATAAGGGAGTGACAACACAAATATATGTAGGAATATTCAAAACACATGCAAAACAGGATCAAGGTAACCTTGGAGAAGAAAGCATTAGCAGCTGAGTGGGGCAGAAAGGGCCTCTTGCAGAAAGAAGGTGGTGCTTGAGCTGAATCTTAAAGAAACCAGAGATATAAATGCCAGCTGTTAATGTTAAAGTGGTCCCTCCTGGTGGTTTTATCTTAGGACTTGATATTTGTAAGGATTTGGGTTAATATATTCCACCTTGGCAAAAATAAATTGTGCTGATGATCTCCAGCAAAGCATATACTTTGTTTTATCCCAGTAGAGATCATTTTAAAATATATATAGAAAGATATCTATATATTTTAAATATATAAATATACTTTATATATTTGGCCCCTTGTTAAATAAAATGTGTAATATTTATCGCTACACATTAATATAAATACAATGAAATGTTTATGTATTTAAAATGTAGAAAGATATTTTTCTGTATTCTGTAATATTTATATATAAGATATATTTACATTTATAAATATGTAAAAGCATATTTAAATATATCAATTGTGTTACATATTTATATATTCACATTTATGTAGAGAGAAATTTATCGTGCACGTACATCCACACACGTCTGGGTGTTTGTGGTGTTGTCTAAAAGCTTATCTGCTGAGAGCATCATTTTGAAAGGTTAAGGTATTATGAGTCTATTGTCAGTTTAAGAAACCTCCTTTGTAAGATGAGGGAGCATTTTGTTAGCTGCTCTCTTAGAAGTCTCCCAGCTTTTCTATATAAATTGGGCCCCAGATGTTCCCCCTGACTCTACATTGGACCAAGTCTCCTTCGATCTGTTAGCCTGTTGTTATGTATGAATCTGGAAGTTTCTTCTTCTTCTTTCCATCCGCGTTACTGAATTTTAGGATGCAGGCTGATGCTCTGCCTATATTTGTTATATACCCAACATAGTACCTGGCATATAGTAGGTACTTAATAAATGCTTATTGATTGACTTATCTGCACTCTCAGGAGGTTCCCAGTTCAGATATTGTTTTTTAGTTGTATTAAAATGGATAATTGTGTGCTTTTCATTTCATTATGAGCCACAGCTACAGTTGTCTTCCTTCCCTCCCATACACTCAGTACTGATTTCAGCTAATGAATAGAACAATTGGGCATTATGTAGTATAGTAAAAAAAAAAAAATGAGTATAAGAAACATGGACATGAATGAAGGTGATTGTTTGACCTTGATGGTAGGGAAGTCATGGTAGTTGGTGTGAAATGAGATCTTGGGGTTTTAGCGAATTGCAAACATCATGTGCATCGGCTGTGCAACATGACAATCAGAATGCCTTAGGTTGCATTGAGAGGCAGGGTGTCAGAACCAGAAATGTGATGGTCCCATGGCACTCTAGTGGGGTCACATCTGGAGAATTGTGCTTTAAAGCCCAACTAAAATCTCACTTTGTGCGGGAAGCCTTCCTGAACCTCTCAATTCAGTCAGTGTCTTCCCTCTCCTAGTTCCTATTTAACCTTTGTATATGTTGTTTACATGTTGTCTCCCCTGGTTAGATCATAAGCTTCTTGAGGATAGAGACTGTTTTTTTGCCTCTTTTTGTATCCCCAGAACTTAGCACAGTGCTTAGCATACAGTAGGTGCTTTTGATAAATGTTTATTGATTGATTGAGCCCTTTTAGGAAGGGCATTGGTAAGCTCTGTTCTTATCCAAAGGAAGATAACCAGGATCCTAAGGTGACTTAGGAGGTAAGCTAAGCACAAAGACTGATTGAAGGAACTGAAAATATTTAGCCTGGAGAGGAAAAGTTGGATTTTTTGTTTTGCCTTTTTTGGTGGGTAAGGGAAGGGAAGGGAGGAGAAAGTAGGACTTAATGTCAAGTACTTGAAGAGCTTTTGGGTAAGAAGAACTAGGCCCATTCTATTTAGACATAGAAGGGAGAACCAAGAGCAACTCTTTATAACTTGTAGAGAGAGACAGGTGTCTTTTCAATTTAAGGAGCAACTTTGTAACTGCTAGAATTATTCCACAGTATTTTGACAGGTAGCAAATTTGCTCTCACGCGAGGCCACCAAGCAAAAGTTTAGTGACTCTGTTAGGAGTGCTATCGCTAGGGTTCTTGGTCAGATACAGATTGAACCAGAACTTCTGAGGTCTTTTCTAAGCTAGAAGATTCTGTGATTTGGCTCTAATATAATCAAATGTTTGGTGTAGCAAGATACTTTATGAAGAAATTTTACTCTGATCTACTTTATGCTATATTCAGACTTAAAGACACTTGAGAAAATCCATACACTTACATTGGCGCAGACTTGGTATCAAAGCAGATAAAAAGGTGTTATCCTTTTTTTTTTTTTTTTTGAGTTATACTACCATTACCACTGCTGCTGCTGCTACTACTATTACTGCTACTGCTACTAATAGTAACTTTTAAAGTGCTCCACAAAATTATAAGTAATCAAGCCTGTTGAATCTCTCCATATCTTCTAGTAGCTCAGATAGTCACTTCAAAGCAAAGGCAGCTTAGAAATGGAAGATTCCTCATCTAAAGGTGCTAGTCAGCTGTGTTTCTCCCTGAATAGGCTAAACCCACCTATTTATATTCAATGTATGGGTTTTTTTAATGGCTAAAAGTATTTCTAAGTAATAGGTATTATTTTTTATTAATTTGTCCCTCCATTGCCCTTTCCACTTGAGAATTTTTATTTAAAAAATCCCTTTATATATATATATCCACATAATCCAGTAAAACAAATACCTCCATTATCCTCCATTATCTGTGTGTAAAAATCTTTGTCTCTCTTTATGCATTTTAAGTTTATCACCTCTCAGGAGGTGAGTAGCAAGTTTTATCTTCATTCTTTTGGACTTGTGTTATATGACATTGAATAGAGTTCTAAAATTTTTGAATATTGTCTTTCTTATAAATATTATCATTGTATAAATTGACCTCCTAGTTCTGCTCACTCTGCTCTGCCATCAATTGATAAAGGTTCTTCCAGTTTCCTCTTGAACTGTCTATTTCACTAGTTCTTATTGTACAATAATACTCCATTACATTTATTGTTGTAAAGTTGTTTCAGTTGTGCCTGATTTTTCATGACTCCATTTGGGCTTCTCTTGGCAAAGATGCTGGGGTGATTTGCCATTTCCTTCTCCAGCTCGTTTGACAGATGATGAAACTGAGGCAAACAAGGTTAAGTGACTTTCTTAGGGTCACACATCTGGTAAGTGTTTGAGGCCAGATTTGAACTCGGAGAAGATGAGTCTTCCTGACTCCAGGCCCAGAACTCTATCCACTGCACCACCTCACTGCACCTTTTACATTTATATACTCTATTTGTTTAGCCATTCCCCAGTAGGAGGACATCCCCGTCTATCCATTTCTGGCTACTACAACCAGTCCTGCTGTAAATACATTTGCATATAGAGATCTCTTTTTTCCTCTTTTTTTTTTTTTTCTTTAAATTTCTTTGGTGTATAAAACCTAGTAGTATACCTGGGTCAAAGGATATACACAGTTTGGTAGTTTCTGGGTATAGTTCCATATTGCTTTCCAGAATGGCTAGACTAATTCACACTTACATAAAACAGTACTCTGATGTCCTTTTTTTCCCACAATCCCTCCAGCATTTATCATCTTTGCCAGTCTTATAGGTGCAAGGTAGAACCTCAAAGTGGCTTTAATTTGCATTTCTCTTATTATTAGTGATTTAGAGAGCATTTTTCTTCATATGATTGTTGATAGCATGGATTGCTTCTTTTGGAAACTGCCTATTTCATATCCTTTGCTCATTTGCCTATTGGGAAATGGCTCTTGGTCTTATAAATTTGAATCTATTCCTTATATATGTTAGAAATATGACCTTTATCAGAGAAATATGTTGCAAAGATTTTTTTCCTCTAGTTAACCTGTTTCTATTTTGATTTTTAGTACATTATTTATATTTATGAAAAAACTTTTAAATTTTACATAAGCCAAAGTTGTGCAACTATCACCTTTGCTCTTAAGTCAGAATCTAGATGTTTCCTCTATGTAGTCAGCCTTTAAAACAAATAACCCTTTGCATAGATCCTTCCATACTTTTACATCCTCTGACCTCCAGTCACTGTATAGGGTCTTTATTATTTGTGTGGGTTCAGGTGCCTCTTTCTAGGTCTCACATAACCATGTTGCCAGTATGAAATCCATATAAAAATAGAAGGTTTTGTCTGAAAAAAATCCCTCGTGGTTTTCTTTTGTGGTTGAAGAAGCTCCTAGCTAGTAACTTCTTTTAAGGAGACTAAGTAGTTACTCTAAGTGTGAGGAGTAAGAGTAGATTCAGGGGCTTTCAGAGAAAGAAAGAAAAAAAACTTAACTGTTAGTAATTTCCCTACTGTATATATTATTTATGGTCATAGTTGTTTGTATGTTGTTTCCCCCTATGTAAGTGCCTTGAGGTTGCCTTTTGCATTTGTATCTCCAGTCCTTAGCACAGTGTTTGACATATAGTAGGCATTCAATAAATGTTTATGATCGATTGAACGGAATGTACATCATACATTTTCATGAGATAACCATAAAAAATTATAATTTTAAAAATAGTGCTTAAAGGGGGAAATTTTAGATAATTCATGTATAACACACGAATATATTTTAATGCTGGATAAATGAAATATTTCTGTAGTAAATTTGAGGAGGGACCTCTTTATCCTAAGAGGTAACACAGACTAGAAACAAAACTAACTAGGAGAAATAGGTTCATTAGTTATATGCATTGATATTGGGTTCTTAGAAACTGGGATATTTTGAGGTGGACATCTTTTAACTTGAGGTCAAAACAGGACAGAAAACCATTTTCTACCTAAAAGCACACACGAGAAATAAGATACCAGATCTGACCAAGTGACACACTATTCTTGCTTGATCCTTCCAAACCACTGACATATGGAGCTTTGGTTTCCAAATCTCTGTTGCTTTAGTTAATTTATTTTTGTGAAAAGTAGAATGTAATCCTTATGAGGTGAATCAGTGGATAGATGTGTCCACTTAAGAGACAGTTTTAGAAGACTGGTTAAAACAGGAGTATTAACGTGTAAGTCTGATAATGCTTCTGGCTTGGTTTGCCCTATTCATCATAGTGATCATTGTTATTTTAATCCATCTGGCTATTCTGATGTATTTGGGAACATAGGGTCACTTATTCCTTACCACCTCCTGCAAAGAACATACTTTGTGTTCTCGAGTGCTGTTGGTTTCAGGATGCTATCTAGTTCTCTCCCCACCTTTCATTTCACTACCAGTAATGGTTGGTTGATATTGAAGACCTTAAGACCAGAATTATAAGGAGAAATTTCTTGGGTCACTCTAAATTTTGATGGATTGAAAAATGTATTTTTAGTGGCATCTGGCCACAGTCCTAAACTTCTTAAACACATTTTTTACAAAATGTTCTATTAACACTTAAATGGGGCAGTTAGATGGCAGAGTGGATGGGGCACTGGGCTTGGAATCGGGGAGGCTCATCTTCCTGGGTTCAGGTCTGGCCTCACACACATACTAGCTATATGAGACCCTGGGCAAGTCACTTGACCCCGTTTGCCTCAGTTTCTTCATTTGTCAAAGGAGCTGGAGAAGGAAATGTCAAACTGTTTCAGTATCTCTGCCAAGAAAACCTCAAACAGTCTCACAAAGAGTTGGACACAACTGAAATGACTGAACAACAAAAATTAACAATTAACTAAAAAAATTAATTATAAGTTTTTTTTAAAGGTTATTAATGACACTTCGATTTACTATGAGTTCTTTATAGAAGAATTATAAAAAGATAAACTTTTAAAACAGCAGTGTTAAACTTGGGTCAGCAGGCTGTAAAACTCTAGATTGCAAGCAGAATCATATTGAAATATAATTGAGAAATGTTTAACAAAATAAATAAAAATAGAGTTGTGACACTGATGATGTTCATTTGTGGCTTTCTAACTCAATAGGCAGCTTGCTTCTGTTTGAATTTGACACCACTATTTTAAGTATAATGGAAAGAGCTTTGCCTCCAGAGTCAAAGGACCTTGGAACAGCATGACTTCTGATTCCTTTAGAATTATTATATAATTTTTTTTCTGTTTTTCTGTATTTTTTTCCTTCCCTTCCCTTCATTGGAGAATGCTCGCTTGAATTAGTATGCCTAATTATCATTTATTTGTGATACCTTTTGGTAGTAGTACTTATGTGCTGAATTGTTTAAGGTCACAGAGCCATTGTTTGTTAGAGGTTGGACCTATCCTCAGATCTTTTCTTCTTCCTACTCAAGCTCCCTGTCTTGGAAGCTAAGCGGTTCAGTGGGTAGAAAGTTAGACTGGGGTGGGGGGGCAGGAAGATCTGAGTATCAGTCCTACTTTAGCACATAATAGCTGTGTGACCCTGGGTAAGTCACTTAACCCCTGTCTGCTGAAGTTTTCTCATCTGTAAAATCGGGATAATAATAGGGTCGTTGTTAAGATCAAATGAGATAAAAATTGCAAATCATAAATTGTAAATTTACAAATAATTGTAAAGTTTAAGAAGTCAGCAGGAAATACCACCTGGAGATGGCAGGGGTCTGAGAAACAGAGTTAGGAGAAGCCAAGATGAGGCCTTTCCTTGAGGAACATTGTCACACAGGCACAAATATACAGGCAGAGTACCTGGCATATGGTAGGTGTAATAAAAAAAAAGGTAGCTCTTATTTTTGGTATCATCATCATTATTCCCATGGAGAGGTAATAAGAGGCGAGGTCATATTTATAAAGGTCTTTGAAAACTTTAAAGCACTATGTAAATACTAGTGATTATTATTATGAGTTATTGTTATTTTCTTGTTACTGTTCAGTTGTTTCAGTCGTGTCTGATTCTTCATGACCTCGTTTATGATTTTCTCGGTAAAGTGATTTGCCATTTTCTTCTCCAGCTCTTTTTATAGATGAGTAACTAAGGCCAACAGGGGTAAGTGACATGTCTAGATTGACACAGCTAGTAAACGTCTGAGACCATGCTTGAACTCAGGAAGATGACTCTTCCTGACTTCAAGCCCGGAGCTTTATCCATTGTGCCACCCAGTTGCCCAAGCTGGCCCCTCCCCAAAGTGGAGACCCTATGATTGGGGACTGGCATGGCAGAGGGATATTCCAGGAGGAGAAAGTCACAGGGAAGAGTGGAAGTAATTTACATATATGTAATATAAATTAAAAGGTCAGCTAGGTGGCTCAATGGATAGAGAGCTAAGCCTGTAGTCAGGAAGACCTTAGTTCAGTTCTGGCTGCAGATTGCTTACTAGCTGTGTGACTCTGGGCAAGTCACTTAAACTCTGCTTGTCTTAATACACTGGAGAAGGAAATGGCAAACCATTCCATCATCTTTGCCAAGAAAATCTCATGGACAACATTGGTGTACTCTGGGTAGTCTATCGGGTCACGAGGAATGGGACACAACTGAATAACTGAATGACTGAATGGCAACACCAAAAATAGCAATAAAAATTAAAAGTAATTATGAATTGTAAAGAGGGGGAGAAGTCAGAATAGTAATTCTTATTAATTAGGAAACTATAAAACACCCATTGATATCTCTGCTTTACTTAGTTTAATAAATTTAATCTGCAATGTATTATTTTTAATCATATCTTATGTATTTACATGTATGATACCATATATAAGGTAAATTTAATTTTTTTAAACCAAGCCTATCATTTTTTAGACTCTCTTCCATAATCCTAGATTGATTTGAGGGAGGAGGAGTGGGAGGGAAGAGAAGAAGGAGATATACTTTAAGTATTGGTCTAACAATGGCAAGTATAGGTATAGAACTTTCCTATACATTCTTCCATGGTTCCTTATTTCTAAACATATTTCTTTGTACTCACAAATGGCTCTTGAGCCACTAACTTTCCACATGTAGATATACATAAAAAAGGTTAGGGGTTTTGATTTGTCCATATCTGTAATTATATTTACAGGAAATAGATTAAGTTCAGAGCTCAAATATAGTCACATTTGATCCTACTGACATGACATTATCTACACTCATCTAATTGGCCAGTAAAACTAAGGGCCAAAATATGGCAGAGGGATTCCAGGAGGAGAAAGCCACAGGGAAGGGTGGGAGTAATTTTACATATGTGTATTATAAATTAAGAGGCGGTTAGGTGGCTGTTTCTGGCATTCATTGGCCAGTACTACTAATATTTAGCTTTGTTTGTCTGGGGCTGCAGTTGAAGAAGTCAGTAGGAAATACTACCTGGAGATGATGGAAATCTTGAGGAGCAGAGAGTTAGGAGAAGCTGAAATTTGTAACAGCTAAATTCAAACATGTTTATTAGCTCAAAATAATGCTTCTAAAAGTCACATAGCCTAAAAATTTGTTCTCCTGTAAACAAGTGCATCTCTCCCATAAGGTCTTTGGCTCAGCTGTGAATAGCTTTTTTTTTTTTTTTTTTTGGCTGTGGTTTTACCTCTTCCTTTTTGTTTTTCCAAATGATTTATCAGTCTCAAGTACTGTTCAGTATCCTAGTTCAGGCAAATTAAAAGAGCCAAAGGAAAATAAACCTTTCATCCTTTTTTTTTTTCTACTTAATACATTGAAAAAAGCCAAATCACTCAGACTTCCTGAAGGTAATCAATTGTTAAAGCTAGCACCATGTTGGTCTAGCTTTTTCCAGGCATTATAGGTGTTGAATGGCTTATTTGGGTTTGTTGTGAATTTAAATCCTTGGTGGGAATAATGAAGTAATTGGAAACTGAACCTAAGAGAAAAGTAGGTTGCTTTCCTTTTCTTTGAGGGTTTCTGTGAAGTACAAAGAATAAAAATACAAGCTTTTAGGGCCCCTATCATGGTGGATATTTGCCTGGTGAGAAAAGATTTCTCAAGAGATCTCTTAATGCGGCTGCATGAAGACTTTGCTTTGGCCACTTTAGGCCCTGAAAACTTTATTTAGAGGACTAAATGTGTTTTGTTTTGTTTTGTTTTTTAAACCATTTCTTTGAGAAGACTACTATCCAAGACATTATCTCTGCTAAATACTTCTAATTGTTTTCTCTGCCACTAGTGTTTCCATAAGCAGATTAATTTTCTTGTAACATTTTATAATCAACCTAATTCTCTCTTCAGAAATCTTCAGGGAATTCCTGCGCCTAAAAGATAAAGTCTCAGCTTCTTAGTTTAGCATTTAAAGTCCTCATCCATCAGATTCCCTCTTCACTTCAAGAATTCGACAAACTAGTAACCACATTGAAGTGGGCACTCTTCTCCAGCAGTCAAGCAACAGACATTTTTTAAGAGGCGTTATGCCAATCACAGAGAATGGGGGAAACGATGGTTCCTTTTCTGAATGGGTTCACATCCTAATGTGAAGAAAACATAAAAATAACCATAGGGTATAAATGGAAGGTACTAAAGAGAAGGGATGAGTAGCCCAGGAAGGGGGTGGGTGACGGGAGAGACCATTCAGAGGATTTTCTGTTTTTTCTCAGAGGTAATAGGGAGATACTGGAGTTTGATGAATAGGGTATGGCACAGTCATACCTGCCCTTTAGGAAAATCATGTTACCAGTGATGAATTGGAGTGGGGAGAGACATGAAGCCAGAGGACCTATTAGGAGCTATTAGGGTAGTACAAGTGAGAGGTGAAGAAAGTCCTGAGCAAAAGGGGAGGATTTGTGAGTAGACAGAAGGGGACATATACCAGAGATGTTGTATAAGTAAAAACAAGATTTGACAGCAGATTGGATATTTAGGGTGAATATGAGTTGAAGATGGTGTTGAAGTTGCAAACTTCAGTACCTGATAGGATGCTGGTATCTTTTTTTTTTTTTAATTTGTGGAGTAAAACAAGCATTTCCATAACATACTATAATAAAAAATATGATTATACATAAAACTGCAAATCTATTATGTACAACTTGATATTCCTTTTAAATATATAATAAAGTTATCATGTAAATTTCTTTTCTTTCTTTTTTTTCCTTTCCCCTTCCCTCCCCCTACTCTAGAGGTGCTTACCATCAGACACAAGTAGGTATATATGCTATACATACTTCTACGTATCACTCTTTCTCTGGATGCAGATAGCATCTTTTTACATAGATCTTTTATCGTTAATTTGAGTATTTATAATAGTCAAAAATGATTTATTCGCTCAAAGTCATTCTTAAAACATTTTTGCTGTTACTGTATACACTGTTCTCTTGGTTCTGCTTGTTTCTCTCTTCATTGTTTCATGCAAGTCTTTCCATGTTTCTTCTAAGATCATTTGAACTCATCATTTCTTTCATCACAGTAGTATTCCAGCACAATCATATGCTGCAATTTTATAGTATAAGGAATTTGCCTTCTCATTCTGTGCCACTTAGTCTTACACAAGAAGTCTGCCTAACATCTGAGAAGCTTCTTTTTTTGCCCTATACAGTACCTCCCAACTCACTTCTTGAAGAAAGCATTCACACGAATTGCTTGCCTTCTTAGGGAGAGTGAGTGGGAAGGGAAGAGGGGAGAGAATTTGGAACTCAAAGGTTTAAAAACAGATGTTCAAAAACAAAAAAAAAGTTTTTGCATGCAACTAGAAAACAAGATACACAGGCAATGGGGCATAGAAATGTATCTTGCCCTACAAGAAAGGAAGGGAAAAGGGGATGGGAGGGGAGTGGGGTGACAGAAGGAGGGCTGACTGGGGAACAGGGCAACCAGAATATACGCCATCTTGGAGTGGGGGGGAGGGTAGAAATGGGGAGAAAATTTGTAATTCAAACTCTTGTGAAAATCAATGCTGAAAACTAAATATATTAAATAAAAAATATTTTTAAAAAAAGCATTCACATCTTCTCATCCTGTGTAATGGCATCAGGTTCATTTTTCATAGTAAATCTATCAAAAGCAATGGAGGCTTTCCTTTATGTCTTTAAAATTTTTGTAGTCACCAGCACAACCCTTAGATAGTCTATTGTATTGCCTGTATCTTTGGCTTTGTGCCTGGCTTACCTCCTCTTCCTGGCATACATTTCCAGAGTGATAGCTTTTATAGCACTTCTTGGGTACCAGTTACACAAACTACATAATCTGCTTTCACCATTGATCAATCAACAAGCACCTATTAAGCCCCTACTCTGTGCCCGTCATTGTACTAGATACTGGGGAAATGAAGACAAAAATGAAACCCTATGCATCTTTCACCCGCCCTTTAAACACTTGTGAGTTTGATTTTTCGAGAGTATAATGTTCCACTGGTTTATAGCCATAAGGCATCACAAAGAACATATTGGAAAATAATCAGATTTGTGTAGAAAGAAGCTTGGGATTATCGAAAACCCTGCACAAATTTCCCTGTTAAAAACAAGCTAGTATTTTTTCCACATCATAATTATTTTTAAGAATACCTCTTATACATATTTCATATTGTTTTATATTAACACAAGAATGATCTAGGCATGTCTATCTTCTCATCTCCCCGCCCCCCCCATAGTTGAGTGGGAGATCTACTTGTTTCTACTAGGACGGTACAATAAAGCATGTTAAATGAACAATCTTGCCCCTAGAGAGCAAATGATGAAATGCCCCTCCCCTCTTTGATGAGGGTGGGATAGGACCCTGCTGTGATGGAGTATCACGTATACTTTCACACCATGTAAAAGTGTTGACCTGGTCCACTGTCTCATTCATACAGAAGAATGCCTAAATAGTCCAAAAGGTTGAGGACCTAACATATTTTTAAGGACCACTAGACAACAGTTGGGGAATGGCTTGAATGAATTATGGTATGTGAATATAATCAAATATTTTTTGTGCTGTAAGAAATGACACAAGGGATGGACTCAGAAAAACTTGGGAAGATTTGTAGGAGCTGATGCAGAGTAAAATAAATAGAACCAGGAGAACAAGTTATACACTAACTACATTATAAAGAAAACCAAATCTTAAAGACTTAACTCTGATCATTGCGATGACCAACCACAACTCCAGAGAATTAATAATGAAGCATCCCATGTCCCTACCACTTGACAAAGATGGGTATAAATGAAGTCAAACTTTTATTTTTTTGACCAGGCTAATGTGTGGATCCTTTTTTCCTTGATTATACTTGTTTATAACAAGCTTTTGGGGTTGTTTTAGTTTATGGATGAAGGATTTGGAATGGTGTAGCAATGATAGAAGGATGAAGAAAAAACAGGGTCATTGCAGGGTTTGTTAAAAAATGTACAGAAGAGAATAGAGGTTCAAAAGGACACAGATACGTAGAACAGCATTGACAATAATGTATTGAATTTTTTATATAATTTTGAAAAGAAATGCAGTCTGTATATAATGGAGCTGGGAGTTCCACATGTAATTATCATTTTTTCTTTTTTTTGTCTGAAAGTGCTTATGTTTGTAGAAGTTTGCCCAGTTCTGAATAATAACAAAAAATCATTATTTTAAAAAAAAATTAAGATCAAGGAAGGACTGTGTGCATGCTAATCTCCCATGGAAAGGTGTCCCCATGTTCTTTGTTGTTCTCTTACGGGAATTGAAGCTAAATCTCTCCAGATGTTTTTATAATCTGACACTTGTTTTTCTCCTGGGTAACACTTCTGTTAAGGTGGTTGTGAGTTTAAGTAGGTACATGTTGGCATGTCCTGATTGATTTTATGGTTTATTCCAGTTAGAAGTAGAATATTCTGAGGTCCAGTTTCATAAGAAAACTGAATGCAGAGAATGTCAATCGCTTTCTTTTAATATGGAACTTGTCATTGAATATACAAATACCTATTAAGCACCTAGAATGATATACTAAGGGCTTTGGAATGAAATGGAATTACAGAATGAGCTTTGCCATCCATATAAGAATGTTGCCCAGCAGTCTAACATAGCAGCCATTGATTAGACTCTTATTGTATGCAGGCCACATCCAGAAGGCCCAGCTTTATAAGTTAATAATTCTATTTGTACATTTCAGTCTTCAGTTTTGTGTACTGTTGGTGCTTGTCATCCAAGAATATTAGAATATTGTTTCTGGTTTAGGGTGTTATAAAGCTTAAACAATTAAGTCAGGTCAGGCTATAGAACAGGTTCTCTCCAGCTCTCTCCCAGAGGAAACAAAATTGCCTTGAGTATAAAGTTGTTTTTAGGCTTGTATTTAAAAAAAAACAGCGCCAAATTTCTGTTTACCGTATCACTAGCAATTTTTGAAGCAAATAATCTGAGAAGTAAAATGGTATAATTGATTGAGTCTGACTTTGGAGTCTGGCAGGTCTGAATTCAAATTCCACTTAAGGTAATTACTAGCTATGTGAACCTTTATAGGTATCATTTTCCTCACTTGCAAAAAGTAGGGATTGGTTTTGATGGCCTCTTTGGTACCTTCCCTACCTAAATTTATGGTCCTATTGTCATTAAAAGTTCTGGTAATATATGATAATTTAAGTTGAGTCCAGTATAGCATTGTTAAAACGGCACTAAATGATGTTTTCCTTCAAACGTATGATTTTATCATAACTAATTTTTTTTTCAGTCACATCTAAATCTGTTTTTAATGTGGAATTCAGAGGCAGAAAATAGGATTATCTTCACATAAAATTATTTAACAGCAGATTTTTTGAAAGTCTTTTATATATACTTCAGTAAAAGCTGATTTCTTCAAAAATTTATATACACTCTGAGATTCCCTCCTCCCCCCCCCCCCCCCCCCCCCCCCCCCCCCCCCAATGGATGTAATCTCTTACATCTCCTGAGATGCTTACCAGCTCTGTCACTCTGGGCCTCAGATTTCTTATCTGTAAAATATAGGGGTCTGATTTAGCAGCTTCTGGGGTCTCTTTCACCTCTAAATCTGTGATCCCATGTTCTCCTTCCTCTCCATCTCATAGTAATTTGCCTTTGCATTTTGTGACACACATCAGATTTTGTTTTTTATTGTAATTTTTTGTATACTTACCAAATATTGCCTACCTTGTTATAAGCACCTTAAGGGATTAGAATTTTTTTTTTGTCCGTTTTTGCATTTCTTCTCCCCCAAGGAACTATCTATTGGAGCGCCTTACATTTGCATTTCAATAGGTGCTTGATAATAATTGAATGGAAAAGCTAATTACTTTATCTGGTTGTGGCTTTTTTTCAGGAGGGTTATTTCATTAATGTGATAAATCATTTTAGAAATGTCTGCTGCTTATGCATTTCTATTTATAACGATTTTATATTTACTTTCAAGGGAAACATGATTTGTAAAAAGATTTTCTCTAATTTCTAAGTAATTCTGCATATCTAAATTGAATTTATATATATATATTGAATGTAGTGGGTCTTGGGGAAAAATATCTTTGCAGAAAATTTCTAAATTTTCTTATGGGTCCCATTGTGGTATGTAGTACAAAGCGCTAGAGGAAGCTTGGTGGTAGATGCAGCCGATGGTGTGGAACTTAGCTGGAGTCAGAAGTTGTTCAGTTGTGTCTGACTTCATAACCCCATCTGGTGTTTTCTTGGCAAAGATACTGGAGTGCTTTTCCATTTCCTTCTCTAGCTCATTTTACAAATGAGAAAACTGAGGCAAATAGAGTTAAGTGACTTGCCCACAGTCACACGGCTGCTTAGTGTCTGATCTGACCTCAGACGTATTTTGGGCAAGTCATTTAACTTCTTTCTGCCTCAGTTTCCCAGGGTTATTGTGAGGAGAGAAGCAAATGAGATAATATTTATAAAATAGCCCAGTGTCTGACACATAGTAAGCGCTATATAAATGCTAACTTATTTATTTTTGTTATAGCACTTTGCTAATCTTAAAAGCTATATAAATGTTGGCTATTATTATAATTCTAGTGTCAGAGGATATGGGATTAAATCGTATCTCTGCTGCATATATTTCTGGGTCCCATTTTCATCATCTATAAAATGATAGGATTGGACTCCAAGGTCCCTTCCAGTGCTAAATTTATTGTCCTTTGATCCTGTGTTTAGATAATCTTTAAATTCCTTTTCAGCTGTAATTCTATGCTACGACGTTTATTCATGGCCATTTTCTGTACCATAGAACCAAATATTCTCCCTCCATGTCAATTTCTTGACAAGAGAAACTGATATAGGTGGTTTTATGAGTACTTAATCTGCTTAAATATATTGTTATTAATGATTATTGAGAGGAAAAAAGATGATAATAGTAGCTTATGTTTATATGGCATTTTATAGTTTACAAATTGCTTTCCTCACCACAGCCTTGTAAAGTAGAATTAAAAGTAATATTCTCATTTTACGGAGAAGGAAATGGAGACTCCTAGAGTTTAAATAACCTCTCTAGCTGCCTCCTTCCCCAGGTCATTCAAGGTTGTGGAAGTAAGGAAAGAAGGCTTTCTAGAAATGATTCTCAGTGTTTCTGTGTCACTATTTTTAAAAAAAAAAAATTTTGGTGGGGGGAGGGAGGCTCAATTTCTCCATTGTATTCATTGTGTTCCTTTCTTTTTTGTCTTTTTTTTTTTTTTTTTTTTTGGCATGGGGTGGGGGTGGGGCAGAGCAATTGGGGTTAAGTGACTTGCCCCAGGTCACACAGTAAGTATGTCAAGTGTCTGAGGTCAGATTTGAACTCAGGTCCTCCTGACTCCAGGGCCTTTGCTTTACTTATTGTTCTACCTAGCTGCCCCTCATAGTGTTTCTCTATTGCATTCACCTCATAATTCAGCAGTTCTTAAGTTTTGTGGTCTCAGGACCTCTTTGCACTATTAAAAGTTATTGAAGAGCACCCTCTCCCGCAAAATAACTTTTATGTGGATTATCTCTATTGATATTTACCGTATTAGAAATTAAAACATCTTAGGATCATTACGAAAATAGACTCTTGGACCGCCTGAGTGTCCAAAGGGTCTTTGGATTACACTTTGAGAATAATGATAATTCTTATTGCTGGTTCAAGTCTCTCCCCATCCCAGTTCATCTGCCATCTAGCTTGCTAACATAATTTCCCTGAAATGCAAGCCTGACTGTGTCATTGCCCCTCAGTAGACTCCAATAGTTTCCTCCTGCACTGAAAATCAGATATAAATTCTTCTCGGGTCAGTTACAACCTGGCCTCAATCTGCAGATTAAAATTCACCTTCACTTTTTTAACCTCTTTATATCTTGTCCCTGTCCTCCCATAAATCCTCCAAAAGTAGGCCTCCTGAGTGTGCAGAGAGACTTTCTCCAGGTTTTTGTTGGTTTGTTTTATTTATTTTTTACATTATAGAACTAATATTGCAGCACACAGGCTCCATCATTCTGACTACATGACTAGCCCATCTCCTTTTCCATATAGGCATCTTTTTAATGATACCTTTTACTATGTTATCTATCTATTTGTGCATAATTTGTCATTGATAATATAAGAACATAAGGGCATAGGGACTAGATCCTAAAAACTTTTCCCAGCAGTTAGTTTTCTATATTAAGTAAATTTTGTTTACATTGGGTGGAAATAATTATGCTAGTCTTATTCACCGAGATTTCTTGGGTTTAATTGATTACGGTAAAGTGTCAAAATAGAAAATGTTAAGTAGATGCTAAATAATGTTTAGTTGGTGGTGTTATTCTCATTCAAATGAATTTTATACAGTGCCTAATTGCACCTCAGAAACATGGATCTCATTTTCAAAGACTTAGAAAATTATTCTGAAACATTTGCTTTACAACACTCCTAATGAGAGGAAATAACCAGAATTACCTTATTTTGCAGATGAGCAAACTGAGGCACAATGAGTTTGTGAAAGTATCTATTAGAGGAAAGGATCTATACCCAAATCCCACTAATTTCCTAGAGTGACCTTGGTACTAGTGATTGTGTTAATAAATATAAGGGAATGTCATTTATTAGAAATGATGGGTGGTAGGTATATGCTTCCTCTTAGTATTAAAAAAAATTTTTTTTTAATGAGAGTTTATCAAAAGACATTTAAAATGTGGAGAGGGGAAAAAAAGCATCTGTAATTTTTGTTCCCTCTTTTATCTACTGTGAAATGTTTAAAATCTGGAGCATTTTTTTTTGAATCTCTCTTTTCCTAAGAGGTCTTTCTTTTTCACATTGGTTTCATATTTTCTATTATTGACCTTAAAATTCCAAATAGTGAGTCAAAGGATGTTGTTATACCATTTCGCAGGTTTTTCCTGGGTCATTTTGCTGCATTCTGAAGCTTGCTTTCTCTTTCTCCTTTCTGAACTGTAAGAGCCTGATTCTCTCCATGGTAACATGTAATTAGCATGTTTTGCATGAGAATGAAGCAACCACCAACCCATGCTGAATGTAAATGACTCTGACTCTGGAATGCAGCTACCCCGCTCTTTGTATAATTTTACTTTATGGTCTAAAATGTTTACAGAAGCTTGTCCATATCCATGCCTTGAGGAGTTTGGTAGTATTCTATTGTCTTTGTCTTGTTTTTTTTTTTTTAGTACTGTGTTTGTTGTACATTTTTGTTCTTAAGGACAGACAAAAAATGAGGGGAAAAAAACCCATTAAATCAAGTTGGAAATGCACCTTGGACAATAAGCATATAATTTCGACTAGAGTCATGTTTAGCCTACAAGTTAAAACACATTTTGCAGAATAGACTCCACATTTGATTGTAATCTATACCTTTGGCCCTTTATTTTCTGTGACCTTGATTTCTTGAATTCTCACAGTCTGCCCTAATAAAAATAAATTTGTTGGTCTTGGGCACTGAACTTGTGAATAGGAAAAAAGAAACCTAGCAATGCATCATTTACCTGATCCAAAAATTTCTGTGTTAATTTCAAGTTTGAGAAGATGAAATACCAAAATGAAATAGAGGGAGTTGTATTAACTATAGAATAAAATACGGTTTTCCCCCAAGAGCAACCATCAAAATTCACACATCATTTGATGTAAATTTTCCTACAAAGGCAGGCTAAGTTTCCAGAATCACACTGCAGTGAAATATCTGAGCTATTTCTCACTGTATTTCTTTAGCTTTTGAGGAAGAAGAAATCAATTTAAATATTATTAGAAGCTTATGTTTATGCTAATCAAGGCAGTTAATCAGATCTTTTCTTCAGGTTGTTTTAGGTCAGGCCAAAAAAAAAAAAACCAAAAACCCCAAACAACAATAGACATTCATAAGATGTACTTTACTGACATATGGTAGTAGAGATCATAGATTTAGAGCTAGAAAAGACTCCAGAGAGAGGTCACTGAGTCCTTGTTTTACTGATAAGGAAACTGAGGCACAGAGAGGCTTATGACTTTCCAGGGTTCACCCAACTAGCTAGTAGCAAGTGTCTGAGATGGCATTTGAACCTACTGCTTTCTAATTCAGACTCCCGGACTGTGTCTGTGACGCCATGCTGCCTCTCTTTAAAAAACAAAACAAAAACAAAAAAATTTTGTTACAGTGAGTATAATTCAAGATGGAAACAGGACAGATAGAAGTAACTGGTTAAAACATCAGCTTTAGGTCAGATCAATTAGCAGATGTTTATTCAGCACCCACTGAGCTCATGTCACTCTGCTAAGCACTGTTAGGATGCTTTGCACTGCGAGCAGATGATGCTGTTTTCTGATGAGATTTTCCTCGTGAAATACTGAGGGAGATCCTTTTATACTCTTGGAGCACCTGGCCAGCAAACACAATAGGCACACTCTTCACTCCTCATTGCCGTCACTGACCCCTCTTCTTTCTGTCTGTCTTTATCTCCCAGTTCAACCAACTCCATGTTGTCATTTGCTGACTTCATATGCTCTCCATTCTCAAGAAGTTCAGTACCTATTTCACAGTGTTCCTTTTTTTCTCTAACCCCGGCCCCGCCCACATTCTTAGGGATTTCAGCATAAGGTTAGTGTCCTCTCAAACACCTGACTTTCCAGTCAATTGCCTCCTAAACTCCCGTTATTTCTGCATTTACCCCACCTTAGGGACACATTGGAATGGTGATCATACCCTTGATCTAACCACTTACCCAAAATTATTCTGCATCCATGCTTCAAAATCTCTTTCACTCCTCCTCAAACTGCCCTTCATCCTTATTGTAATTTCCAAGTTCTCAACCCCAGTGTCCTCTCTTACGTCCATCTCCTCTGTTCTGGTCTCTTTTTTCTACCTTTACAACCTTGACCTGTCATTGAATTGTTCTACCACATATTAGCACATATTCTTGAATCCTAGACCCCCTTGTCCTGTCATCAGTCGTGGTTTGCCAAATCACAACCTGAGTTTATCCCCCACCATCCTTTCATACTACTCTGAGTCTACCTGCCAAGACATACACAGGAACTATTTGAACACAATTATAAAGCATTTTTTACTTCACACAAATAAAACTGGATCTAAATAATGGGAGAAATATTAATTTCTCATGGGTAGGTTGAGACAAAATAATAAAAATCACGATGCTACCTAAATTAATTTACTTATTCAATGCCTTACCAATCAAATTACCAAAGAATTACTTTGTAAAACCAGGAAAAGTAATAAAATTCATCTGGAGAAAGAAAAGGTCAATTGATGCCCAACTATTAAGTCAAGAACACACTATTTGATAAAAACTATTTGGAAAATTGGAAAGTAGTCTGGCAGAAACTAGGCATAAACTAACATCTCATTATATGCCAAGGTAACCTCCAAATGGGTACAGTGTGATATACTAAGCAAATTAGTGGAACATTGAAGAAATTACATTGTCAGGTCTACAGATAGGGGAAGAGTTCATGACCCAGTGAGAGATAAGAACATTTCACAGGAGGTAAAATGAATAATTTTCATAACATGAGATTTGCAGTCAGTACAGCCAAAATTCAAAGAAAAGCACGAAACTGGGGAAAAAAATCTTTGAAGCAAGTTTTTCTGATAAAGGTCTCATTTCTAAAATATATGAGGAACTGTGTGCAATAACAGCCATTCTCCAACTGATATGGTCAAAGGATATGAATAGGCAGTTTCCAGAGGAAGAAATCAAAGCTATCATTAGCCATATGTAAAAATGTTCTAAATCACTAATAATTAGAGAAATGCCAATTTAAAATATTGCTCCCACTCATGCACCTAATTTCTGGTCAGACTGACCTTCTAACTGTTACCCATACATGATATCCTATCTCCTGCCTATTTTCTTTGCCTAAGTGTTCCTCCCATGTCTAGAATGTATTTTTTCCTTTTCTCCACCCAACTAAAATTTCTGGATAGCTTCAAAATACAGCTCACATGTGTGCTACTGTCTACTGGAGGCCTTTCTTGATCGCTCAGGTATTAACACTCTCTACCTCTTAAAAAACTTTTTTATTTCATATATTTCTCCAGTAGAATGCATACTCCTTGAGGGCAGAGACAATTGTGTTTTTGCTTTTGCTTCTTCAGTAGCTCTTATATAATAGATGCTTAATAAATATTTATTGAAAAAAATGGTTTATATCAAGGGTTCTTATCTTTTATTTAGTCGTGGATCCTTTTGGCAGCATGGCGAAGTCTGCCAATCCCTTTTCAGAATAATGTCTTAAAACACGTAAAATAAAATGCATAGGATTACACAAAGGAAACCAATCATGTTGAAGCACAATTAATTAGAAAAAAATTTATTTTTAAAAATATCAGGTATGGCATTGTGGTATGATAAAGTGCTAGAGACAAATGAGGAAACAATACTGTTCTTTCTTAGTGTGGTTAGCAAGCCCGGGTATTGAGATATTGTTTGCTTCCCATCATTGCCTTTCTCCCCCAAGGTGAGTTCTCTGCATTGCCAAAAGAATCCAAAGATTTACTTTCTGAATTTGCAGGGAAACACTTTACTAATAAAGTGCTTTTTAAATGGACGTTTGCACATAGACTTGATTTTGGGTTATAAATCACAGTGGAGTTATAAAGTCTGTAAGCAAATTAATTTTTTGTTGCCTGTTCCTAAGCATTTAGAATGATCACTTTGAAGAGGTTTAACATACATAGACACACAGACATGCACACACGTATATGTAAACATATATATGTAAAAGTTCAGTGAAATCCATTAAAGTTATGGTCTTATAAACCAGGAAGGGAATCACTAATTTTTAAGCAAGTGTTTCTTAAAGGACAGTAATAATGAACTATAGTTTTATCATGGTCTGTAGAAATCATAGTTATAATTAACAAAGGAGTTTTTTTTTAATTAAGTGATAATTTACTGGCAGTGAATTGGCATAGTGGACAGAAGACCCATCTTCAAGTCTCACCTCTGAAACAATACTGGCTGTGTCCCTGGCATTAACCTCTTGGCGCCCTAGGCAATCCTCTAAGACCATTAAGTTCCAGAGAAGGTGCCAGCCTGTGTTTAGAAGGGGGAATTTCATCACCCATAAGTTTCTTATACCAATGAAATCACAGGTTTAGTCTCTTTAGCCTATACTAATTTATCCTATTGTGAGGAAGACTAAAGAAAGTAGGTTAGTGATTTAAAGACAAGAGGTACATTATGTTGAAGTGAATCAAGTTCTACCCACATGTGTTATAAACCTGACTTATGACTTATCCTTCCTTGTGCATTGTCGTTTTCACAGTGTTTAAGTGTTCTGCTGTATTTGTATAACCAGGATGTTATTTGGATTATGCATTGTTCCCAGAGTCACCTTTTGTTTTGCCAGTGTTGTTTTGATAACTTTCAGCTTCTATTAGTATTTCCTAATGCAAATAAGAGAGCTGACTTCCTCAAGTTGGGTTCATGTTATCTTAAGCCTTTTCTGTTTGCTTTTTCTGTTTCAGCTTCTTTTCTAAGCTCACTGTGTCTCTTCAGCCTCCTCTTCTAAGCAAAGAGCAAACGTGCGTTCTTTCAGGGTCTCAGAGGTACCTTTACTTTCTCTCTTTCTCCCTTTAGCATGCCATTGACCTTCAGTAGTTGGTGTAGTATGAGCACCCCTTCTGTGCAATAAGACAGGGGGAGACCGATATCCAAATATCAGTGGAGTCTATGGCCTGAGCTAGACTGTAGTTTGAGTTGCTTGTCACCATAACCCCTGAAAAACAGAAAATAAGTAAAAAGAAGACACACTCATGTGACATGAGGAGTGATGGTTTCTTTCCCTTTGTGTAGTTTGTGAATTTGAAAATAAAAGAAATAAAGTGGGCCCTTTCCATGTTACTAGTCACCATTGAGTGATGGAACATCTAAGACCCTGTCCAGGTGGCTTTAATTCCTGTGCCAGTATGAGAAGCTTAATATAAGACAGTGTATTTTTTTAGAAAGTCTAGTAAGTGGGAGCCAGGAGACCTGGGTTCTAATGTCACCTACAACCTGACTCATTTCATTCAAATCATTCTTTCTTCCTTTGGAAAATGAGATGAGGTTATATGACCTTTAAGGTCTTCTTCATCTCTGACATCTATGAATTTAAAGACATTCTCACTGCAGGGAGAGACTTGAGGGTGATGGTGTGGTGAGGGCCACCTTTTTGCATGAACGTTCATGGCTCAGGTCTAATAACAGTAAAATCGCATCGCTGGCCAATTAGTTCTTCCATGTGACCTGTATCAAAGCTTTAGTTCTCATCCTGATGGTTAACTGGTGGCCGGTCTCCTCAATTGCGAGTTCTTAAATCCAAAAGTTGTAGTTAAAACTAGAGCAGCAACAACCAGACAACAAACTGAATTAGTAGTTAGGCTTGGGAATAAAAAAATAAGTGGAAACCCAGTTTATTTCTATTTGGGGGACATTAAGAGAACAAACAATAGGCAGCAGAAATGTCAATAGAAGCACAGTCTCCTTTTTGATGGTTGATGATTTGATGAACCTTAGCTGGCTCATCAGCCATGATGAACATGGACATATGCACAAAGTATGTGTGTATAGACATACACATATACAGATATATGCCTCTATATGTATGTAGACACGTGTGTTATATATATGTATGTATATTGTACAAATGTTTCCAGTTACAAGTAACCTTTATTTGTTAAAATAATACTCTTTAAATTTCGTACCCCCCCAACTCCAATTTATCAGTAAGTTTTTAAATTCTGTCCATAATTTTCTTTTGCTAATTTATATTTTAGGGAAGAGAATAGAAATCTTCCAAGGTAATTTTAAGTTAGTTTTATGAATCTTGCACATTTTAATGAATATTTTCTGATAAGTCAGTACATAAAAACTCTTCAAAAACTTCCCATTGAGTCACATTTTGTTCTGTTGGAATTTCATTCACAGAAATTTAAGTTTTGTTCACAGAAAGTTAAAAAGTAAAGTAGAATGAATGTTTAGGTAATTATATAAAATTGTTGCATCGCATGACACCATACATATATGTATATGCATGTATGACACGTAGTTTTGACTCATCATGTTACATTAGGAATGGGAAGGACTAGGTTTTAATCCTTTAAGTGGGTCAGAGCAGTTATTACTGGCAAGTACTATCCGAAAGTTACCATCACATGCGTGATAACATGTGGGAGATGATGTTGAACAGAGTAGTTTGCTAATGATAATTTTATTTTTGTTTTTAGGCCAGCAGATACAGAACACCCGGGAGAAAGTCCAGGAGAAAAAAGAGATCCACTGGATCAAAATCTAAGCAGCAATTGGAAATCCACTGAGCCATCTCACTCCGGAGAACCTCTGGTTTTGCCACAGGAGAGCCGGAGTAGATCTGGGACATTGCCAAGTGATTATAGATACTCGGAAGAAAACGAAAAGGAAGAGACTTGTTCTGAAGCTCACGCTAAGAACGACAGCGTCCATCCCTCCTTGCAAGGCAGAGAAGAAGACTCGTGGTGGATAGATTCAGCACCGTTGAGTAAAAGACGGGGGCCAGCGCCTCAAAGGCCGCCCCCACCCAAACGAGACGCCAGCAAATTCAGACGTCAGGACTGCTCCACGTCCTCCGTTGGAAACTCTTCTGAATACCTGCTAGCAGTACCCGGCAGGCCCGTTCAGTCTCAGTCCCCTGATTCTCCCGATGTGTATGTAAATCCTCCGACCCTTCCCCAGAGTCCTTCTGCCTTCAGTGAAAAGCCTACGAGTGCTCAGCCACGGGATTCTCAGCAAGCTGCTCCTTCAGAGAATGATTGCCAGCACTTAAATGAAGAAACATCAAATCTTAAGCCCGAAGCTGTTTTGTTTTCAAAATACCGTCATCTTCCAAAATCTGGAATGGAATCATCTCGGTCCCCTTCGCCTCAGTTCGCTCCACAAAAACTGACTGATAAGCCTCCGTTGCTGGTCCAGGATGAGAACTCAGCGAGGTAATTATGTGGTGGTGATGGTAGCATTGTATCATTTGGCGCACACACATTACAACCTCTTTACACAACTCACAGCAGCCTTTCCAAAATTAATGCTGCCACAGGGAACACTTTTCAAACTGGGGATATATTGAAAAAACCAACAAATATGACTCCTAGCCTCCAGATCTGTGATTTTATTGGTGAAGGGAACTTCTCTAGAAGAAAGCAGTTCTCTCTATCAATACAGATCAACAATTTCTTTACAAATCACATGTTTTCTTAGGGCCAATGTGAGTAATTTGCCCAGGATTTTGGCAATTGGAATGTGACTTGAATCCAAGTCTTTATGATTTAAGGCCGTCTTTTTAACTACTTTGCTATGGCTGCCTCCCTAGGATGCTAGGATAGGTCATATCCCACTATATAAAAGGAGGGAGGAGGAAGAGGAGAGCTTGATAATCACAGAAACTTTGAAGCAAAATAGATGAAATTGAACATTTTTATACTGAAAAATTGCCACATGAAATCTATAGTGGTATATTATTTCAATTTACTGTTTTAGAGAAATAATATCAGCAAAAATTTGCTGATGGCACCTCAGCTTACTTCATGTAGAATACCAGGGTTTTGTAGAACATAGTTCATGAATATTGTATAGCTTACAAGTCAGCCATTCCAGAAACATTTATTAAGCACTTTCTATGTGCCAGGAACTGTAGTTACAAAGAGAGACAGAAACACAGTCCCTGGCTCCAAGAGTTCATGTTCTAATGGGGAAGCAGCATACAAATAATTATGTGCATACAATGTGCAAGTGACAAGAACTAAGACTGAATCATTTTAGACTTTAGAAGGCTTTGAATTTGATATGGTGTGCAAATCTGTGATGTGCAAAAAAACTAAAAAACAAAAAACAAAAAAACAACAAACCAGGCTTCTAGAGCATTTTGCCAGCCCTGTCTGTGCACACATTGACAGTGTTCAGACTCAACAAAGGGGCAGGTAGGTGGCACAGATAGAGCACCAGGCCTAGAGTAGGGAAGACCCAGGTTCAAATCCAGCCCCAGAAACTTACCAGCTATGTGACCTGGGGCATGTCACTTAACCCTGTTTGCCTGAGTTTCTCATCTGTTAAAGAGCAGGAGAAGGAAATGGCAAATTGCTCCAGTATCTTTGCCAAGAAAATCCCAAATACAGAACAACACAAAACTCAGCAAAAGCTACTGCACCATATTTATATTAAAAATCATGTTTAATAAGATCATTGGGTACATTAGACAAAAATGAATGATGAAACTATTACCAGCTTCCTCCAGAGTAACCATTTTAGAAACATATCCTTTCTAGAGCCACCTATCCAAAGAACTGAGACAGGATCCATCTTTTTATCAGAGCAAAGTAGAAACTTTTCTAATTCATTTAGTGCCAGTGTCATACTTCATAGTAAAGCACTTTGCAGCAAATTACTGGTGAATAAAATGCCCCATCATCAGGTAGAAAGTTCAGAAATTCCGATTGCATGAATTAATTTCTGAAAAAAAAAAGTGTCAACTAAATACTTTAAAGAATGTATCTGTGTAAAGAGAATACTACATCAGTAATATAAGAAGCTGTGATTTTGTTAGTTTGGATACTTCATCTAATTTTATTGATCATAGTACCTCTATAATGTAAATGGTACTTCAGAGTTTATTATGATTTAAAAAAAAATCATCTCCTGCAGCCACCATGGTGGTGTACCTCTACAAATTTTGCCATATTATTCTTTGGATGATAGGTTAATTCATTACTTGGCCCATAAAAATAATAGAGAGATTGTATTTTATTCTCTTGAACCATTGGCCAGATTTAAAATAACTCTTTTGATCCTGCCTATAAGAAAAGAATACTGATCTTGCAATATACCACTAAGTCATTGTAGGAAGGAAACATTAAGGGGTAGGATTTATAGCTAGGTCGAGATTAATGCAAATAATGAACTTCCTGCTTTTGTCACATTATTCGGAGTCACACTACACATTTCCATTGGTCTGGCACTGATTACCATGTATTACACCATTATAGCTTCAAATGGTGCAACTCTAAATACATATGACCACTCCAGGGATTCATTATTTGTGCTAATTGGGAACTGACTGTAATATATACTAGATGCCATGATTTGTGAATGTTTGGTAGAAATGGTTCCATGTTAGACTAGGTTGCAGTCTAGGTTGCAATGGCCTATAGTGAAAGTACATGTTTGCTCTTGGCTTGTCCGAAGGAATGTGGTAAGCTAATAACAGTAATAGCACCTACTATGTGCCAGACTCTATTAAACACTTTAAAGTTATTATAATTTCATTTGATCCTCATAACTATCTTGGGAAGTAGATGCTATTATTCCCATTTTACAGATGTGGAAACTGAGGAAAACAGAACCGTTGTTGTTGTTGTTTAAAGTTACTTCTCCGGGGTCACACAGGTAGTCTGAGGCCCAGTTCGAACTCAAGTCTTTCTGACTCCAGGCCCTGCATTCTATTCACCATGCAACCTAGCTACCCAGGAGTCATACCTTCTTGAAATTTTGTTTCTATGGGAAAATATACTTAGTTGTGCACTATTAAGCTTTATAGTGCAGGGCAGTCAATCCTTTGTTAAGATTTCCAGGTGGAGTTAATTTCGTTGTTTATTTCCTCCACTGTTAGAGATCACTACCCCTGCACAGCTTCTCATCCTTTCTATTAAAAAAGCAAAAAGAAAAAAAAAATAGTTTGGAATCTCAAGTATAATTAGGAGTCATTGAAAATAAGTGGTAAAGCCCAAACCCAGATATCTGTCTCCTCATAGATAGCACAGTGTAGGTTTAAGGCAATTGAGTTAATGAAGGGCAAAATACTAGTTTTCGAGATAAGATGCAAGTGATAGAAATTTCCTATCTTCATTATCCTGGATAATCTCTTCTCATTGAAGCTTTTTGCACACACTGTTTTAGAAAGCAGCGAGATCTTTCTGCCCGAGATTCTTTCCTGTGGTTGCCATCTTGCCTCCACCATGTTTCTGTTGTGCCCATGAAACCTGTTATTGTTCTATGCAGAATATGCATTTATGTAGCATATAGTGAAAATGTTAATAAAACGAATGTTGAACTGCAAAAAAAAAAAAAAACTGGTAAAGGTAAATCCTATCCATGTTTTTAAATGGATCTTAAAATACTGGATTGAGTGCATTATTGCTGCACTTCATTTCCCAAGGGGATGCTTCTGGCAGGAGTTGTTTGTCTGGCACAAAGATAACACTGAGTAAGAGCCATTCTGTATTTTAATTCTCATCTCCCAATTTGATTTCTTTTTTTTAAAATGATATTTTTTAATTTAATTTCTTACTGAAAGAAAATATTTGAAAAGTATACCTTTGATGCTTCTACCATTTATCACAAACCGTGTTTGTTTATGCATAGTTTATCCAAAGATTCATTTCTTTTTTGAGGGAAATAGAATTCTTTCTAATTTAGGCTTCATAAGTTTCTGCTGCTGTAACAGTAAGGCAATAAACACAACATCAACAATAATTGTGAATATGCCTATGTAGTTCTTTATCGCAAAATATGAGAGACTCTCCATAAAAAAGGTAGAAGTATAACATTTATTCAGACATCAGAGAACCATATCCCATAACCAAATGCTCAGCTCCCAGAACCAGTCAGCCCACTTTATTGTAACAGCAAGGAACTTAAAACACCACATCACAGCCTGGAAACTCACCATCCACAAACCTTGCTGACCACCTGCTGGGGTCTTCCCCAAAACAAACTCACAGTACATCTAAGTCAGCCTGTTCGGTTCTAACTATCATGAGGGTGATTAGTAGCCGTAACATGTGTCTGTTTGTCTGTCTGTCTGTCTGTCTGTCTCTTTCTCTCTTAGCATTTCCTGTGAACTCCCTTTTCCTGTGAGGGAGCTCCTGCCATCACATGTGACTTAGGCTTCCTGTGATGTAAGCAGGTCACATGGCCTATTAATGGGTGGGAAAGATCTTCAAATTTAAATTGCTACTACAGCCACTAACATCAGCTGATTTTAAAATCCATTTTTAAGATTCCCAGGAAGTTTTTATTTGTTACTTCAGCATATCCATGATATTTTGTGGCTTTGTGGCTACTCTTTGCACCCTTAGGGATGATTACCTTTGCATGACTTCTCATGTTACATGATTCGTGTGTGTATGACATATATATTTCTACAATAAATCTTACCAAAAGGATCCACCCAACACTCTTTAGATGTATCATAGGTTCTGGGGCAATATTAGAGTGACCCAAATTAATCATTAATTTTTAAGGCAAATAATAGAGGTGTTGCTGATATGAACAAGTCTACTCAATAATAGCACATTAATGGTGTGTCAAAGCAAACTAAATTATTTAGTAGATAGATCTTTAATACCCTTTATTTTAAAGCACATATACCTTTTTTTAATAAAGCAAAAATAAAAAGTAGGTGTTTTTGCCTCTTCAAGAATCTTAATAATTCGCATAGAACACTCTCAACTATGATTTATTCTTACGTTGTTTACTTTCCATCTTTTTGGTTGGTAATGTAGTTAAACAGGTCTAGAAAGGCATTTGATGTTGAAGGGCCCCTGATAAGAGGGTGTGATTAGAGTGAGTTGGATTGTTTAAGGATGGGGGTTAGGTTGCTATAAGGTAAAAAGTTAGGACAGCTGTGGTGTTTGGGAATGGATTAAGACTTAGCAGAAAGCAAAAGATTGTAGCTGTTTCCCGGGATTTGGAGATTTTTGCAAGGTAAGAACTAAAACAATAAAAAGTTTTTAAATTATGTATTTTGTACTTTAGATTAAAGATAAATATTTTAGTATGAAAAAGGAACCATTTTTAGGAAAGAAATATGACTTAAAACTTTTAAGTAGGCATGAAAATGAATAAATGAATACACAAATAAATAGATAAACATTGCTCTAAAATATTTGAAATCTTAAGGATTTATTGTTCTCATTTTTTGGTTTCCTGCATACGAGTGGGGGGGGGGGGGAACCAACCCAAAATTGGCTTTTTCCTTCCTCCTACCCCTTCTCTTATGGGGGAAAAATGGGAGTGTTCCTAGAGTCCTGAGAAACAGGTTCCAGGCCCAGGTTTGTCATTAGCAATTGTAAAGGTCATTTATCTGAACCTTGTTTTACAGACCAGGAAAATGAAGGAAACAGAACTGTACAAATCCAGATTTTCTATATGCCCCATGAACTGAAATAAGGAGTGATAAATATGAGATCCTGAATGCAAGTTTTTGACTAGATAGAGTGTTAGGTTTTTTTCCTTTTTCCCTATCTTATTTGAGTGTGCCAGTCAGTCTGAAAGGAGGACAAAGAGACGATTTATATGTTGGAGGAGGGTATGGTGACTGATGGTGGAATATATTGACACATAACTCAAAAAAATACTTACATCCTCAGTGATTTGTTGCTTGTGAGAGAAAAGGAGGAAATTTCAGAACAAATAAATTCTGCCTTGCGGACCACACCCAAACATGCAGTGAAGGAAGCCGATTGTGACCTTCAGTCACCATTGAAAAAATGAGAAACAGATCTTTTAAATTAGAGAAAAGTAGCTTCGCTGGTTCTGAATGTACCAAACCCACAAAATCATGGCAGTAGTTTCTCAGCTCCCTGAGCTCGAAATAAATTTTGTGCTTCTGTTCCTGGTTTTTTGTTGTTGTTGTTGTTTTTTTCCTTTCAGAACATGCAGAGCCCATTGTCAGCTAGCAAACTGAGCTGTTGTTTATCCAGCATTTTTTATTTTTTTTAATTACTTACAACTTCTCTTGTCTTCATTGAATACATCTGTATTGTTTTTTCATACAAATGGCTTAGCAACATACTGTGAGGGGATCCCAACTGTAGGATGGCACGGGTAAAACAATCCTCCTTTGAACCAGACATATTTATCCTTTCTCCCCCTCTTCTCTTCTCTTCTCTTCTCTTCTCTTCTCTTCTCTTCTCTTCTCTTCTCTTCTCTTCTCTTCTCTTCTCT